>CANJKZ010000723.1:317500-577500 GCA_947471745.1 Closterium sp. Naga37s-1 | reverse complement strand
TGGAGGGGTTATAGGGGTTAAAGGGGTTGGAGGGGTTGGAGGGGTTGGAGGGGTTGGAGGGGTTGGAGGGGTTGGAGGGGTTGGAAGGGTTGGAGGGGTTGGAGGGGTTGGAGGGGTTGGAAGAGTTGGAGGGGTTGGAAGGGTTGGAGGGGTTGGAAGGGTTGGAGGGGAGTCAACTGAGAAGTCACCACGGGTAGCACCTCCTTCTACCACTTCATGGGGGGGAGGGTTTGGGGGAGGGGGGTTTGAGGACGGGTTGAGAAAAGAGGCTTTTGAGAGGTTTAAACGGGCGCCAGTCAGGACGGGCGGCTCTGGTTAGGGTTTGAGAGGGGTTTGAGAAGGGGTTCAGGAAAGAGGCTTTTGAGAGGTCGCAAACAGGGAGAGGGGGTGAGGAAGGGAAGGGTTGACGGCTGAAAAGGCACGTGGGAGTGAAGAAGGGGAATAATGGGGCACACATCCATAACTTCGCTAGGGGCGCTTTCTAGAATCGAGTGACAAGCAAAGGGCGTGGGGAGTCAGGGAGGGGATGGAATGAGCAAGGGGCAGGGCAGAGGGCCATGCCACTCGCTGGGAATCTCCCCACCCGCTGCCAGTGCGCGCTCCCTGGGACGCGGAAGCAGGGGGGAGAAGGGGTTGGGTGTAGACGCGGAACAGAAGGAGCTGGGAAGGAGGGGAAAGGAAAGGGAAGGTATGCAAGAGAGGGGGGGAGGGGGGGAAGGGGGGAGGGAAGGGGGGGGGGGGGGGGGGGGGAAGGGACGACCAGAGGAATCCGCTGATGTCAATCCTCAACGGCGGGGCGCCCCTTGCGCTTTCGCTGGAGGATGTCCGAGTGCGGTGGACGGTGAAGGAAGGGGATGAAGGGGGAAAGGGGGAGGTGGGGATGGGTGCGCGGGGGGAAGGGAGGAAGGGGAGAGGGTATGGGGAGGATTAGAAAGGATCGGGAATCGCGTGGGACGAGGTGTATCCTCGGCGAACTTTCACGAAGGCCACCCAGCGGCTCCGGTTACATCCGTTTCGCGCAGTGGTTTTAGTGGTTCGGGAGTGGATTCCTTTCGCGACGCGCGGAGAAGGAGGTGGGGGGGGAAACGGGGGCGCCGAAAGCATCCTAATTCGTTGATCTGCCTCGTTGTGCCACGTGGCGCTCGTTGGAGGGCGTGTACTAGGAGGGGAAGACGCGGAGAGTAAGCAGTGATATAGAAATCGTCTCTTCCGGGAAGAGAAAGGGTGTAGAAGAGGACAGGCTGAAGAAAAGCGACGGATCTGCGACTTTGTGTGCCAAGTGGCGGCCATCAGAGAGGCATTAAAGTTCCGCCTAACAGCTCTCCATGTGATTATAGCGAGTCCGACGCGGATCTCGACCTGCTCGCAACAACGCGGGCTGAATGCGAATTTTCCGAATTCGAGCAGATCCAGAACCCGACGGGACTGGAAGCTTGACGATTCTAAATTATTTTGCAGTCCTTTGATGGTAACTTGCGAAGTCGCTGCAAATCCCATTCAGCGGATCTGATTTTAGCGCGACGTCCAGAAGACTGTGGGTGCAAAGGAGAGTCATGGGTGCTTCCTTAGCCAGCA
Source organism: Closterium sp. Naga37s-1 (assembly GCA_947471745.1). NCBI lineage: Eukaryota > Viridiplantae > Streptophyta > Zygnematophyceae > Desmidiales > Closteriaceae > Closterium > Closterium sp. Naga37s-1. The sequence goes on along the minus strand of CANJKZ010000723.1, from coordinate 575,925 downwards.
CGGCTGATCGACGCGACTCCACCCACCCTTCAGAGTCATGGCTGCTTCCTTCGAACGCCGCAGCGGCACTATGCAGAAATGAGTACTTTGCCCACGCGAGGCCCGATCAAAGCCGTCGCTTGCAAGACGCGTTTGAAAACCGAGGCGTGGCGCGAAGGGCGGCGGGCGACGCGGCAGCGAACCAACAACGAATTCGGTGGTTATGTGATGGGGAGCTCACGGGATCTGTTTCGATGGTGGGATTTGGAATTGCACGCCGACCTTGAGAACGCACAATGTCTGCTCGTAAAGAGTGTCTTGCTTCGGAATTGGAAATGTTGTGGGTTTTATCCTTGGAATTCCGTATAAAACTTAATCTCACGAGTACACTCACATTTTCCAAGATTTATCATACACGCTAGTATGATTGATCAGTGATTCTAAAAAAAAAAAAACAACTGGTGTTTTCTGAGGCATTTTCAAGTCAACATTTTCAAGAAACACTATCCGACACTCATCTTTGGACCTTGTCACCAGGGTCATCCTTAGGTTTTGAGCCTGCCTGATGCATCAGATGGCGTGGTTTTTTCTGTCTGATGCATCAGACTTTCCTTCAAAACATTTCTGCTGAATCAGAAATTTTTAAAATTCAATTTCTGATTTATTTTCTTAGAGCCCTCCTCATTTCACAGTGTTCTGTACCTTACGAAGGAATTGCAAAGAAGAACGCGCGACTTTGGGACGCGAACTCTGATGCTCACCATTGTGAAGCCAATCGCAACAAACTACGGTAGGCTACTTCTGTACACAGTGACAGGGTTAAGTAACGGTCCAGACAAACAACCGAACTCCATTCACACACGAAACACCCTTCTACATAGGAACTCGGTACCGTATGGCCCCGGATATAAGCGCAGGCCTATTAAAAGCGCATGCGCTTGTATCTGGAGCAATGCGCTTATGGCCGATCCTCAATTATAAGCGCACCCCTTATAAAACCCTGATATATTATAAACGCATGTGTAATTTTATTTATAATTCTTCATTAAAACGGTAACGAATCTTAGTTTTGCAGCGAGGCCACAACCCATTTTCGCTTACATTGACTTTCGAAGACCTCTCACATCCTGCGCGTCCAGTCAGCACGAGCTGGCACGCCCTCAAAGTGAGGTGTTACACTGTATTTTGTCTCTGGGCGCTCGCGAAGAATCGCCCGCGCGCGATTTTGACATGTGACTTTCTACAATTTCGATTCGAATGAAATCTGAAGGATGAGATGTACAATTTGGTGCATTGAAATATATATTTGTATTTGTTATATTATAAGCGCATGCGCTTATAATTTTTACTCAATTATAAGCGCACCCCCCAAAAAAACACTGTTTTATTATAAGCGCAGGTGCGCTTATATCCGGGGTAATACGGTATCAGACGAAACCAGAACAGGTTCCTGATTGATCAGATGAATTCAAAAAACATTTCTTATGAATCAGAAATTTCAAAAATTCATTTCTGGAAAATCAGATGAACTAGTAAAAATCTGTCTGAATATCGGACAAACAGACAGAAAATTTCTGCTAGCGACGACCCTGCTTGTCACCTTGACTTCCACCATCGACAGGTGGGCGACACTTGATGACAGGTAATCCGGAACACTTACCCGTCTTTCCTTTCTATTACCCAATCGGAACCCACACGCCAGCAAAATTTTTTAGCAGTTCACCCATACAATACAAAGGACTGTCCTGGAAGACAAAATGTACACCGCCCTGTACAGTCCAGCCAGACTAAACCAAGGTACAGCACAGCAGACAACAAAGTCTATCCTGCCCTATTCTGCTGCTCTTCATGTAGTAAGCCTCCCAACTTGCCACTCGTTACTGCTGGCTAAACCGAGCTTCTCTGCTTGCCAGCCTTCCCTATTCATCAAACCTCCCTGCCAACCTTACCTAACCCCTCTCCTTGCCAAACCACACTCCTTCCTGAGCCTCACTTCTTGCCGAACCGCGTGAATTTACAATTGGGCGCCCCGATGTGGCTCGACTCATAGTCCTCCACCTCCCCATCCAAAAACCCCTTCCCAGCCTCCTCATCAGTCATCTCCGGAAGCCCAGTCCGCCTTGCTCTCTCAACCACCTCTGCCACCTTTGCCGCTCGCTCTCGCGTCTGCTGGTAAGTTTGCCCCAGCACCCCATGCATGCCTGGACTAGCATCCACCAGTAGAAACTCAACGCTGAAATGTGCCTGCGAGTCTGTTGGCGTCTGCAGCATCGGGTGTGCCACGCGTGCGCGTATGATCATCCTCGCCACGTCAGCAACCGCCAGCTCGTACCGCTCCACAGCAAACTGCCCGAATTTCTCCACCTCCTCCAACCGCAGAGTAAACCCACTGCACCCATCCCTATCCCCATTGCCGTCGCAGCTGCCGATCCCTCTCCCATCCTCCACCCTCCCCCCCACATCAGCCATCCACCCACTACTACTGCTCACCCCCGCACTATACCCACTGCCGTTTGTCGCCAGCACACTCCCTCCCGCTCCCTCCACCACCTCCCCCATCACAAATGGCACGGGCAGCTGCTTGTTGTTATACGCCACGCGTAGCAGAAACGGCTCCGCTGTGCCGTTCACAGCGGCGTCGCTGCCTTTCTTGCCCTTACTGGCAGCAGGAGGGGCGGACTGGCGGCGCTTGGGGTGCAGCTTGCCGCTGCGCGCCACAAGGTGCAGGCGATGCACTGTGGGGCGACGAGGGTCCTTTGGGTTGGGCACGGCCCACAGCACGCCCAGCTCCCTGTGGGTACACACATGCAGGCAGACAGACAGACGGGTGAGGGGGGGAGCGTGGGGAGGGAGGAGGGAAAAAGCTATTCACCTAACCGGGGGGAGCCTGGTGAGGCAGCACGCTTTTGAGACGTCTCAAAAACACAATTTCATCACGTGGCTAACCGATGATGCCTGGTGCGGTGGCACGCTTTCCTGGCGTTGGGTTGGGTGGAGGAAATGGGGAAGGGGAGGTTCATTTACATCACTAAGGGGTGCCTGACGGGGCAGCAAGAACCCCTGGGGTTGAGTTGGGGGGAAGGGAAGGGGGAAGGTGGGGGGGGGCATTTACATTACAATGGGTGCCTGGCGGGATGGCAAGAACCCTTAACGCTGAAACACAGGCAACAGATTGAACAGCTCCCCGTTCCAGTTTGCGGCACCTGAACAACACAGCCCTCTCCACCCCTTTCCACCCCACTCTATGCTTCTCCACTCCTCTCCACACTTCTCCACCCACTCCACCGATATCTTTCCCTCACCTGAAGTTTGGTTCATGCCCATGCCGCCATCCGCCCCCGGCCCACTCCACCCCTCTCCACCCCTTTCCACCGCATAGATCTCCTGCACCCCATGTGATCCACGTTTTTCTCATGTTCATGCCACCGTCCGCCCCAGCGCATTTGAAAAGGGCATCAACAACACACCCCTTTCCACCCCTCTCCAACCCACTCTACCGTTCTCCACCACTCTCACTGCACTTTTCCCACTCACCTGATCCACGTTCTGCTCATGCCCATGCCGCCGTCCGCCCACAGCGCATTTCAAGGGGGCGTCAACAATACACCCCTCTCCACCCCTCCACCGCATTTCTCCCACTTACTTGATCCACGTTCTGCTCATGCCCATGCCGCCGTCCGGCCCCAGCCCAGCCAGGGGCGGCCGCATTGCCTCGTACCCGCGCAGCCGCGCGTTCACATGCAGCCGGGCGGCAGACAGCACGCAAAACGACCCCTCCCGCCGCCCGGGGAAGGAGAAGCGCGTGCCACAGGCGCCGGTGAAGAGGTGGTTACCACCGGCGAGTGTTATGGGCTGGCCGGGCTGACTCAGTGGCTACCGAAGCAAGGGCGACGGACTACTGGAGTGACTGGCTCCGCGGCTATAGACGAGCGGCAGGAGCAACGGACCCACTGGCGACTGGTGCAACAGGCTCACTGGCTACCGAAGCAAGGGCGACGGACTACAGGCGCTGCAGGCGACACGAGAGCTACCTTCACACAACCTCCCCCAGCTGCCCCACTCCCCTCTCACACACTCCCTGTTCAAACCCTAGCTCCACTCCCACAGCACCCCCCTTAAACCCTAAACCCTAGGCTCCCACACACCCACCCCCCTCAGCGACAGCTGCAGCAGTGGGAGACGAGGGAGGAGGAGGAGTAAGGGGAGGAACACATAACCGCCACCCCCACACCCGCCACCCCCATGCTCGGCACCCCACACCCCCAGCACCACGGAATGCACGGGGGGGGGGGGGGGAACGGGACGGGCTGCAGGTGCGGGCTGCTCCAGGGGCGGCCGCTGCAGGTGCGGGCTGCTCCAGGGGCGGCTGCTGCAGGTGCAGGCTGCTCCAGGGGCGGCTGCTGCAGGTGAGGGCTGCTCCAGGGGCGGCTGCTGCAGGTGCGGGCTGCTCCAGGGGCGGCTGCTGCAGTTGCGGGCTGCTCCAGGGGCGGCTGCTGCAGGGGCGGCCGCTTCAGGGGCGGCTGCTGCAGGGGTAGCGGCTGCTGGGGCGGCTGCTGCAGTGGCGGCTGCTCCAGGGGCGGCGGCTCCAGGGGCGGCTGCTGCAGCGGCGGCTGCTCCAGGGGCGGCTGCTGCTGGGGCGGCTGCTCCAGGGGCTGCAGCTGCAGTGGCGGCTCCACGGGCGGCTGCTGCAGTGACGGCTGCTCCAGGGGCGGCTGCTGCAGCGGCGGCTGCTCCAGGGGCGGCTGCTGCTGGGGCGGCTGCTCCAGGGGCTGCTGCTGCAGTGGCGGCTCCAGGGGCGGCTACTGCAGTGACGGCTGCTCCAGGGGCGGCGGCTCCAGGGGCGGCTGCTGCAGTGGCGGCTGCTCCAGGGGCGGCTGCTGCTGGGGCGGCTGCTGCTGGGGTGGCTGCTCCAGGGGCGGCTGCTGTTGCAAGGCAGGCCCGCGCGCTGCTGCAAAGCAGGCACGGGCGCAAGGGAGGCAGAGGCGGCGGCCAGGGGGGGGTGCGCCGCGACGAGCAGGTGACAGGGCCACAAGGGGCGGCAACGGAGCCGCTAGGGGCGGCAACGGGGCCGCGAAGAGCGGCAACGGTGCCGAGATGGGGCGGCGACAGGGCCGCTAGGGGCGGCGACGGGGCCGCTAGGAGTGGCGACAGGGCCGATAGGGGCGGCGACAGGGCCGCGAAGTGTGGCGATGGGGCCACTGAGGGTAGCGCGAGGGGCCGTGAGAGGAGCAGCGACGGGGCCGCGAAGAGGCCGTGAGGGGCCGAGAAGGGCGGCGTCGGGGCTGGAAGACGCCGCGCGTCCGGGGCGCACGGCGGGCGGAAAACCGCCACGCGCCCCGAGCGCGTGGCGGGAAGAAAAAAGTGTCGCGCGCCAAGGGGCGCGCGACAGAAAAGAAAGCAGCGGAAGCACGTGGGGCCCACAGGCCAAGAGCGTAGTCGCTCTGATTCCATGTGAGAGTAGTAGGTAGAGTTAGGTGGGCTTGGGAGCCATAGCTTAGGAGCCTTGGTAGTTAAGTTTGAGGGTGAGGAGAGTGTCGAGAAAATTGTAAAGGAGAATGAGGGTTTCACTATAGGTTCAAGGGTACAAATATGAAAGAAGTGAAGCAAGGTGCACCACCTAACAAGCAAGATAACTACACTAAGTCTACATTGCAGGCAGTTATAAAGTGATGTATACAATAATATTCTGACACTCTGCCGCCCGGTCCAGGTTCACGTGCTTGGACAGCTGTTCCTGCAGGTGGCCCTTCCTCTCCCTCTTATGGCCGGCCTCCTTCAGGATTTCCCGCGCCGCCTCTGGCAGCCTGCTCCGCAGGTCCCGTAAGGTCGTTCTCCCCCCGGCCCCTCCTCCATCCTCATGTGGCGATAGCAGTGCCGCCACGTGCTGAAGTGGGTGGCAGGGCGTGGTGGTGGCCTTCAGAGAAAGTGTCTGCACCACGTTCAGCGAGGCCAAGAACGCTATTGGCGCCTCCGAGAGCGGTTTGACCAGTCCCAGTCCCCCCAGGGCGATCGGTAGAGTCGCCTGCTTCCACACAAGGCTTTGTTCGATCTCCTTTTATAGTCACAATAGGCTTGAATGTGCCTAAAATGAAAGATAGAATGCACAGACGGATTTCTGCACAGCGGCTTCAAACGTTCATAGCGTTCTGTTCACAACTTCAAATGACTTGCAATAAACTGGATCTGGAGCGTAATTACGTCGCCCACACTAGGCAATTTAGATTGCACGATTTCATTAAGTATTGATGACGCAACGTTGGTTTGAACGAACGGCACTATGGCAGCCACTATAGTCTTAGAACACAAATTAGGAAGAGTTATGTGTTGGGAATGACTCCCAACTCCTACAAACCCCAAGAGCCGAGGTACAGTGATGTGGAATAGTGCCACACTGTCCCCAACCACCAAAGGTCTTGAAAATACCCTCCACAAGGGACTATACCAAGAGAAATGTTACACTACACAAAGTAATGTAACTATTCTCACTATCTTGAAGTTTACCCTTTTGGAGTGCTTCGAAATCACTTGAATCGTGAAACCAAGGCTCTGGTTCTTCAAGATCAATTCTTCCTTGAGTTCTTGGAATTCTTATGCGCACACCTGCGACACATCGAACGTTCCACACACGACAAAATAGAAAACCGTACACGACACGCAGACGACGACGTGACACGCGACTAGCGATAACTCGCTATTGACTCAACACACACATTCAAAAATCATGCCTCATCATTCACACACTATTGTAAGCATGAAATATATATTATCTCATGCTCTCATACCATTCCATGCACACACGCATGCACGCACACGGACAACAAGCCGAGTGCAAACCCTAGGGTTGCACCAACAAACTCCCCCTCGGATTGTTGGCCTTAGGATCTGGTTCTCTCAGTTCAGAGCCATCCCAGCCAGCTTGCAACACTTCCAATGCTACTGCTCAACCAGCCTCTTGGTCATCATGTCAACTGGCTGCCCCGTCGTCTTCACGTAGCGCAACTCAACTTCACCCGCGGCCACCATGCTCCTCATCCAACGCCACTTCACCCTCATGTGCTTCGTGAGGCCATGCAACACAGGGTTCTTAGCAAGAGCAATGGCACCCTGGCTGTCATAGTAGAGTGGGGTAGGTCCTTGCTGCTCCTCCTCCAATTCAGCCAACAAACGCCGCTGCCACACAATCTCCCGTACGGCACGGAAGAGTGCCATGTACTCGGACTCCACCGAGCTCAATGCTTGATCCACCTGCTTCTTGCTCTCCCAAGCAGTTGGGCTTCCACCAACACAGCAAATGAACCCTCCAACACTTGTCATGTCCTCTGGTTCCAATGCATAAGAAGCATCCGAGAATGCGGTGAGGAACAAACGCCCGGGTTCAACACCATCCGCGCCCTTTTGGCGTCTTTGCGCCGCCGCCGAGTATTGCAGCCCAACCGTCGCTGTTTGGCCAAGATACTTGGCCACCCTCATTCCAGCAGCTACCTGCTCCTCATTAGGGCATTGAACAACCATAGCCAACTGTCCGGATGCAAAGGCGACGTCCGGTCGGGTGTTTACCGTCGTGTACATGAGGCTGCCCACCAACAAGTGAAAACGGCGCCTCTCCTCTTCACCAACGCTCTCCTCCTCTGGTCCCTTCACACACTTGAATCCAGAGGGAAACGGTGTAGCCACATGGCCTTCACTCTGCCCAAAGTTGGCAGCCAATGCCTCCGGGTACTTCCGTTGATGCACCCGCATGCACCGCTTCTCCACATCTCGTTCGATGTGGAGCCCAAGATAGAAGCTCACGTCACCAAGGGCCTTGCACTTGAACTTGGCTTGAAGCTTCAGCATCACCTCCTTCACAAGGTCAGAGGAGGGTGAGAAAATGAGGATGTCATCCACATAAACCACCATGAAACTGTCAGAACATTATAGCTTATACATTTGTGTAGGCTGTAGTGGGGTAGCCCATACGGGGTACAACCCAATTAGGGTTAGTACTTGTACCCAATTAGGCAGCCACGCACGCAGCCCCTGCAGCCATGCACGCCGCCCCTGCAGCTCCTTGCGGCCGGCACTTCGCCCCTGCAGCCCGCGAGCCGCCCCTGCAGCCCCGCGCGCCACCCCTTGCGGCCCTCTCGCCGCCCCTGCAGCCCCGCCCACTGCCCCTAGCCCCCTAGCCACCCCTTGCTGCCCGCTCGCCGCTTGCCTGCGGCCAGCTCGCCGCCCTCTTGCGGCCATGGTGCCTGCTAGCCGCCCTCGTGTGCCTCCTAGCTTGCCCGGTATGACTTCTCTTTGTCGTAGCGGTGGGAGTGGTGACGGCGGTGGTGGCAGCAGTGGGAGTGGTGGCGGCCGTACTAGCATTCGCTCTGGAGCTGTTTGGTGGGGAGTTTCTGGCGGTGGCCAGATGCAGCTGCAGCGGCGTCCGCGCGAGTCCCTTCCACCCCAGCAGCTCCGTGAGTGGTACGCTAGTAGGAGTGGTGGCGGCGGCAGTAGTGGCAGTTGCTGTGCAGCTGTTCAGTTGGGAGTTTCCGGCTGTGGCTTTGCGCAGCTTCAGCGGCGTCCGCGCGAGACCCTTATGCCTCAGCAACTTCGTGAGTGGTACGCTCAGCGTGGGGCGTCTCGGAGTAGTGCTCGCTGCCCGTACATCATTCGCACAGGTGATAGGGCTGGTCAGACTTGCAGGACAGTTGGTCACACACAGTCCCGCTGCTTCTCCTGTCTGAGCGACACCTGGCGTGCAGAGTTTGGCAACGCGGCTGAGCTTCCCCGCAGGCTAGAGCTGCTTAGGCAGGGTGTGGATGTCCTTGCTCTAGACTATGACGCTATCCTCACTGCCATGTATGCTTTGACTATTGGTACTGAGGGTGACTGTTCCCTCTGTGTGCTGCCTGACCCGGGTATAGAGGCTGCTGCTCTAGGTGCTAGTGAGTCTGCTCTCCCTGGTACTGCACCTGCTGAGGCCTTGCACACCTTCACGTTGGACTCAGGTGCCTCACGCTGTTTCTTTCGTGACAGCACCACCCTCACTCCTCTCCCTGCACCTGTCCCGGTCAGACTGGCTGACCCCTCCGGGGGCCCAGTCCTTGCCTGTTCCTCCACTGTTCTCCCGTGTTCGGCGGTTCCGTCCGGCTCACTGTCAGGTCTTCACCTCCCCTTGTTCTCTACAAACTTGGTGAGTACAGCTGCCCTCCAGGATTCGATGGTCACTATCACCACTCCTAGGGGTCAGCGTGTGTCGATCTGCACGTGTACACGGACGGGTCGTCACCTGGCCACGTTCACTCGTCGACCAGGGTCGAGTTTGTACACACTAGCTACCGAGCCTCCTCAGGTAGATGCGTCTGCCCAGGTGTCCGCGTCAGGTCAGGTAGTACCCCCTTGCTCATGTCGCCTCCTGTCACACCAGACTCTCCTCTGGCACCACCGCCTTGGTCACCCCTCCCTGCCACGCCTGCGTGGCATGCACTCCCACCTCCTTGTCTCTGGTCTTCTCAGGTCTCTGCCTCCCCTCCCGCCCTCACCTGCCCCACCCTGCCTTCCTTGCGTTGAGGGGCAGCAGCGCGCCGCTCCTCACTCCTCGTTTCCCCCGACGACTGCTCCCCTGCAGACTCTCCACATGGACGTGTGGGGCCCAGCCCGCATCAGTGGACAGGGCCACGAGCGCTAATTTCTGCTGGTCGTTGACGACTACACGCGGTACACCACGGTCTTCCCCTTGCGCAGCAAGGATGAGGTCGTTGATGTTTTGATCCCTTGGATCCGCGCAGTACATCTCCAGCTCCGCGAGCGGTTCCACCAGGACCTTCCTGTCCTGCGTCTGCACTCTAACAGAGGTGGTGAGTTCTCCTCCGACCTCTTGCGGGACTTTTGTCATGGAGAGGGCATCCTCCAGTCGTTCACGTTTCCGGACTCCCCTCAGCAAAATGGGATTGCTGAGCGCTGCATTGGCTTAGTCATAGAGGTCGCTCGTACCTCCATGATCCATGCGGCTGCTCCCCATTTTCTGTGGCCGTTTGCGGTCCGGTACGCTGCGCATCAGCTCAACCTCTGGTCCCGTGTCTCCTTGCCGGAGACCTCGCCCACACTACGTTGGACGGGGGAGGTTGGCGATGCGGCGGTGTTCCAGGTCTGGGGCTCTCGTGCCTTTGTTCACGATACGTCCGCGGACAAGCTCCCCGCACGTGCTATCCCCTGCGTCTTTCTTGGCTTTCCCCCTGACGCGCCTAGCTGGCAGTTTTACCACCCCACCTCGCGCCGTGTCTTCCCTTCTCAGGACATCATGTTTGACGAGTCCGTTCCCTTTTACCGTCTCTTCCCCTACCGCTCTGCCCCTCCCCTACCCCCACCGCTCTTCCTTGCTCCCAGTCCCCCTCCGGTAGACCCCCTCCCGCCCCAGGGTCCTGCTCCCTCAGGTGTGTCTAAGGTAGACCCTCTCCCTGGTACTGTGCCTGTTGAGGTAGCTGGCGACTCAGGTGCTGCTCGAGGTGCTGCGTCTGGGGGTGGGGAGCCTGGGGGCGCTGAGTCTGAAGGTGCCGGGTCTGGGGGTGCTGAGCCTGGGGGTGCGGAGCGTGCGGGTGTGGAACCTGGGGGTGCTGAGCCTGAGGGTGTTGAGCCTGGGGGTGATAAGTCTGAGGGTGCGGGGTCTGGGGGTGCTGAGTCTCGGGGTGCTGCTTCGTCTGGAGGTCCTGCTGGTGCTTTGCCGCGACTGATTCCCCGACCGGAGCCTCTCTCCCCGCAGCAGCTGCGTGAGTGGCTTGTTCGGTGCGCACGCCTTCGGAGTGGAGCTGCCAGAGCTGGAGCCAATGGAGACACTGGAGCTGGAGGTGCTGGAGTTACTGCTGGAGCTGGTGGTACTGGAGGTACTGCGGCTGCTGGTCCTGGAGGTGCTTGTACCAGGGGTACTGGAGCTGCCGGGACTGGTGGTGTTGGGGGCGCTGGAGCTGGAGACCCTACAGAGCCTCGAGCTGCTAGGGCTGGAGGCGCTGGAGCTGGAGGCACTGGCGCTGGTGGCGCTGGAGCTGGAGGAGCTGGAGCCGGAGGCACTGGCGCGGGAGGCGCTGGAGCTGCAGGAGCTGGAGCTGGAGGTACTGGCGCGGGAGGCGCTGGAGCTGGAGGAGCTGGAGCTGTTGACCCTGGAGCTGGAGGTGCTGGAGCTGGGGTTGCTGGTGGTACTGGTGCTGGAGGCATTGTGCGGCCGCGACCGTACTTCGTTCCCCTGCTTCAGCAGGTTCTTGGTGTCCCGACTTCTCCTAGCCTTACTCCTCCCCTGCTTTGTCCACCTCTTGACCAGTCGCAGTTGTAGTTACAGCCAGCCTCCCCACTGCCTGCTCCTTCTCCCTACTCTGAGCAGTCCGGCGGGTCTTATATAGCGACGTGAGCCTGCGTCTCGTCCTGTCTCGCCTACTCGCACTGCTCGACGCGTTCCTCGTTTGCGTCCTCTTCTTGTCCCCAGCACACACGGTATGGCACTTCGTCCTTCCTCTGTTCCACTGCGTGTTCCTCTGCCGCCTCCTCCTGAGTCTGTTCTTCCTGCCATCCCTGACCCTGAGTTTGACCTTGTGCGTGCTGTGAGTCCCACTGTCTCTCGTCTCCTTGCCACTGTTGTCACTGACCCTTCTTTTGAGTCCACTGCTGCGTCTGCCCTCGTTGCTAAGCTGCTTGACTTTGAAAACAGGGTCCAAGTTTAGGACGCGGGCCCCCTTTTCGCAAAGCGAACAGTTGAGGGGGGTGGAAAGAGGGGGCCCCCTTTCCCCAAGTTGTTTCCGCTCTTCCGCAGACTCTTCCCCCAACCCATGAGTCAGCACGAAAATGGGTTGGATTCGCGTGCCCTGTGTGAGTTCATCGCTCCCAACATTCAGAAACGTACTGACTTCGCTTTCCAATCAGGCCACTTGAAAGGGTGTGCATCATCAATACCCCCAAATAACGCCACCTTAAATGTATACTACCACTTTAATGTTCGAGTTGATCCTGAATTGTAGGGCCAAGCAGGCTTGTACGGCACAACCAAACAAGAGACGGTTGTAATGGTCCACGAGGTAATGTGCAAGCGAACACAGTGAGTTGAACCTCCATTACTTACTAGGTTACACTATGTGCGTATAACCCAATTTTTCCTAATAATAGGCTTGGCCCGATTCCTTTTACCACAGGCTACGCCTCGTCGCTTTCATACTTCCGATGCCCAACTTCTACTTCTAAGGCCCCTGCCTACCTAGGGTCTCTCGCTAAAGAATGCATGTACCTTCATGTATGAGCAGTTCCTTGAGTCACATTTTAGATATATGTTGATCAGCGCACTCCTCTTTTACAACTATTAAAAAATAGTAGGTAATTTCAGGTTTGGTGCAAGGAATATAAAATTTTCCTGCTACACACCTAGCTCTAATGCGTACACCATGGCACAACAGACCTCGGCCATTCGTTGCCCACTTTCAGCCACTAATGTTTGATGAGGGAGAGGTGCAGCGGAAGTAGGTGTTATAGAGGGTAAGGCGGGCAGTAGCAGGCTCTGCAGTCTCACGACCGCCACCCCCCCAACCTCCCCACACCCCCCAAGTGGAAGCCGCAGCAGGTGCAAAAGACGGCAGGTTGGGCGGCGGCTGCTTCCGCTGCTGGCGTTACATGCTTACGGCCCCCACCTGCTCACCCACCCCCCCCCCCCCCCCCCCCCCAACACACAGCAGCAGCCATGGGCGCATAATGAGGAGGCACAGTAGGCGCAGGTGTGGGCAGGCGCGGGTTGACGCTGGCTGGCATGCTATTGCGGCTAGTGCTGGCTGGCACCGCTGTCGCGACTAGCGCTGCTTCGGCTGGCTGGCACTACTTGCTAGAATGAGAATGAAGGGGAATGACTGAACTGAACAGGAAAGTGGTACAAGTACATAACCCTAACCTAGGCTAAGCAATGTAACACAAACAACTTTGACAAACCCCCATAGACTAGCTAAGGGGAGCAGTGGAAAAGTTTAGCGAGTAGTCACGCTGTGCTGCAACGTGGAGTAGAACTCGAAGAGTCGTCATCTTCGGGGTGGGGAAGAAATTTTGGAAGAAGTCTACTCTCTCAAGCTGGCTAAAGCCTCTCGCCACGTAGCACGCCTTGAAAATTCACATGCCTTTGACTACGTTATTCAGAGGAGGGAGAACAGAGTCGACGTAAGTGTATGTGGATCTCCAAGATGTCATCTTCGAGTCTATGGCTGCTATCCACTGAGAGACCCACTTTCACAAAACTGCCTCAGAGTAAGTGCGAGTAGTCGAGATGCCAACAGCGTCGAGGTCTCCTTCAGGGGCTAGCAGCATGGCACAGAGATGAGGAGCAGCAGGTGCAAGGAACCCCATCTCAAACTTCCTCTCCTCTAGGATAGAGGAAAAGAACACTCTCTGTGGCTCAAACTGCATGTCATAGATAAGGGCAAGAACACCCCAGCGGACAGAGAATGGGAGCAGAAGTCACCAACTGGGTGGCGTAGTCAAGGTGGCGGGTGGAGGCAAAGTCTGCGACAGCAGCGCCAAGAGCCGAGACGAACGACGGAGAAGCAGTAGGTTCGGCTACGAGAGAGAAGGGGACACAAGAGACGATGGGGAGAGCATTACGGAGGTAGTTAGACAGAGGAGGAGGAGGGGCACGGAGAGACAATGTAGATGGTAACAAAAGAAGAGAAGGAGGCGACGACTGCTGCTGCTGCGGCTGATGCTGTTGCTGTTGCTGCTGCCGCTGCTGCTGCGGCGGCTGTTGTTGCTACTGCTGATGCTGCTGCTGCTGATGCTGTTGCTGCCATAGGAGATGCAACCTCGTCAAACGACGCGGTACCACCGGGGCAGGTGTTCCAGCGGCATTACCTCCAGGAACCAGTAGCCTCCGAACTAGCACCTCCAATGGTAGCACCCCCAGCACCAACACCTCCAGCTGCAGCACCCCCAGAGCCACCTCCTCCAACACCAGCACCTCCAGCATCAGCACCCTTAGAGTCAACACCACCAGTGCCAGCACCCCCAGAACCAGCATCACCAGCGTCAGCACCCCCAGAGTCTATAGCACCAAAGGCTACTTCTGCGATTGTGAGGACGACGAAGGGGACTGTTATCAAACTATTATTTATGTAGTTTGTAGGTTATAGTCTAGGTGAGTTACATATGTGCTAGGGTTAGGGTTAGCGGTTTGTACACTTGCTAGGTTGTGCTCATTCTACTGCTTTTGCTGTTATAATACTACATGTAAACTGTGCCGCATGCTTGTGCTCCGACTGTGTGGTGATCTTGATATCCACACAAAGCGTTATGCTATTGCTTCTCTTGACTGGTCTTGTGACCGTTTGTGTTTCTTGCTCTCTTTTGATATCCCTCACTTAGCCTATGGGGGTGTGTCAAATTGCATAATTGTGGTTAAAGGTTGTAGTGAGGTATGGGGTACAAACCTTTTAAGGTTAATATTTGTGTCACCCATCCTTTCTAGTCAATCATTCCGTTGTAGTGAGGTATGGGGTACAAACTGTTGGAATAACCAATAGTTATTATAACATTCCCGAAGGCTTCCCTTAGTGCATCGCATCATGACGAGGCAGCGCTCCTGTACGAGTATTGCGTTAAGCTCATATAGAGCACATGGCAGCCTGAAAGCTACTCAAAGGTCGACAGTCGCAGGTAGACAACAGTCGCGACTGCTGACTGCTCAGTAACCATATTCGGAGGTTACACGATGCAACATGGTAACTGTCGAGTATAGCAATAGTCTCGGTTACTGTAGCAATGCAATACTGTTTGTTAGAATACTGACCGAAAAATGAAACAGAAAAGAGGGTTTTCACTAGCAGGCAGTTGAGTACATATAGCAAACCCTAAATTGGGTTGTACTCACTATTGAGTACCCCACTGCATGCTAGACAAACATAACATTCTGACACACCCCCATAGTCAAAGTGGGGTATGATCAGCACAACAAGCAGCAGTTTATAGTTCACAAATATATGCAAAGCTAGAGGCAGTCACAGACGGTAAGTGACGAGGAGGAGGGACTGTGAGAGGAGAGGAGATAGGAGGTGATAGGTGAAGCCGCAGATACACGGGCAACAGGAGCAGCGCGCACTGTGGCTACCGGAGATTGTAGCCTCCGGTCTACTGGAGTAACTGGCTCCGCGGCTAACTCTGAGCGGCAGGAGCAACAGACCCACGGGCGACTGGCGCAGCAGGCTCGCTGGGCTACCGGAGATTGTAGACTCCGGACTACTGGCGCTGCTGGCGACACGACGGCTGCCTCCGCCCAACCTCCCCCTAACTGTCCCACCCCCCTTTCACACACCCCCTGCTGCACCTCTAGCACTGCTCACACGCCACCCCCTTAGTACCACTCCGACGGCTCCCACACATCCACCCCCCTCAGCGGCAGCTGCAGCAGTGGGAGACGGAGGAGGAGGAGGAGCAGGGGAGGCCGCACAGACCCGTCACCCCCATACTCACCACCCCCAAACCCCAACACAGGGCAGGGCCGCAACGGGGGCGGCAGCAGGGCAGGGCCGCGACGAAAGGCGAAGGCAGGGCCGCGACCGGGGCGGCAGCAGGGCAGGGCCGCGACAGGGCGGCTGCAGGGCAGGGCCGCAACGAAGGACGGGAGGGGCCGACTCGTGGCCCCCCAGGTCGCCTCGACGGGCGACGGGGGGGGGGGGGGGGGGGGGGGGGGGGACGCGCGGCCCCCCAGGTCGCCTCGACGGGCGACGGGGGGGGGGGGGGGGCGCTTCGACGGGCGACGGGGGGCGACGCGCAGGTCCCCGGGGGCGCTGCGACAGAGCAGCACGCCACCCGGGCAGGGCAGAAAACCGCCGCGCGCCCAGCAGGGCGGCACGACGGGCAGAAAACCGCCGCTCGCTTAGGGCGCGCGGCGGGAAGAAAAAATTGCCGCGCGCCATGAGCGCGCGGCAGGCAGGAAAACAGTGCGCGCCCGAGGCGCGCGATAGGCAGGACAGCAGCAGCAGCGGAAGCTAACGGTGGGCCCATGCACAGGATCGACCCGTGAGGGTCGACCTGCTCTGATACCATGTTAGAATACTGACCGAAAAAATGAAACAGAAAAGAGGGTTTTCACTAGCAGGCAGTTGAGTACATATAGCAAACCCTAAATTGGGTTGTACTCACTATTGAGTACCCCACTGCAGGCTAGACAAACATAACATTCTGACACTGTTAATAAGGGAATGTACCCCTCAGAGTACATGGCTAGCTAGGATTGCTAATTAAACTCCTTGTATTTCTATCTTAGATCATCTTGTTCTCTTTCAACTATTTTTAACAAGGTCATTACAAAGACTTCACTGTCTTCTCACAAGTTGGCTAGACTTATCCTATCCACTACGTTTCTTGGTAATATCAACATGGTATGAGAGAACGATTGGATTATAAGGCCTGCCAAGTCCTCGTTCTTCTTAGAACAACCATTTATTAACTCATCCATTATAAATACCAGTCAGAATCCCAACCACTAGACCATTGGGATAAAAGGGCTTGTTAAGTAGCGGGTCAGTGCGCCCATAACCCCCCAGGACAACGAGCCTGTAACCCTTCCCTAGGATCAATCAGGGATCACCAGTGGACCTCTCACACCCCCCCGCACTGGGATGCCCGAAGTCCACACACTGGGATTCGAACCCGAGACCTTTGCTATGATACCATGTCACAATCTCAACCACTAGACCATTGGGATAAAAGGGCTTGTTAAGTAGCGGGTCAGTGCGCCCATAACCCCCCAAGACAACGAGCCTGTAACCCTTCCCTAAGATCAATCGGGGATCACCAGTGGACCTCTGACAATACCTATTACAAGTCTGCATCACTATGGCTCCTAAAGGAAAAACTACTACAGACTCTCTGGGCCCACCACCACCAATAACCACAGCGCTATCAGTAGTGACATCCATCAGCGCCACCATTGTTGAGCAGCTCGTTGCACGCATCAACGCTCTTGAGAGCTTCAAGCGATGAGCATCGACGGCTAAAGTTACGCAAGAGGAATTACTGGACTACCTCTCCCAGGAGAAGACTGTCGCGTCAACTCCAAGAGGTCCTTTACCTTTGACAACCGTCAAGCTTTAGCTCCTGCTCAAGACAGTCAACAACGCGCAAAGTTAGACGCAATGGCAACAATGCAAACAAAATCCGTTATTTCATCAAAGCTGAAGACTTCTACTGCGTTCGCCGGAAAGGAATTCTACACGTGGAGTTTTGAGTTTGAAGTCCTCGCAACAACTGCGCAGATCTGGATGTATTACGATGGGAGCCTACTCCCCAGGAGAAGAACCAGTACTACCACGAGTTTCTCCTTGCATACACCGCTCTTCTCCGCAATCTCTCCCCCGCCGAGCAGCTTGGCATTCATTCCTTCAAGACAGAGTGGGCTCCTGCACAAGTGTCTTGGGAGCACCTGCGCAATTCAAACATGGCAACAGATCCAGTAACCATGAGTTGTTTGCTCAGCCAACTGACATTAGTCAAAATGACTCAAGGGGAGAAAGCACGACCGTATATTAATCGGTGCCGAAACCTGTGCGACCAATTCAATAAATGTGGAGGAAACGTCCCTGACGACATGTTCGTCACCATAGTCCTTTCCGGACTAGGACCAGAGTGGCGACAGTGCCAATCTCTTCTTCGCGCTCGAGGAGCCATCTCCGAATCCGCCCTCTGCGCCGCTCTCCTCTCCGAGCGAAAGGAGATCGACCTGTACAATGAGAAAAATAGTTAAAGGGAGAAGTTATTATGCTACGCTGGTGCAACTAAAGGGGGGCCATACGAGAAGAAGGGGTACTGCAAGAAGTCAGGTCACACTATGGACCGATGCTACAAGCAAAAGACTGCTAACGAGAGGCGCAGCAACAACTCACCCGATCAGCAACCATCGGTGCCTCCTTCAACACCAGCCGCAGCGACGACCATATCACCACCTGCCTTCGCAAGTACTTCACAAACCCCTGCATGTATCTCATCTAAGCTGCATGGCGCGTCGCAAAGGCATTCGCTAGTACGACAAAGTTCAATACCTGCCAATCGAGCGTATCATGCCAAGCCCAAACAACGACCCGACAATCAGTCTCTAGAGTGACAGGCCAACAAACCTCCCACCTGACTTTGAGCTGCCTCCAAGCTCTCCAGAGTCCCCTCTTGGTTTTCCTGCAAAACACGAGAATGACATCTCGCGCTTCTGGGTTGACCTTGACCGTATCATCACTCTGAAGCTCGCCAACATCGCGTGTCGAAGCGACAAAAATTTCAACAAGTGGTACCTCGATAGTTGCTGCGGACAACGCATGGTGGGGTCAATGGCATTCATTAGCAACTCGAAGCGGATGCGACGACCGTGTGAAATCAGTGTCGCAAACAATGACTGGCTAAAGGCTTACGACACCGGAGAATTCTACCTGCGGTTGAGCGATACCAACTTCACGATCCATATCGGGGACGTGCCCGTCGTCGCTGAGCTATAGTTCAATCTCCTCTCTGTAGCAGAGCTCATGAAATGTGGGGTTCAGATCCAGAGCAACTGCGAGGAAAAAATATTCAAACTATTTTACAGTAAAAGGCGGTCGACGAAGACAGGGTCTTCGTCTTGAATTTCGAAGCACAAGGGGCAAATGGCGACTCGAACAGGACGCTTCTGCTGAAGACAACACCAACGGAAGCACCATCTTGGTCATACCCTGAAGACATGGACCTTGAGCGCCCTGGACCAGACGGCCTTCTTTGCTCACGCGTCGTCCCAACTGCCTCGATTTCCACCCCCGGAGATATCGGACCTGCAATAATGGAACAAGAAGCAGACAGTGGGGCATCAGCATCTGCAGCATAGCCGGAAACTGGAGGACGGGGAAGCACAGAAACAAATACTCCCGGCTGGACCAACATCAACGTCATCATCGGAGCATGGGGAAAACTAGCATCACCGCCATTGGCAGTTCCCCCTGGAGGCAGATGGGGAACGTCAACTTCTCAAAGTGGCTGGGGACCACCAGGCCCTTATCCCAAAGCTCCGACACTTCCTCCCGAAGTCGTGGCGGAAAGAGACCCATACTGGGCAATGCGCGGCACCAGTTGGGGTGGACCTCCCCTTCCGGATCAATACCCCTATGAACCTGCAGAGGAAGAGCAAGAGGAGTCAGAAGGCATGATCTACAATTTCGGAGAAGCAGCAGAGCTACCCGAACCTACCGATGATGCACCACCGCCGAAACAAGGACCTCAGCTCATTTCGGTCACCGGAGATGAGTAACTCAATCACCGAGTTCTGATGGAGGGAATCCCCGCTTCCGAGTGGCCAGAAGCAGTGCCGCCCCCAACTTAGTAGTTCACCCAAACACCGACGACTCTATTCACGTTGCTGACACTGACGACGTCATTGGCATCAACGAAGCCGATCTTCGCTAAGCATCAACCCAAGCCTGCGCTGCCAAAGTACGCGCCGCCACCTACAAAGGTCTTGTAACACCATAGCACAAGGAAGAAGAGAGAAAACCATTATTATAAGAGGACAGTCGGTTACTGCGCCGAACCAGAAATTTGGCACCAGTGGCTTGGACACCCCTCATATGCTACACTCAAGAACTACATCAAAGCCGAAGTCTTCGACACGAACGGGTTACTCCTACCTGGCGGTGACACGCTCAAGGTGTCATCTGCCGACCCGCCGTGCATCATCTCCTGGACCGCATCACTCGCTCACAAGCCCTTCCTGGGACTTACATCCAGGCTACAAACGATACAAACCGATCGAGAAGGTTTACAGTGATTTCATGATACTCAGCCAGGAAGGGCTTGACGGCGAAAAAAACACCATGACGCTCATTGACGCTAGTACATGCTACGTCCGGGCCGTCAACATCGATCATCGCTCGCGAGCCTTCGACTGCTTCGTAACCTGGATGAAGTGCGCCGAACGTCAATCAGGGTTGAAACTGAAAAGCTTCTAGACAAACGGGGGTTTGGATTACTTCTCCAATGCGTTCAAGGAGCTCTTTGCTAAGAAAGGGATTGAGCACCTGGTGTCCCTGCCCTACGCACACGAGCAGCAAGGAGTAGTAGGACGGAAAAACAGGAGCCTTGCCACAAGAATGAGGGCCCTGGTGAAGCAATCTACCATCCCAACGAGGTTTTGGCCGTTTGCGATGAATCATGCCGTTCGGCTGCACGACTTGCTGTCATCGCGAAGCCTTGAGAAGAACACCTCACCTTACAAGGCTTGGACAGGCAGAAAAGCTTACATGCGTCTGCTTCGGATTTTCGGCTGCATGGTAGAGTACAGGCCTCATACGGCAAGGACCGGAAAATTTACTGACCGGACACACTGGGGCATCCACCTCGGGATCGAAAAGGTGTTCAAGGCGTGGATCGTGCTAGACTATGCGACACACAAAGTGACAAAATTACGTGACTGCATCTTCCACGATAAACTGACTCTGCCACTGTTCAAGGAACACTGCGAAGCAGACAAGGCACCGGAAAGGGTTTTCGAGGGGCACCACTGCTTCGCCACATCACAGGATGAGGCTGACGTGGCAAGGATGCAGAAGCAACCAACGTCACATCATTTGACTCTTTTCCAGACTCCAGCCTTCATACATGTTTCTCAATTTGATCCCGACGATACAACCCGTGAAGCCCACAACTACAACAGCCCAGCGCGCCAATCTCTGGATGCCAAGTTACCACCGCCAAACCCCTCGCAATACACCATCTGCAATGGCCACGACAGCGACGACGACGTTGTCGAAGTTACCAGCATGCACGACAACGATCGCCTCGCCTACAAAGAAAACAACAAAGCTGGCCTTCGCATCCTTGGGCTCGTAGTCGCAGTTCGCCGCACCTCACCCAATGAACCCACCACCGTGCGCCAGGCCCTGTCTGGGCCCAACAATGAGAAGTGGAAAGCAGCCATGGCGGTTGAAGTAGCAGTACTGAAGCAGCGCGGGACCTGGGAGCGGGTTCCCAAACATCTCCAAAGGGGAAAAAGATACTCAGCAACAAATGGGTCTTCCGGATTAAAACGCTTGCGGACGGATCAATCGACAAGTATAAAGCGAGATCGGTAAGTGTGCGGCTTCAAGCAAACTCACATGTTGGACTACGACCAAACCTTCACACCTATTGGAAGGCACACATCAGTGCGCAACCTCATCGGCATCGCAGCCGTCAAGAAGCGCCCACTCCGGCAAATCAACGTCTCCAACGCGTTCCTGTACGCAATCGTCGACGCCATCATTTTTGTCGAGCAACATGCATTCAAAGAAGGCGATGGCGCCGTCTTCCTCCTCCATAAGTCTCTCTATGGCATCAAGCAAGCGCCTCGCCTGTGGCAGTGGTACCTGCACACCGTCCTCATCGAACACAGCTTCTCTCAGCTGCCGCACGGTCAAGAAATGTATCGGAAGGAATCTCATGGGCACTTCATTCTCCTAGTCACCTAGGTGGACGATCTACTCTATACCATCGATGATGCGGAAATCCTCGACCAGTTCGAGGAAGAGATCAAGGAGAAGCTGGAAGTGACAATTGATCACAACATTATGCAGTTCCTGGGCCTCAACATCACCTAGTCCGCCACCTCCATCCACCTCTCCGCCGCCAAGTACGCGAGAACTCTCGCGAAGAAATTCGCAATCGCCCCGGTCAACCTAAGAACCCCCTTCAGCACTCCTCCTGATCATGAACCCGACACCACGCCGCTCTCCATTGAAAATCATCGACTCTATCAGCAGCAACTGGGTTGCCTGCTATTCGCCGCCGTCACGCGCCGGCCGGATCTCTCCTGCGCCGACCTGAAGGGGAGAATCTGCTAGACCTGTGCCGAGCACTTCAATACTTCATTTCTACTCTTGACGTCAGACTCACCTACACGACCAACTCAACAGCCAACTGAAGCTGAAGAGCTTCATGGCTATGTAGACACAGACCATGCAGGAGATGTTGACAACAGACGCTCCCACACAGGATTCATCTTTCAACTCCAACCTGCTAGACTCATCTCTTGGAACTCACAGAAGCAGGGGCTCATTGCTCTTTCGTCAGCCGAAGCTGAATTCATCACTGCCAGCGCAGCTGTTCGCGAAGGACTATACCTAATTGAGCTCCTGCAGGAAGCGAAAGTGACGATGAACGAGCACTTCACGTTACTCTATGACAACTAGAGCACGATAAATATCGCGAACAAGCCCGGCTTCGTGAACCGCACGAAACATATCACACTACGTTACTTCTTTGTCAAGGACGAGATAGACAAGGGCAAAGTCAAACTCATGTATTGCCCTTCTGGTGACATAGCAGCAGATTTCCTGACAAAGAAGCTGCCACGTCAGAAATTTCAGCACCGCGCCGACCTCTACGGGATCTCGAAGAAATCCCACGTGGCTCACCTTCAGGAATGAAGGGGAGTGTTGGAATAGCCGATGGTTTTTTATAACATTCCTGAAGGTTCCCCTTAGCGCATCTCTTCATGTCAAGGAAGCGCTCCTATACGAGTATCTCGTTAAGCTCATATAGAGCGCGTAGCAACCTGAAAGCCACTCGAAGGTCAACAGTCACAGGTAGTCAACGCTCGCGACTGTTGACCGCCCAGTAACCATGCTCGGAGGTTACATAATGCAACATGGTAACTGTCGAGTATAGCAATAGCCACGGTTACTGTAGCAATGCAATACAGTTTATAAGGGAATGTACCCCTCAGAGTACATGGCTAGCTATGATTGCTATTTAAACTCCTTGTATTTCTATCTTAAATCATATTGTTCTCTTTCAACTTTTTTAACAAGGTCATTACGAAGACTTTACTGTCTTCTCACAACTTGGCTAGACTTATCCTATCCACTACAATTCTTGGTTATATCAACAAAAACCACCCTGGAAACGCGGGAGAACCTAGAAAGGTATATCTGATACCAAGTATTGAAAGTAGATATGATTTGTCAGTAAATTGTGCGAAGAAGTTGATATTGAAGAAGTTATTCTCAGAATGGGAAAGGATAATGTCATGAGAATCAGTTGGGGTACATATAACAAACCCTAGTGTTTGTACCCCACATGACATGCCTCACTGCTGTCCATCACATTTAACACACCCCCATAGACTAAGTGAGGGGTGTCAGGCAACAACAAAGGCATAAGGTCACAAGATCAGTCACAATGAAGCAAAGCTCAGGGTGGATCACAACATCACCACACAGTCCGAGCACAAACAAGGGACCACAAGGCCAGTCCAAGAGTTTACAAGTATGTATATATATACTACAAGCAAAGCAAGGTAAAAACACAAGACTATAATAGACGAGAACATGTGTCAACGAGGCCTAACTGCACACAAAACCTGTGGTGGTCACAAGGCGGAAAGGCCTTGGTGAAAATGTCTGTAGTGTTGGCCTCGGAGGCCACGAAATCTAAACGAGCCTGTCCGCGTCTCTGCAACTCTCGAAGGAGAAAGTACCTGACGTCAATGTGCTTCACTCTGCTCTCCAGTTGAGGCTCTCGACACAGGAGAATCGTCACCTTGTTGTCATCAAACAAGGTCGGTGCAGAGCTTGGCCGCTCACCAAGATCAGTGAGCAAGAAGGTCAACCAGCGCAGCTCCTGTGCAGCCATGGCTCCGGCGTAAATCTCGGTCTCAGCGGTAGAGGTTGCGATAGACGAAGATCGAGTAGACCTCCACGACACAGCGCCAGAGCCCAGGCTGAAACAGTACCCCTGCGTGGACCTCTGAGTCTCGATGCCGTCAGCATAAGAGGATTCACAGTGACCGGTGAGTACGATTCGCTGTCTCCCTCCAAGCACAAGTCCCATACATGATGTCGTTGCTAGGTACTTCGCCACCCTCACAGCAGCTGTCCAGTAAATAGGACGGTGTCTCCCAGTCGCAACAGAGCGAGCAAGAATGCTGAGAGGGAAGGCAAGGTCCAGGCGAGTACAAGTCATCAGGTATATGAGGCAGCCCACCAGCTCTGTGTAAGGACCACTGGGCTCAAATGGCTCGTTCGGAAAGGGGACAGTGAGTCTGTGGTCAACAGCAAGAGGTGTGGGTTGTGCAGTGGAGAATTGAAGCCCAAACCACTGAAGGATTTGCTGCACCATGTGTGACTGGGTCAGAGTGATGGTGCAAGCTACTCTGTCCCTGGTGATCTTCAGGCCAAGGTAGTGGCGCAGCTCACCAAGGTCAATGCACGTGTGTCTCTTCTGCAGTTCGGACTTCACCCCAGCCAAAGCAACCTGGTCTGCAGTGGCAAATACCAGGTTGTCAACGTACACAAGAACAAAGAAGGGTGTGGGCCCACGACGAACAAACAGCAACAGGTCGGCAGTAGATGACTCGAAACCGAGGTCATAAAGCGTAGAGCGAAGAGTGTCGTGCCACTCATGCGGTGCCTAGCGGAGACTGCAGACCGGTCGTCTCAGTCTCCACTGGGTCCCAGGTGGGAAGGTGCCAGTGAAGCCAGAGGAAAGGCTCAGCCAGACCTCCTCGTGTAGGCTACCCTGAAGAAAGGCAGTGGATAAGTCGAGAGAGTGCAGCTCGTAGTCTCTGTGCGCTGCTACGTGAAGTAACACCTGAACAGTGGTCATCTTTGGGGTAGGCGTGAAGGTTTGAAAGAAGTCAACTTCCTCGCGTTGACTGAAACCTCTAGCCACATAGCGCGCCTTGAAGACCGGAGGAGATCCCGGTGGCCGCTTCACCTTGAAGATCCACATGCCATCGACTACGTTCGCCCCCGGAGGGGGAACCTCGTCGACATAGGTGCCTGTGGATCTGTACGAGGCCACCTCTGCGTCCATGGCAGCTCTCCACTGAGAGGCCCAAGGCCCTGACACTGCCTCAGCGTAAGTGCGAGGAGTCGGTATATCAAGGGCGTCAGGGTCTCCTTCAGGGGCGAGGAGCATGGCACAGAGATGAGGCGAAGCGGCTGCCAGGAACTCTAGCTCAAACTGCCTATCCTCTGGGGCGTCACAGCCAGAGGCAGACTCGCCCTTGACGGACAGAGCACGAGTAGGAGGAGCAGCCACTACACGACTGGCATAGTCAAGGCGGCAAGTAGTGGCGAAGTCAGTGACAGCAGCAGTAAGAGTTGAGATAGAGGTCAGAGAGGCACGAGGGTCCGTAACAAGGGAGGCGAGAATACGAGAGAGAATAGGACGGTACGTGTAGTAGTAGTCAGTGACTAGAGTAGATGAGGAAGTAGTGAGGGACGACTCCAGAGGGGAAGGAAGCATAGACGAAGAAGGACGAGGTGGACTAGAACAAAACAAAATAGTACAAAGGTCAGTGACGAGGGACAAGGGACGAGCACGAGGAGAGCGAGGAGCTCAAGTGTGAGAAAGAGGAGGAGGGGGCGACTGAGTCTGAGGACGGGGGGAAACAGCCGGGGCAAGGTCAGGAGGAGGAAACGTGGGACCGTACACAGGAGGAGAGGAGGAGGAGGCATGAGGAGAAGAGGGAAGACCAAGGGCCCGAAGGCCAGTGACAGGGGTCGGGGGCGGCTGTTGCTGTTGCTGCTGCTGAAGCTCCTGCTGCCGCTACACCAACTCCAGCCTCTCTCGCTCCAACCTCCGCTGCTCCTCACACCCAAGTCGAAGAAGAGCCTGGTGCTGGGTCGGGTAGGGGTGGGGAGGAGGAGTGGCGTCCAAAGACGCAGTAGCCCCAGCTCCGCTCTCCACAGCGCCAGACGTATCACCTCCAGAATTAGCACCCCCGGCGGCAACGCGACCAGTCCCAGTCTCTCCAGGTCCAGAAGAAGGCGCACCCGCACCCCCAGGCGTAGCAACTCCAGGGACAGCCCCACCAACTCTAGCACCCCCAAAACCAGTACCTTTGGAAGGCGCACGCTCAGCCCCGACTCCAACACCCCCTGAGCTAGCACCTCCAGGGTGCTCACCACTATCTCTAGTACCCTCAAAGTCTGCAATTGCATGTGCAGGAAGTGCTGACGACTATTGCGGTGACTGCAAGGAGGACTGTGGAGAAGGGGATGGGACCTGAGGGGCTACCAATGGGGTTGGGGGGTAGCGTGCGACACACCAGACTGGGCTGGACCAGGGGGGGGAGGATGTACCGGAGGGGCAGTGGGAGCGGGAGTCAGAAAGAGGGGGGGGGGGGGGAGGGACCGCGGAGGTGTCACGAACAAGCGCCAAGCAGCCCCAGACACAAAATCACGACGCAACACCAGGGGACTTGGTCCAAAGACTGGTCAGTGGAACCCCTCGCCGGGAGACACGTGGCCAGAGGTTCAGCTGGTGAGCGGCATACCGAACTACGTAGGGCCACATAAAATGGGGCACATGGGCGTGGATCATGGAGGTGCGTGCAATCTCCATGATCAAGCCTATGCGGCGCTCAGCAACCCCATTCTGTTGTGGAGACTCGAGAAGGGTCCAAGACTGGGCCATGCCCTGCTCGGCACAGAAGTTGGCGAGAATACCGGGGCGAAACTCACCCTCGCGGTCAGAATGAAGACAACTGATACGACGGTGACGACTACCTTTTGTGGTGAGCAACCACCGGATCAGCGTAGAAGTTACGTCATACTTCTTTGCGAAAGGGAAAACGGTGGTGTAGCGAGAGTAGTCATCGACGACCACCAGAAAGAAACTCTCTTGCTCAGGACCAGGGCGAGAGGCGGGGCCCCTGACGTCCAAGTGGAGAGTCTTGAAGGGGGCGGTGGCCGGACGAAGGGAGGAGGAGTGAGGGGTGGAGCGGTGCCGACCCTCGACGCAAGGGCCGCACGGTGGTGCAGACGAAGGCGGCAGCGATGACAAGACTCGCCGGAGGCCTAAGACAAGACGCTGACTGGACATAGTGCGTAGGCGGGGAAGGGACGGGTGACCAAGTCGGTGGTGCCACAGGACGGTGGGGTGGGCAAGCGACCGACACGAGCACGACGCAGCAACCTGACCTGACGCCGTAACCTGACCAGACACTGCTACCTGGTGGGACGTAGCTACCTGGCAGGACGTTGGGACCTGACGGGGGGCAGTGACAGGGGTCGGAGGCGGATGCTGCTGCTGCTGCTGCTGCTGCTCCATCTGAAGCCTCTCTCAGGGGGCCAATGTGGAGTGTGTAGAGACCAGAACCTGGCTCGAAAGG
This sequence comes from Closterium sp. Naga37s-1, assembly GCA_947471745.1. Classification (NCBI taxonomy): domain Eukaryota; kingdom Viridiplantae; phylum Streptophyta; class Zygnematophyceae; order Desmidiales; family Closteriaceae; genus Closterium; species Closterium sp. Naga37s-1. Next base: position 548,861 of record CANJKZ010000723.1, on the reverse strand, counting down.
TGGCCAGAGGGGCATACGTGTCACCGTCCACATAGGTCACAGAGTCCTCAGAAGGCTCAAACCAGACACCAACGTGCCGACTCACCAGAGGCCTCACGCCCACCAAGTTCCTAGAGAACGAGGGCACGTGGAGGTCTGTTTGGGAACCTGAAGGAGCGGCCGGGCACGGAATCGTAGTGAAGTGGCGAGCAATGAGTGGTCCCAATGTGGGATCAGCCAATGCTATAGAGACCGGTGCAGGAAGCGGAGTAAGAAACGTGTGGTCGCGGAAGAAACACTGCGACTCACCAGAGTCCAGTGTGAAAGACAGCGACGCGTCCGCCAAAGTGGCACCTGGACTAGCATCTAAACAAACACCTACACTAGCAACGGGCACAAGATCAAAAGTAGCACCTAAACTATGAACACGCGAGCAAACAGATCTAGGGGCACCATAGTCAACATCAGCATACATAGCATGCACAGATCCTATCAGATCAAGCAACTGAGATGCAGACATATCCTACAAAGTGGGACAATGCGAGTGAACAAGATGGAGCCGGTCAGGCGCAGGGCCGTCTGCGCCGTACGGCGCACGAAGACGGTCAGTGCGCTGAGCAAAGCATTGACCCGGTGAGTGACAGCGGCCACAGCGGTAGCCACTACGATTTCCGGTCTGAACGAAGTACGGGCAAGGCGAGTGGGGGTCGCCACGTGACAGCGTCGCTGGCCTAGACGTTGCTGCTATACCTGCTGCTGTTGTGGCTGCTGCGAGCGCGAGGGGTGTTGCTGCTGCTGGTGCCGGTGAGCCAGGTATCAGGCTGCCACTCCTGCGCCTGGGGCTGGCAACCCTGCAGGTCCCTGACCACCCCTAGTGTCACCTCCACCAGCCGCAGCATGCGAGCCACTAATGGTTGCTCTAGGCTCGTCACCAGCTCCTCCGCTCCCTCCACCACCGCTGGCCGCCCCACCTCCGCCGCCTCCGCTACCTCCGCTACTGCTCGCACCCTTGCCGCCCCTCCTGCCACCCCTGCCTCTGGACCTCGCAGAGGTTGTGGCAGGGGCCGCGGTCTCGTCGATCGCGGTAGATGCAAGGGAGGCAGTAAAGGTGGGCACTTGTGGGACAGTGCACCCCTGAAACAGTAGGGGGGGCACAGCGCCCGAGGCGAAAGCTATCGAGTGAGGGTTGCTCTCAACGTCCTTGAACACAGTCTCAAGTACATCGGAGGGTGCTTCAGCAGAAGCGCGTCGCGAATAGTGGCAAGGCGGTCAGGGAGGCTAGTGACGATAAAATATATAGTGATCGCCATAGGGGGGGGGAAGCAGTGCGAGCTGTGCGTCGGCAAGGCAGCACGGTAGCTCAAGTCTAGTGAACACAGGTGAGTGATCAAGTCAGCAGAGCATTCAAAGGAGGCGAGGTCAGGAAACAGGAACGGGAGGAACAGGCAACCATGTGAGACAATGGTGGGAGTGGAGTAGCGGGCCTTAATCGCAGTGATGAACTCGTTAGCAGAGCCAACCTGAGTGAAGTGCGCCTCCTCAGACTCGGGGAAGAGGCTGCTGAGAGCAATGCAGGCCACTGCGTCGCAAGAATTCCAAGCTGTAAGGGCAGCCCGCTCCCATGCAAAGCGCTCCCTGTCTGCAACAGTGGGATCAGCGCCTAGTGCAGCTGGGGCAGGTGGCGCAGGGAGGTCACCGGAGGCGTGTGCCCAGAGGGTCTCGTCAGCCTGACACTGACTCTCTAGTAGGCGCTGCGCACGAAGAAGCCAGACTGAGAACTCCAGCGGTCTACCCTCAGCATCGAAGCGGAGAACTCTAGGGCCGCCATAGCTGACTAGGTAGAGGGGGGGGGGGGGGGGGGGGGGGGGGGGGGGGGGGTCAAACTTATATCTGCTATAGTCTGTTTAGGCTGTAGTGGGGTAGTGGGGTAGTTCTTAGAGGGTACAACACTTTTGTGTTCTCTACTTGTACCCATCTCGTTTCTAGTTCAATCATTCCATTCTCAATTCTCACATGGTATAGAGCAGGTTCCCTAGTGGAATCGTTTTTTTTTTTAGGGCCCACCACTGAACCTTTTTTTTCTGCCCTGCCCGAATTGCATTGTCGTGCCTGCCTGCCCTGTCACGTGCCTTGCGCCTGACTACCCGCGCCCTCGCGCGCCTGCCTACACGCGCCCTTGAGCGCCGGCCTACCCGCGCCCTCAAGCGCCACCCTGCCGCCCTGCGTTGCAGGCCGTGCGCGGGCCTGCTCTGCACCCGCGCAGCCGCCCCTGTACCCCGCGGCGCGGCCCCTGGATCTCGCGACGCGTCGCCCTGCTCGTCGCGTCGCCCCTGCCGGACCCGCGCGTCGCCCCTGCGGGACCCGCGCGTCGCCCCTCCCGCGTCGCGCCGCCCCAACGGGACCCGGGCGTTGCCCCCGCACGTCGCGACGCCCCTGCGGGACCCGCGCGGCGTCGCCCCTGCCCTACCCCGCGCCCGCCCTTTGGACGGCCGCCCCTGCCCCGCCCTGCAGCAGCTGCCGTCGCGGCCCTGTACCCGCCCTGCTCCAGCTGCCGTCGCGGCCCTGCCCCGCCCTGCAGCAGCTCCCGCGGAGATCCCTGCCGCGGTCGCGGCCCCGCCCTGCCGCTGTAGCGACCCCGCCGTCGCTGCCGTCGTGCGCCTGCCCTTCCCACCACTGGTGAGCACTGTCCTGCCCGCGCTACTACTGCTATTACTGCTCCTACTACTGCTACTGTTGCTCCTGCTGCTACTGCTGCTACTGCTGCTCCTGCTGCTCCTGCTGCTACTGCTGCTCCTGGCGTGGCCAGATGCAGCTCCAGGGCCGTCCTCGTGAGTCCCTCACGCCCCAGCAGCTTCATGAGTGGTACGCTAGTTGGGGTTGTCGGGGTGGCCGTAGTGGGATTCGCCCTGGAGTGGGTAGTTCGGAAGCTTCTGGTAGTGGCCAGGTGCAGCTGCAGCGTCGTCCGCGCGAGGCTCTTTCGCCCCAGCAGCTTCGTGAGTGGTACGCGCAGAGTAGAGGGTCGCTGAGTCCTCCTCGCTGCCCGTACGTCATTTGCACGGGTGTCCAGACTGGTCAGCCTTGCGGGACGGTTGGTCACACAGGGTCCCACTGCTTCGCCCGTCTGAGCGACGCTTGGCGTACAGAGTTTGGCGACGACGCTGAGCTCCCCGACTGGGTGAAGCTGCTTAGGCAGAGGGTAGATATCTTTGCTCTTGACTATGATGCTATCCTCACTGCCATGTATGCATTGTCTACTAGTGCTGAGGGTGCCTGTCACGTGTGTCTGCCCCCTGACCCCGGTATCGAGTCTGCTGCTCTAGGTGCTGGTGAGGCTGCTGCTCTAGGTGCTTGTACATCTCCTGCTCCACGTGCTGGTGAGGCTGCTGCTCTAGGCGCTGGTGAGTCTACTGCTCCAGGTGCTGGTGAGTCTGCTCTCTCTGGTGCTGCGCCTGCTGCGGTCTTGCACACTTTCACACTTGACTCTGGTGCTTCGCGCTCTTTCTTTAGAGACAGCACCACGCTCACGCCGCTCAGTCGGCCTGTTGCGGTCTCCCTGGCTGACCCCTCAGGGGGCCCAGTCCTTGCACACTCCTCCACGGTTCTACCGTGTCCTGCGGCCCCGTCGGGCTTGCTGTCGGGACTCCACCTCCCCTCGTTCTCTACGAACTTGGTGAGTGGAGCTGACCTCCAGGACGCGTGGTTTGACCAGTTCACCCCTGGAGGTCAGCGTGTGACCCACTGCACTTGCTCTCGGATGGGCCGCCACCTGGCCACGTTCACCCGTCGGCCAGGGTCGAGTCTGTACACACTTACTACTGCGCCTCCTCCGGTCTCTGCGTCTGGTCAGGTAGCTGCGTCCAGTCAGGTGTTTGCTGCCACGTCCAGGTCTGGTCATGCGTCTGCCCCCTGCTCGTGTCGTCCTCTGGCGCACGCGACTCTCCTTTGGCACCACCGCCTTGGTCACCCCTCCCTACCTCGTCTTCGAGGTATGGCCTCCCGTGCTCTTGTCTCTGGACTCCCCAGGTCCCTCCCTCCCCTTCCTCCGGGGCCTGCCCCCACCTGTGTTCCTTGTGTCGAGGGCCGGCAGCGCGCCGCTCCTCACTCCTCCTCGTTTCCTCCGACTGAGGCTCCTCTGCAGACTCTTCACATGGACGTGTGGGGCCCAGCCCGCGTCCGTGGACAGGGTCACGAGCGTTACTTCCTGCTGGTCGTTGACGACTACTCGCGTTACACCACAGTCTTCCCCTTGCGCAGCAAGGGTGAGGTCCCTGAGGTGTTGATCGACTGGATCCGCGGTGCTCGTCGCCAGCTTAGTGAGAGTTTCGGCTCAGACCTTCCTGTTCTACGTCTGCACTCGGACAGAGGCGGGGAGTTTTCCTCCGACCTCCTGAGAGCCTTCTGTCGTTCTGAGGGCATCCGCCAGACGTTCACGCTTCCGGCCTCCCCGCAGCAAAATGGGATTGCTGAGCGCCGCATTGGCATGGTCATGGACGTCGCTCGTACGTCCATGATCCATGCGGCTGCTCCCCATTTTCTGTGGCCGTTCGCGGTTCAGTACGCTGCGCATCAGATCAACCTTCAGCCTCGTGTCTCCTTGCCGGAGACCACACCTACTTTGCGGTGGACGGGGAAGGTTGGCGATGCGTCCGCGTTCCGTGTCTGGGGATCTCGAGCTTTTGTCCGTGATACTACAGCGGACAAGCTGTCCTCCCGTGCCGTTCCTTGTGTCTTCCTTGGCTTCCCTCCTGACGCACCCGGGTGGCAGTTCTACCACCCCACCTCGCGTCGTACACTGTCCTCTCAGGACGTCACGTTTGACGAGTCGGTGTCGTACTACCGTCTTTTTCCCTACCGCACTTCCTCTCCCCCCCCCCCCCCGCCGCTCTTCCTCGCACCAGGTACTCCCCCGGTAGACCCCCTCCCTCCCCAGGGTCCTGCCCCCTCAGGTGTGTCCCAGGTCGACCCTGCCGAGCAGGTCGAGGTAGCTGTCGACTCAGGTGCTGCTAGGGGTGCTGAGCCTGCGGGTGCGGGGACTGGGGGTGCTGAGACTGGGGGTGCTGAGTCTGGGGGTGCAAAGTTTGGGCGTGCTGAGCCTGGGGGTGCTGAGCCTGGACGTGTGGAGCCTGAGGGTGCTGTGTCTGGAGGTGCTGAGCCTGCGCGTGCTGCGTCTGGAGGTGCTCTCGGTGTCCCGCCGCGGCGGGAGCCTCTCTCTCCACAGCAGCTTCGTGAGTGGTACTCTCGGCGCTGTCGGGGTGCTGCTGGAGCTCCTGGAGGTCTTGCTGGGGCTTTTGGAGGTGCTGCTGGAGCTTCTGGAGGTGCTGCTGGTGCTTCTGGTGGTACTGCTGGAGCTCGAGGTACTGCTCGAGTTGCTGGAGGTGTTGCTGGTGCTGGGGGTGCTGCTGGGGCTTTTGGAGGTGCTGCTGGTGCTGGTGCTGCTGGTGCTGCTGGAGGTGCTGCTGGTGCTGGAGGTGCTACTGGAGGTGCTGCTGGTGCTGGAGGTGCTGCTGGAGCTTCTGGAGGTGCTGCTGGTGCTGGTGCTGCTGGAGGTGCTGCTGGTGCTGGAGGTGCTACTGGAGGTGCTGCTGGTGCTGGAGGTGCTGCTGGAGCTTCTGAAGGTGCTGCTGGTGCTGGTGCTGCTGGAGGTGCTGCTGGTGCTGCTGGGACTAGAGACCCTAGGGCTGAGGGTGCCGGTTCTGTCTCTGCTGTTTCTGGAGGCGCTGTGCGGCCGCGGCCGTACTACGTTCCGCTTCTGCAGCAGGTTCTTGGCTCCCCGCTTTCTCCTGGTCCTCCACCTCCTTCCCTGAGTCCACTGCCTGTCCCTTCTCAGTCGCAGTTACAGCCGGCCTCTCCGCTGCCTGGTCCTTCTCCTTACACTGGACCGACTAGAGGTCTTACGGAGCGTCGTGAGCCTGAGTCGCGTCCTGTATCGCCTGTGTCTCGTTCTACGTCGCCTGTCCGTTCTGTTCGCGCTGGTCGTGTTTCGCGTCCGCGTCGTCCTCCTGTCCCTGGCACTCACTCTATGACTCTGCGTTCTTCCAATGCTCCACAGCGTGTCCCTCTGCCCTCTCCTCCTGCGTCCTCTCTTCCTGACGGTCCGGACCCGGAGTCTGACTCCCTTCGTGCTGCTAGTCCTACTGTCACGCGCTTTCTAGCCACTGCTGTCACTGACCCTCTGTTTGAGTCCTCTGCTGCGTCTACTCTTGTTACTGAGCTTGTTGACTTTGCTGCCGCCTGTCGCCTAGACTACGCCACTAGTCTTGTTGCTGAGTCTGCGTCTGTGTCTGTCTGTCCTCCGTCCGTCGGGGGTGAGTGTGCTCTTGGCACGGACGTCCTTGAGGACAGACAGGAGGAGTTTGAGTGCTTTGCTGCTTCTGTACCTCATCTCGTGTCCATGCTGCTGACCCCTGAGGGAGACCCGGATGCACTAGACATCCCGACCCCGCGCTCTTACGCAGAGGCGATAGAGGGTCCCTACTCCTCTCAGTGGCAGGCAGCCATGGACGCAGAGATGGCTTCCTGGAAGTCCACAGGCACCTACGTAGACGAGGTTCCCCCACCTGGGGCGAACATCGTCAGTGGCATGTGGATCTTCAGGGTGAAGCGGCCGCCGGGTTCTCCGCCTACCTTCAAGGCGCGTTATGTTGCACGTGGCTTCAGTCAGCGACAGGGAGTTGACTTCTTTCAGACCTTCTCCCCTACCCCGAAGATGACCACTCTTCGGGTACTGCTGCACGTTGCTGCTCAGCGTGACTACGAGCTCCACTCACTTGACTTCAGCACAGCCTTCCTACAGGGCAGCCTGCACGAGGAGATCTGGCTGCGCCGCCCACCTGGCTTCACTGGGTCGTTTCCTGCTGGTACCCAGTGGAGCCTCCGCCGGCCAGTCTACGGTCTCCGCCAGGCACCCCGTGAGTGGCACGACACACTCAGGACGACTCTTGCTTCTCTTGGTTTTGCTCCTTCCACCGCTGACCCCTCTCTGTTTCTACGCACTGACACTACTCTGCCGCCGTTCTACGTTCTCGTCTTTGCTACTGCTGACACTGAGGCACTCTCCCACGTGAAGTCTGAACTGCAGAAGAGACACACGTGCACAGACCTGGGTGAACTGACAAGCTATCTTGGCTTGCGGATCACCCGGGACAGAGCACAGCGCACCATTACCTTGACTAAATCACACATGGTGCAGCAGGTCCTTCAGCGCTTCGGCTTCACGTACTCATCGCCACAGTCCACTCCTCTGCCTACCGGTCACTCGCTCTCAGCTCCACCTTCGGACGAGTCCGTAGAGCCGAGTGGCCCGTATCCAGAGCTTGTGGGCTGCCTCATGTACCTGATGACTTGCACACGACCTGACCTCGTATACCCTCTCAGCCTTCTGGCTCGCTACGTGGCTTTCGGCAGGCACCGAAAGGTGCACTGGGATGCTGCGAAGAGGGTGTTGCGATACTTGTGCAGTACATCGGGCATGGGGCTCGTGCTTGGAGGACGGGCTCGAGTTGTTTTCACTGGTCACACTGACGCCTCCTGGGTTGACGACTTGGCTACGCAGCGGTCGTCACAGGGCTACACCTTCAGTCTTGGCTCCGGTTCTGTCTCTTGGCGGTCTACCCGCTCTTCTTCTGTTCTCAGCTCCAGTTGTGAGGCTGAGATCTACGCTGGATCCATGGCTGCACAGGAGCTGCGCTGGCTTACCTACCTGCTGACCGACTTGGGAGAGGCGCCTCGTTCTCCTCCAGTTCTGTACGTCGACAACAAGGCCATGCTGGCCTTGTGTCAGGAGCACAGACTGGAGCACAGAACGAAGCACATTGATCTGCGCTACTTCCTTGCTCGAGAGTTGCAGCAGCGTGGCCAGCTTCGTCTTGCGTACGTGGCCTCTCAGGTCAATACTGCTGATGTTTTCACCAAGGCACTTCAGCCTTGTGATCATCAGCGTTTCTGCACTGTGTTAGGCCTCACTTGCTTTCTGCTTGACTCTACCTGTACTGTACTCTTTATACATATACCTGCATGCTTACTCTTGCTAGGTTTTGTTCTGTTTATTGTTTGTTTTCTTTTATATAACTCTGCATATGAACTGGCCTTGTGGCCATTTGCTTGTGCTCAGACTGCGTGGTGTCTTTGTGATCCACCCTGAGCTTGCTTTGTCTTTCTTGACTGGTCTTGTGACCTCTTGTTCTCCCCCACTTTGCCTATGGGGGTGTGTCAAACTTATATATGCTATAGTCTGTTTAGGCTGTAGTGGGGTAGTTCTTAGAGGGTACAACACTTTTGTGTTCTCTACTTGTACCCATCTCGTTTCTAGTTCAATCATTTCATTCTCAATTCTCACAGGGGGGATGCGGCTGCCAGCCGCCGAGAAGGCCTGAGCAGAGCGGGCAGGCTGCGCACGACGGACAAGTCGAAGAGCAGAATGCGACTGGTAGGGCGCAGGGCACGAGGGCAGGGCGCAGCCGGGACGGGCACGACACGGCAGTGCACGGGTGCAGGCGCGGACGCGATGGGCAGGGCGTTGGGCAAGGGCGGAATGGGCGGGGCGCTAAGGGCGCGGACGCGCAGGGCGCAAGGGGCGCGGACGCGCAGGGCGCTGACGGGCACGGAGCAGGGCGCGACGGGCAGGGTGCGACAGGCGGGAGCAACGGGCGCGATGGGCAGGGCGCTACTGGTGCGGACGGGCAGGGCGCAGGGAACGCGGACGCGAATGGCGCTGACGGGCAGGGCGTAGGGCGCGTCGGTAAGGATGCTATGGACGGGACGGGCAGGGTGCAATGGGTGCGACGGGCAGGGCGCTACGGGAGGGACGGGCGGGGCGCAACGGGCGTGACGGGCAGGGCGCTACAGGCTGGGTGCGACGGGTGGACGGGCGCGACGGGCGCTACGGGCGCAGCGGATGCTACAGGCGCTACGGGCCCCCTGTCAGAATCCCAACCACTAGACCATTGGGATAAAATGGCTTGCTTGTGTAGTGGGTCAGTGCGCCCATAACCCAGGGCTGATTTTATCAGGGTAATTACCCTGATTTCAGGGTGATTTCAGGCTTTCCACTTCGTGGAGACTGAAATTTCAGAGTTATTGAATTTCCAGCCCTGATCCAATCAGAGTAATAGTTTAGCTATCCCTGATTTTGAGTACAGTGTAACAGACTAGGCTGTTAGTGGACCCTGACTTAACAGAGTATCGACTGTGTGGACCCTGACTTATCGAGAAGAAGTTTCTCGGAAGTTTCCTTCCGATGACCCCGCCTTGGATTGATCGCAGTGATCCCCCCACGTGTGCGTAATCCCCCCCCTTCCCGCTTTATCGAGACGAAGTTTCTTCAAAACTTCGTACTGATCGAAACTTTGAGACTTTATGGAGAGTGGGGATATTTTCCCCGACTTATCGAGAAGAAGTTTCTCAGAAGTTTCTTTCCGATGACCCCGCCTTGGATTGATCGCAGTGATCCCCCCACATGTGCGTAATCCCCCCCCTTCCCGCTTTATCAAGACGAAGTTTCTTCGAAACTTCGTTCTGATCGAAACTTCGAGACTTTATGGAGAGTGGGGATATTTTCCCCGGTAACAAAGCGCGCGTTACTACTCTGATGTTCAGTTCTCGACCCTGAACAATCAGTGTTAACTACTTTACAACCCTGAGCAATCAGGGTACTGCTTTTCTGGAAAATGTGCACCCATAATAGAGGGGGAAAATTTTCCCCGGAATCAGGGAAGCTTAAAATGAAACGTCAGCCCTGCCATAACCCCCCAGGCGAACACGCCTACAACCCCCCTAGGATCAATCGGGGATCTCACAGTGCAGCTCTACTGACACCCCCCCACACTAAAAGGCCCAGGACTGAGCACAGCGGCAACGGCTTTATGCGCATACACCGGGATTTGAACCCGAGACTGCTCTGATACCATGTCAGAATCCCAACCACTATACCATTGGGATAAAAGGGCTTGCTTGTTTAGCGGGTCCGTGCGCCCATAACCCCCTCAGGCGAACGCGCCTGTAACCCCAGTGCAGCTCTACTGACAGATCCTAGTCTAACCTAACTGATACCATCTCAGAATGAGAAAGGATAATGTCTTTGGAATCAGTTTGGGTACATATAACAAACCCTAATGTTTGTACCCTACATAACATGCCTCACTACTGTCTATCATATTTGACAGTTATTTGCAACTACCGATACTGATATTGAATCGAAGCCTAGAAAAGATGTAACGAGGGTCCTAGCTAGACGGGGACCTAGGAAGACGAGTCGAAGGGGAAGAATGTCAGCTAGAGGTCATCGGGCCGAGCCTGATATTTCGAAAAGTTGTTGTACTTGTAGAGTAATTTCAGTCAGGAATGAACAATTCCTTACAAAGAGGCACTTACAAAAGCATGACAGTTTGCTGACAGGTTGGGCTTGGACTGGTGGTGCCCTTTCGAAGCCAGGTCATACGATAGTTCTTCTGACGTGCACGGTCAGCTACGCTAGCAAGTTTCGACTCTCACCGCTTTAAACCATTGCGCACCAGAATGAACCTTCAAATACAATAACCCACCCTCACAAGCGAAGCGACCACAAAGCCAGAAGTGGGTAGATGTACCAAATCCAGAAACCATGTAGTGCTCGCCAAGAATCTGGGCAAAGCAAGCTTTTCAACACCATGGAGCAACTTTATCAGTACACTGTATACTGTCCATGCGCCATTGCTCAGCGACACTGGAGAAATCCCTCATCCAAAAGTTCAACTTCCGCCATATCCACATTCTCACCTGCTACCTCGTTCACCTTGATTAGCCATGTCCCAAAATAGTTCTCCCAGTCGCGACGTATCATGTCGGAACGGCCTCAAGGCAACCTCCTCCCGCTCATTCGCGCGGGCCATGTCGTCTCCATCTGGCACGACATCGTCCTCTTCTCCCCTGCTCCCGCTGCCGCCAGTCAACGCTCGTCCCGCAGCAAGCCACCCGCGCCGCTCAACTTCATCTGCACGTCCGGCAAGTCCTCGTCGTTCGCCGCGTCGCTCTCGGGTCGTCGTCGTCGCCTGTCGCTCGACGGCAGCGTGCGCGTCGACGACGCGGAGCAGCGCCCGTGGAACGTAGGCATAATTCCGCAGACCTGCGTCCTCGCGCCCGCTCCCTCCGAACCGACCCCAACCGCTCTCCCCCCAAGCGAACCCGTCGCTACGATCAGGCGTGATTTTTTCCGCTCGATTTCCGTGTCCTGCGTCCCCTTCGGCGATCCTCTGGGCGACGCCTCTAGCGACACCACTGGCGACCCCTTCGCCGAGCCCGACGCCGCGTTTCCCGTGATTCTGGACAACGCGCCTTTGGAAGCGGTGGAGGTGGGCGCAAGGGAGCGCGACCCGGGCGACGTGTTCCCCGTGCTGCCGCTCCTCGCGCTGCCCGTGCGCCTGCGCCCGGGCCTGAAGTCGGAAGTTTCGTGGAAGCTGGTAGTGGTAGCGGAGGACGATCCGCAAGTCGAGGCGGGGGAGATGGCGGCCGTCGCGACGACGGCGCTGCCGCAAGTGAAGGCGTGGGCCGACGCGGGAGGGTTCACTACAGTCGGGCCGAACCCGTGGCGGATCCTCGAATCCCCGCAGCGCAGCGTCGCGGACGATTGGGAGAAATCTGCGCGGAAAGCGCAGCGCGTGGTGCGCGAGGCGCACGACGTGTGGAGGCTGCTCGTCGCGACGCTGCGACGGCCCTCGCTGCAGCGGGGGCACCGCGTGAGCGAGCGCGCCGTGGAGGGATGGAAGGCGCACGACGGGTTGGACGCGGGCGGGAAGGCCGACAGCAGCAGCAGCAGCAGCAGCAGCAGCAGCAGCAGCCGAAGCCACGAGAACAGCAGCCTACTTCAGCTACTTGCGCAACCCGCCAGTAGCAGCGGGATTTTCGGTGGAGAGGCGAACGGCGGGAGCTGCAGGAGTGGCGGTGGGAGTATCGCCGGCGCGGAGCGCGCGTCGGGGGGAAAGGCGGGGAGTGAGCGGGGCGTGCTGTCCGCCGCCGCCAAGGCGGCAGCGGCGGCCGTGGGGGCGACTCGTGGGCTTGCACGACACAAGGAGGCGCGGGCGCGGGGAAGGGGCGATGATGATCCGGTCGAGGAGGATGTCAGAGACGACCGTTCCGATTCCACGGAGGGCGATTCCGCCCAAGATGAGTTTGCCGCCCAAGATGAGTTTGCCGCCCAAGATGATAATCCCGCCGAAGATGAATATGCAGGGCAAGTTGACTACACAGGGCAAGATGATTACTACGTTACGCTCGCGGGCGACGAGGAGGAGGACGAGGGGGAGGAGGAGGGGGGCAGGGAACCCGAAGGGACGATGCAGTTTGAACGAGCAGGGAGTGAGGGCAGCAGCGATAGCAGCAGCAGCGGTCGCGGCAGGCACAGGCCCGTGCCCCATCACCAAAGTTCGCTCGTGAGAGCAGCCGCTTCGCCGAAAGCCTTGCCGGTGATGGGCGCTGCTCCACGTGCACTTGTTCGGGGTGCCACGTGGAGCGCCGGCACGGGCAGCAGCGCTACTGGCGACGGGGGTGGCGGTGGGAGGAACAGTTGGGCGAGTGTGGAAACTAGTCGAAGCTTATCAAGATTTCACAGCGAACGTGACGGTGACAGATTAGGGCAGGCTAGAAAGGTTTCTGTTAGCCACTCGGTTTCGCCGCCTCGTGGCGTTCGGCACTCGCGGTCTTTGGGGGAAAACGGTGTCCACGTTACTGACAGCATCGGTACAAGGCGAAGTCTCACGACTGGTAGTAGGGGTGCTTCGGCTCTTGCAAGTTTCGACCGGGGAGGCAGATTCGCTGGTGAACTGGCTGACGGTGACGCGAGTTCTAGTTGCTCTAGCGACACTGGCCAAGTGGAAGATGGTAACAATCTAGTCAGAAGCAAATCGGACCCCCATCACTCGTGGAACAGTGGGCGGCTTGAAATTACCTTGCTCTTGAGCAGGAAAAGTAGCACCGTCACCACACCCAGCTCCTCCACACCCAAGTCCACCACACCCAACTCCACCACTTCCACTCCGAGCAGATTCATCCGGCCAGCGTGGGCCAGGCTGGACTCCATGTTTCACAGCGCGCCCCTGATAGTGCGGCGCAGCCGGTCGGGGCTGGAGGGGGGTGGCAGTGAGCAGCACATCACTGTGAGAACCCGCAGCCTTGGCTCACAGGGCGGGGCGGCTGGTAGTGGTCGCAGTAGGGATGGCGGCTCCCCTCCGTCTCCCAACAGCGATGCTACTGTTCTTGTCGGGTGCTACGGAGTGCTGATGGGGCATCGGCCGGACAGGTCCGTGGTGCAAAGGGAGGGGTTGGGGGAGGAGGACGTTAGAGAGCGGCAAGAGGCAGGGCATGGGAACAGGTGGTCCTTCACTCCTTCTCTGGTTCGGTCACGCACCGACCCTGAAAGGTTCGGAGCAGGCCAGAGGAGGTACAGCCTGGACTCAGGCAGCAAGGGCAAGGGGTACGGGCGTGCATCAAGCAGCGGGGGGTATGACCAGGCCCGGAGGGGGTTGTCCCCTGGTGGGCGCTCTTACAGTTCCGCAGGCCCCGCCTCTCCTCACCAACACACACCTGCGCTCACTCGCCGACGGAGTGCCGCAGCTGCCCACCGCATCTCCCTCAAGCACCTGTGGAGCCACAGCGGGCAGGATGCGTTGTCCTCACCCAGTGGTGCAGAGGGCAGAAGGAGCAGCTCCCAGGGCAGCCAGAGCTCTCGTAGTGCGCATGCTGGGGTTGACACGGACGCAGGCCAAGGGGGTGTGGCGGGAGAAATGCAGTGGCAGCACCAGGACCATGCCATGCACCCTCGTGCTTCCTTCACTTCCCACGCTTCCCATGCTTCCCATGCTGCACCCATTTCCCATGCTTCCCATGCTCCCCACACTTCACCTGCTCCCCATGTTTACCATGCCTCCCACTCTCCCCACTCTCTCCACTCTTCCCATACCTCCCATGCTCCTCACTCTCCCCACGCTTCCCAGTCTCTCCACACCGCCCACTCTCCCCACGCTTCCCAGTCTCTTCACATTGCCCACTCTCCCCACGCTGCCCACACTTCCCGTACCATTTTCCATGTTTCCCACGCATCACTTTGTGAAAGGAAGAACGAGGATGTTTGAACTATGAATGAAGTGAGTACATATGGGAAACCCTAATTGGGTTGTACCCCTTATGGGATACCCCACTATAGCCTACACAACAGCATAAGCTATATAATGTTCTGACACACCCCCATAGGCAAAGTGGGGGAGAACAAGGGGTCACAAGACCAGTCAAGCAAAGCAGAGCAAGCTCAGGGTGGATCACAAAGTCACCACACAGTCCGAGCACAACGACAAGGCCACAAGGCCAGTTCACATGCAGGAGTACATATATATATATAGAGCTAGACAAGCAAGAGCAGGTATATATATGTAACAGTACAAGCAAGGTCAAGAAGAGAGCAAGTGAGGCAAGACAGGTACAAGACCCAGCTGGGTGCAGAAGCGCTGATGGTCACAAGGCGCAAGTGCCTTGGTGAACACATCAGCAGTGTTGGCCGCAGAGGCCACGTAAGCAAGTCGCAACTGACCACGCTGCTGCAGCTCACGAGCAAGAAAGTAACGGAGAGCAATGTGCTTCGTTCTGTGCTCCAAGCGCTGCTCTCGACACAAGGCCAGCATGGCCTTGTTGTCTACGTACAGCACTGGAGGAGAACGAGGCGGCTCTCCAAGGTCAGTCAGCAGGTAGGTGAGCCAGCGAAGCTCCTGTGCAGCCATGGCCCCGGCGTAGATATCAGCCTCACAACTGGAGCCGAGAACAGAGGACGAGCGAGTAGCCCGCCACGAGACAGAGCCGGAACCAAGACTGAAGGTGTAACCCTGCGACGACCGCTGCGTAGCCTGGTCGTCAGCCCAAGAAGCGTCCGCGTGCCCAGTGAGGACCACTGGACTCCGCCCTCCAAGCACTAGCCCCATGCCCGACGTACTGCACAAGTAGCGCAACACCCTCTTCGCTGCAGCCATGTGCTCTGGTCGGTGTCTCCCAGGAGCAACATAGCGTGCAAGAATGCTAAGAGGGTATGCAAGGTCAGGTCGTGTGCAGGTCATCAGGTACATGAGGCAGCCAACAAGCTCTGGGTACGGGCCACTCGACTCTACGGACTCATCCGAAGGCAGAGCTGAGAGCGAGTGGCGAGTAGACAGAGGAGTGGCCTGAGGCGAGGAGTACGTGAAGCCGAAGCGCTGAAGGACCTGCTGCACCATGTGTGACTGAGTCAAGGTAATGGTGCGGCGTGCTCTGTCCCGAGTGATCTGCAAGCCAAGGTAGCTGCGCAGTTCACCCAGGTCTGTGCACGTGTGTCTCTTCTGCAGCTCGGACTTCACGTAGGCTAGTCCAGCCGTGTCAGCTGTGGCAAAGACCAAGTCGTCGACGTACACGAGGACGTAGAACGGCGGCAGAGAAGTGTCGGTGCGCAGAAACAACGACGGGTCAGCAGTAGAGGGAGCAAACCCAAGAGCCGCAAGCGTAGTCCTCAGTGTGTCGTGCCACTCACGCGGTGCCTGGCGGAGACCGTAGACTGGCCGTCGGAGGCTCCACTGGGTGCCAGGAGGGA
Source organism: Closterium sp. Naga37s-1 (assembly GCA_947471745.1). Classification (NCBI taxonomy): domain Eukaryota; kingdom Viridiplantae; phylum Streptophyta; class Zygnematophyceae; order Desmidiales; family Closteriaceae; genus Closterium; species Closterium sp. Naga37s-1. The sequence goes on along the minus strand of CANJKZ010000723.1, from coordinate 533,308 downwards.
AAGTCCCAGTGAAGCCAGGTGGACGGCGCAGCCAGATCTCCTCGTGCAGGCTACCCTGCAAGAAAGCAGTACTGAAGTCAAGAGAGTGGAGCTCGTAGTCGCGCTGAGCGGCTATGTGCAGCAGCACCCGAAGAGTGGTCATCTTCGGGGTGGGAGAGAAGGTCTGAAAGTAGTCAACTCCCTGCCGCTGACTGAAGCCACGAGCGACGTACCGCGCCTTGAAGACAGGTGGAGAGCCCGGCGGCCGCTTCACCCTGAAGATCCACATGCCACTGACGATGTTCGCCCCAGGAGGGGGAACCGCGTCAACGTAGGTGCCTGTGGACTTCCAGGACGCCATCTCTGCATCCATAGCTGCCTGCCACTGAGAGGAGTAGGGACCCTCTACTGCCTCCGCGTAAGAGCGCGGAGTCGGGATGTCTAGTGCATCCGGGTCTCCCTCAGGGGCAAGTAGTACGGACGCGAGATGAGGTGAAGCAGCAGCCAGACACCGGAACTCCTCCTGCCTGTCCTCAAGGACGTCCGTGCCAAGAGCACACTCACCCCCGACGGACGGAGGACAGACAGACGCAGACTCAGCAACAAGACCGGCAGCGTAGTCTAGACGACAGCGAGCAGCAAAGTCGACAAGCTCAGCAACAAGCGCAGACGCAGCAGTGGACTCAAAAGAGGGGTCAGTGACGACAGTAGCAAGGAGACGTGTGACAGCAGGACTGGCAGCACGAAGAGAGTCCGACTCCGGGTCAGGAAGAGCAGGAAGAGAGGACTCAGGAGGAGAAGGCAAAGGGGCACGCAGAGGAGCAGTGGACGGACGCAGAGACATCCGGTGCGTGCCAGGGACAGGAGGAGGACGCTGACGCGAACCACGACCACTAGTGCGAGCAGCACGGACAGGCGACGCAGGGCGAGACGCAGGCTCACGACGCTCAGCAAGACCTCCAGTAGGACCAGTGTAGGGAGAAGGAGCGGGCAGTGGGGAGGCCGGCTGTAACTGTAACTGTGACAGGACAGGCTGTGGACACTCTAAGGGAGGAGGAGGACCAGTAGAAGGCGGGAGACCAAGAACCTGCTGAAGGAGCGGAACGAAGTACGGCCTAGGCCGCGCGGCGACTCCAGACACAGCAGGGACAGCACCAGTACCCCCAGCGGCAGCACCAGCGCCAGTAGCACCTCCAGCTCCAGGACCTCCAGCAGCACCAGTAGCACCCCCAGCAGGACCGTCAGCAGTAGCCTCAGCTCCAACACCCTCAGCAGCTCCAGCTCCAGCACCTCCGGGACCCGCGGCACCAGCACCCTCAGCAGCCGAAGAACCTCCAGCCCCAGCAGCACGCCTCCAGCGCCTGGCAAACCACTCGCGCAGCTCCTGTGGAGAGAGGGGCTCCCGCCGAGGCGAAGCACCCGGAGAAACGCCAGGTCCCGCACCGCCAGACGGCACAAGGGGAGGTCCAGTGGCCGCAGGCTCAGCAGCTCCAGGCTCAGCAGCTCCAGACGCAGCACCCCCTGGCTCAGCACCCCCAGACTCCGCACCCCCAGGCTCAGCACCCCCAGTCGCAGCACCCCCAGGCTCAGCACTCCCAGACTCCGCACCCCCAGGCTCAGCACCCCCAGTCGCAGTACCCCCAGGCTCAGCACCCCCAGACTCAGCACCCTCAGGCTCAGCACCCGCAGCAGGACCAGAGTCACCAGCAACCTCGACCGGCTCGACTGCGTCTACCTGGGACACACCTGAAGGGGCAGGACCCTGAGGGGGAAGGGGGTCTACCGGGGGGGGACCTGGCACAAGGAAGTGCGGTGGCGGGGGGAGGGAAGGAGTGCGGTAGGGGAAGAGGCGGTAGAAGGGGACTGACTCGTCGAACGTGACGTCCTGGGAGGACAGAACACGACGAGAGGAGGGGTGGTAGAACTGCCACCCTGGAGCGTCAGGGGGGAAGCCGAGGAAGACACAGGGAGCAGCACGAGGGGACAGCTTGTCCGCAGACAAGTCGCGGACAAACGCCCGAGATCCCCAGACACGGAACGCAGACGCATCGCCGACCTTCCCCGTCCACAGCAGAGCTGGGGAGGTCTCCGGCCGGGAGACCCTGGGGTGAAGGTTGATCTGATGCGCCGCGTACCGAACCGCAAACGGCCACAGAAAATGGGGGGCAGCCGCATGCATCATGGACGTACGAGCGACGTCCATGACCATGCCAATGCGGCGCTCAGCAATCCCATTTTGCTGTGGAGAGTCCGGAAGCGTAAAGGTCTGGCGGATGCCTCGTGCATGACAGTAGGCTCGCAGAAGGCCAGAGGAGAACTCTCCACCTCGGTCAGAGTGCAGACGCAGAACAGGAAAGTCCGAGCCGAAGCTCCTCCTGAGCTGGAGACGAGCTGCGCGGATCCAGTCGATCAACACCTCAGTGACATCACCCTTGCTGCGCAAGGGGAAGACTGTGGTGTAACGCGAGTAGTCGTCAACCACCAGCAGGAAGTAGCGCTCGTGACCCTGCCCACGGACGCGGGCGGGGCCCCACACGTCCATGTGAAGCGTCTGCAGTGGAGCCTCTGTCGGGGGGAACTGGGAGGAGTGAGGGGCAGCCCGGAGCCGCCCCTCGACACAGGGGACACAAGAAGGTCCGGGTCCCGAAGGAAGGGGAGGGAGAGACCGGGGAAGACCAGAGACAAGGACACGGGAAGCCATGCCCCGAAGACGAAGCAAGGAGGGGTGGCCAAGACGGTGGTGCCACAGGAGAGTCTCGTGAGACAAGCGGCGACACGAGCAGGGGGCAGACTCAGGACCAGACCTGGACGCAGCAGCAAACACCTGACCCGACGCAGCTACCTGGCCAGACGCAGGGACAGGAGGAGACGCAGTGGTCAGTGTGTAGAGACTCGACCCCGGCCGACGCGAGAACGTGGCCAGGTGTCGGCCTGTGCGGGCGTTCGAGCAGTGGGTCACCCGCTGACTCGCAGGAGTAAACTGGTGAACCCCCGCATCCTGGAGGTCAGCACCACTCACCAAGTTCGTCGAGAACGAGGGGAGGTACAGACCAGACAAGGTGCCCGAGGGGGCAGCCGGACACGGGAGGACAGTGGAGAAGTGAGAGAGGACTGGACCCCCAGTGGGGTCAGCCAGGGAGACTGCAACCGGCCGGCCAAGCGGCGTGAGTGTGGTGCGGTCTCGAAAGAAGGAGCGAGAAGCCCCTGAGTCAAGCGTGAAGGTGAGGGAGGCCGAAGCCGACGCAGTACCTGAGAGCGCAGCCTCACCAGTACCTGAGAGTGCAGACGCACTGGCACCTAGAGCAGCAGCCTCAGAAGTACCTAGCGTAGCAGTACCAATGCCCGGGTCGGGCGGGAAACACCGGTAACAGTCACCCTCCTCACTAATAGTCACAGCATACATGGCAGCAAGGATAGCATCAAAGTCAAGATCAAAGATAGCTACGCCAGCCCTAGACAGCTCTCCCCAACGGGGAATCTCACTGGCCTCGGGGAACTGCTGACGCCAAGCGTCCGTCAGGCGGCCAAAGCAGCGCTGAGTGGGGTGCGCACCCCCACACTGCTCACCCGCGCGGTCACCGGAACGAAGGACGTAGGTGCACGGACCAAAACCCCCACCCCGCTGACGCTGCGTGTACCACTCACGGAGCTGCTGGGGCGGGGGGATGTCCCGCGAACGCTGCTGCTGCTGCTGCTGCTGCTGCTGCTGCTGCTGCTGCTGACGCTGGCCACCACTAGGGCCGCTACGCTGCGGGGCACCACCCCGACCAGCTCCACCCCCTCCGCCACCGCTGCCTCCACCTCCACCACCACCGCTGCCTCCGCTCCCACCGATGCCGCCACCACCGCCTCCTCCTCCGCTGCTGCCACCGCCACCACCGCCCCCGCCACCACTCCCACCGTCACCCCCACTCCCTCCTCCGCCTCCACCGCCTCCTCTACCGCCCCCGCCAGCTCCACCCGCGCCCTTGCCCCCCTTGCCCCTGCCAGGGCGGCGTCTCCCGCTAGGGGCAGACGCCGCGCAGACCGACTCAAGACCAAGCAGGTCGGCAGCAGCAGCAGAGGCAACAGAGGGCAGCAGGGGGGAAGGAGAGCACCCCTCAAAGATGGGGGTGCGAGGGTCACCACGAGAGGCTCCTACAGCGACGATGCTCTTCTCCGCCGCCAGGAGGGACTTCTCGAGGAGGTCGACAGTGAGAGTGGTGGGACAGACCGAGAGGTAGTGGTCCCTGACTACGCGAAGGGAGTCAGGGAGGCGTGTGACTATGTAGTAGAGAGTGATGTACATGGGGGGGGGGTTCTTGGCGCAGAACTCAGCAGGAAGGGCGGCGCGGTAGCGAGTGTCACTAGTGCGGAGGTGCGTAATGAGGTCAGCGACAGTGGGAAAGGCAGTAAGGTCAGGAAAGAGGTACGGTAGCATGAGGCGGCTCAGGGCAGCAGTGGCAGGGGAAGAGTAGCGCTCAACTACAGCGTCGTACAAGGTCTGAGCACTCTTGTACTGACTAAAGTGCGCGCGCTCAGTGGTAGGCAGGTGGCGACGCACAGCAAGACGTGCAGCAGCATCGCGGGTGGCCCACTGAGAGCGAACAGTGGGGTCAGCATCAGTAGCAGGGGCAGGAGAGGCGCCAGAGGTGAGGTCAAAGAGGGAAAGACCGTCCGCCCTATCGCACTGTAAGAACAGCTGCAGGTCGTCGACCCAGACCTCAAAGTCAATGGCTCGACCCTCAGCGTCAAAAGCGAGGACACTAGGGGTAGCCATGACAACGACAGACGAGCAGTGCAAGCAGTAGGGGGAAGGGCACGCAGTGACAGTGGGGCTGTGCTCACCGGACAGGGCAGGTCGGGCGGCTCGGCAGTAGGGCGGCTCGGCTGCTCAGCGGCTCGGCGGCAGGGCGGCTCGGCTGCTGGGCGGCTCGGCTGTTGGGCGGCTCGGCGGCAGTGCGGCTCGGCTCCCGGGCGGCTCGGCGGCAGGGCGGCTCGGCTCCCGGGCGGCTCGGCGGCAGGGCGGCTCGGCTCCCGGCGGTTCTGCTGCTAGGCGGCTCCCGCAGGTAGGGCGGCGGTAGGGCCGCAGGTAGGGCGGCGGGCGGGCCGTAGGTAGGGCGGCGGGGGGGCCGTAGGTAGGGCAGCGGGCTGGCCGCAGGTAGGGTGGCGGGCGGGCCGCAGGCAGGGCGGCGGTAGGGCCGCAAGTAGGGCGGCGGGCGGGCCGCAGTTAGGGCGGCGGGCGGGCCGCAGGTAGGGCGGCTGGCGGGCCGCAGGTAGGGCAGCGGGCGGGCCGCGACGTGAGGGCGGCGGGGCCGCTGTAGTGGGGCGGCGGGGCCGCTTAGCAGAGGGCGGCGGGGCCGCGTGAGCAGGGCGGCGGGGTCGCGTGAGCAGGGCGGCGGGGCCGCGAAGCAGAGGGCGGGCGGGCCGCGACGTGAGGGCGGCTGGGCCGCTGTAGCAGGGCGGCGGGGCCGCTTAGCAGAGGGCGGCGGGGCCGCGTGAGCAGGGCGGCGGGGCCGCGAAGCAGAGGGCGGCTGGGCCGCGCGAGCAGGGCGGCGGGGCCGCGAAGGAAGGGCGGCGGGGCCGCGTTAGTAGGGCGGCGAGGCCGCGAAGGAAGGGCGGCAGGGCCGCGTGAGCAGAGTGGCGGGGCCGCGAAGGGAGGGCGGCGGGGCCGCGAGGGGCGACACGGAGGGTCGCTAAAAAAAAAGGAAAACGCGCCTCGGGGCGCGCTTCGGTGGGCCCTAGAAGCAGTCCCTAGGAGGGGACCTGCTCTGATACCATGTGAAAGGAAGAACGAGGATGTTTGAACTATGAATGAAGTGAGTACATATGGGAAACCCTAATTGGGTTGTACCCCTTATGGGATACCCCACTATAGCCTACACAACAGCATAAGCTATATAATGTTCTGACACACTTGATTCGCACCCATTTCGCACTCCCATGCGGACCAAGATCAGGCGCACTTCATCATACGAGCACGCAGGCACTCAGCAGGCAGCAGCAGTTAAAGACATGCCACGGGATCCAGGGAGACGGGTTCTTGTAAAGAGCGTGTCACATGAGGCTGAACGGCAGAGCAGGCCCGCTGTGGTCAATAGACCGCATACTAGCTCCGGAAGCAGCCGACATATGGGGCTGGAGCCGTCAGCCGCCACTGATTAGGGCTGTTCTTATCCGATCAGATCATCGCGTAGGCCTGAAATCAGGCCTAGTGTGAGTAGGTTTCACTTATGTGCACCGCGAAAATCAGGTCATCCTAATGACTTATGCACCCTCCTAACCAGTTTCTTACCTGGTAGTAATGTGCCAGCAAGTTCCGGTGACCTTTGTGCGGAGGTTTCCAGTCCAGTCAAACCATTGAAGATATATATTTATACATATATATTTCACACATACACACACATACACACACACACACACATACACACACACACACACACACACACACACACACACACACACCGTATCACCCTGGATAAAAGCGCAGGCCTATTAAAAGCGCATGCGCTTCTATCTGGAGCAATGCGCTTATGCCCGATCCTCAATTATAAGCGCACCCCCTAAAAAAAACATGATTTATTACCAGCGCATGTTACGGTAGTTTTAAAATTGAAAAACTGTCAAATTACTGTAACGAGGTTCACTTTAGGAGGCGATGAGTTGAAAATCAGATTTCCTTCTCATTCAAACCCTGCACAGGCTGCGCGTCCAGTTAGCAAGTGCTGTCAGGGCTCAGGTTATCAGTGTAATTTACCCTTCTATACTGGTTACAAGGGTGAAATTTTGGGTCTACAGTGATGTGCAGGGGTAGTTTTTTGGCGAGTTAGTGTTACACTGATCTGTAAGTGTATCACCGCAGGCCGCACTGATGCCTGGGATAAAATTTTCCTTAGCGAAGATAACACTGAAGTGAAGAGCGTACACCCCCACTTTCCCCGAAATTTGTCAGATTGTGATTTCCGTTCATCACGCAAGTGCCGAGGATTCCTTCCTGTCAGAGGTCCACTGGTGATCCCCGATTGATCATAGGGAAGGGTTACAGGCATGTTGGCCTGGGGGGTTATGGGCGCACTGACCCGCTACTTAACAAGTCCTTTTATCCCAATGGTCTAGTGGTTGGGATTCTGACACTTCCGTGCAGTACTTGCGTCTGCCGCAGTCACGTGTCCGATTGAGTCGGTTAGGAATGATTCCCTTGCCAGCACGCCACGCAGGGCTGATTTTATCAGGGTAATTACCCTGATTTCAGGGTGATTTCAGGCTTCTCACCTTGTGATCCCTGTGAAATCAGGTTTTTCACATTTTGGTCCCTGATCCATTCAGAGTATTGATTTAGCGGAGCCTGAAATTCTCAAAACACTCTCAGTGTAGTGTTTTCATGGACCCTGTCAATACAGAGTATGCGACCTGTGGACCCTGAAAGTGATGTTATCTGAACGAAGCTTCGTAGAAGCTTCGTTCCGATACCCCCCCATGTGGGTAATTATGATTTCGCACCTAACCATGTGGGGGCTTCGTTTCACGCGCACTAGTGACAAGAACCGACACAGAACACAACTGTCCTATGTACAGCATCGATGTACAGCACAGCTGTCAAATTTGACAGCGCACCTAGAAGCATCATATATACTGCCACGCGCACCGCGCAAATCACAATACGTGTCCCTCATTGGAGGGAGACAGTTAGTGGCTGTCGTCGCTGGCAGTGAAGCAGTCGTTCAATGTATTCGGCCTGCATGAAAGGCCGAATACAATGACGGCTCGTTGTTTCGACCACCGCGCCATCAATTTCGTGGCGACGCGGTGGATTCTTGCTGACCCCACCTTCTCCCTCCATCTCTTGCTTCCCCCCTCCCACAGCCAGGGTCTTGTTGGTGCTGCTGTTATGTTCCCTTTTTTCAATTCATTTCTCCGTTTCTCTCTCTCCCCATCTCTAGCTTCTCCCCGCCATGGAAGGCCAGCAGGCTGACGAGGACACGCCTCAGGCTGGCTCAGATGAGCCACCGTTACCGCCGAAAGCCACGGAGCCACGCTCGGGGATTGATTTTCTTAGAGGTTCCGCTGCTCCAGTAACACCGGATCCACCTAGGTCTACCGTAGATGATTCTGCAGTTAAAGACACGCCCACGGCCACACCTGAAGAGTCTCCCCGGGAGGCCGCCTTCACTATACCCCCGGCTGTTGCTTCTTGCAGCAAAGATCCCCAACCGACCGCGCCAAGTCCCACACCAAGCACCGTTGGTGTGTCCGTTGGTCCTCCGTCGGCTACCTCCACACCGAAGAGAGCGCATTCAGGGAAGTGGGCGCAGCATACCCTGCTCGTCGGAGGCCGCAGACTTTCTGCTTCGAACACTCCGGCTGATCCACCACCTGCTGCATCTGCACCGCCAGAGGAAGATGTGTTCCCGATCCGCGCGGACACCGGCTCGCCCGCCCTCACCAAGGCGCAGCTGCGAGAGCAGATGTTCCTGGAGGCCAGCATCATGTACGATACGAGGTGGTCGGGACAGTTCTCCTGGCTCGTGTTGGGAAAAACCAAGGATGGGTTTCCCTATGTGAAGTGCAGTGTCTGCATGGCCTACGGGAAGGAGAACACGAGGTACGCGAGGCAGGGTGATGACGGAGGCCGTGACATGCAGACGCAGGCGTTTCGCGTACACGAGCACATGGACGCGCACAAAGCGGCTGTTCACCGGCAGCTGAAGATTGCGAGAGGCATCCGCGAGGGGCAGCAAGTGATTTCAAACTTCATCAACTCGGACGTCGAGGGCAGGCGCGCCGTCCGACTATTGCGGTCGGTTGTGTTTCTGTGCAAGTGCGACGTGCCGATAAGCATGTACCCTAGGCTGATGCGGCATCTCGCGGAGCAGGACACGCCCGACATCCCGAGACAGTCTTACGGTGTTTATCTCACACGGCAGGACATTTTAGTTACAATCTTGCTGTATAGAATTCGTGGCAATGAAATATTTTCCCCCATAAAGACTAACTGAAAGACCTACATTTCTGCGCAGGTACGGCTTCCAGCAGATGGTTCACTGCCTCAGTACGTACTTGACGAATGCGCAGATGGACCACATCAACTCCTCACCGTTCCTGGGCCTGCAATGCGACGAGAGCACTGACCGAACGCGTGGTAAACACATGATTGTTTACCTGACCTTCATCAAGGACCGCCGAGTCGTCACCGAGTTCTTCACCCTCCTGACTGTGGAGAAGTGTGATGCTGCGTCCCTGCTCGAGGTGCTCATGAATCATCTGCGCTCTGCAGCCGTCGACGTGTCGAAGCTTGTCGGAATCAGTACGGACGGGGCTTCGGTCATGACGGGGAAGGACAACGGATTGGTGGCGCGGATCAGGGAGCACTCCCCGCATCTCTTTTCCTGTCACTGCATCGCGCACCGGTAAGATTTAGTGCCAGTTATTGATCCAGTTCATGTTGCTTGCCTGATTTCTACTCTAACAATTATTAACGTTGTCTATTGCAGGGAGGCGCTGGCTGTTAAGGACGCGGCGACGTCCAACCCCGACCTCGGCATGGTGGACAAGGTGGTGCGTACCGTGGCGGCAAAACTAGGAGATTCTTCAGTCTGGAGCCAACGGTTCAAGTACCTGCAGCGTGTGATCTACAACACTAACCTCGAAGTCCAGGGGATCCACACGGTTCGCTGGCTCTCACGTGGAGATGCGGTGCGACGGCTGTGCAAGGTGCTCGGTGCGTGTATCGTTCTTCTGTGGGAGCGGAGTCACAAGGTGTACGAGATCGTCACGTGCTACAAGTTCCAGTTTTGCCTGTTCTTCCTCGCCGACATCCTCGCCGACATGAACGACCTCAACCGCTGTTTCCAGAAGCGAGATGTGAGTTTGTTTAATCTTCCACGAACACGCCTCTGCTAGTTTCTCCAATTTCTCGAGTGTTGGATGTAAAATGACATGTCCTGTATGACTGTGCCCTTACAGATTGATGTGACGGAGATTGCGAAGACCATCGAGGCCACCACGGCGGATCTGACTGAGCGGTATTTGGATATCGACAAGCAGTTCGGTGGCGAGGGCAAGTGCTGGCTGGTCGGCTTTCTGAAGCTGCACGGGCATGGTGGAGGCAAGAAGGTCCGTGTGAGAGGCGTGGACGGGGAGGGACGCCCAGTGAACCATCTGTACACCATGCACGAGCGGAAGCTCCCGGGGCACAAGGTGGGGAGCGGATACGAGGAGTGCGTGAAGCTGTGCCGCAGTTTCGCCCGCGATTGCGTGGACAATCTCAACGAGCGGCTTGATGACCTGGGGAAGCTGGGGCCGACGAAGCTGTTTCGGGCCGGAAAGTGGCCGAAGATCAAGGCACAACGGGAGAAGAAGTGTCGTGAGTTGCTTCTGGGATGCAGCAAACTCTTCCGCCACAAGCTGCCGGGATTCGACCTCAAGGCCGCAGAGAGGGAGCTTCCCACATTCTGTGCGAACATGGAGGCGCACCACGAGCTGGAAAGCTTCACGCAGGGACTGACCAACATTCTCGGGAGCGCGGACTCGAAGAGGTATGTCCCCGTAGTGTGACAGCATGGTATGCCATGCGGGAGTCTAATGTATTTTGTGCATGTGGTCACTCTGTTTCCCACCCATCTCCGACAATGTGCCTGGCAGGAGGTGGCCCAACCTCGTCCTCCTGTGGCAGGCGATCGCGGTGCTCCCCCTGTCAACTGTGGAGTGCGAGAGAGGATTCTCGAGGCAAAATGTGATCAAGTCTTGGGTGCGCGGCGCTCTCTGCAACGCGCGGCTGGGGGAGCTGATGCAGATTTCGCTCCTGAATTACGACATCGAGTGGCCGGACGCCCTGGAGGTCTGGAGGTCTATGAGGAGGAGGCGCCCCGCAAAGAGCGTGAAACGTGCTGTGGCTGATCGCGAAAGGAGGGGGAAAGCAAAGGAGGGTGAAGTCGAAGCAGGAGCTGCCCACCAGAACGATGGGGAGGAGGACGAGGAGGAGGAGGAGGAGGAGGAGGATGTGGAACAGGCCCTGGGCGACGATCAGGAGCTTGTGGGGGAGGAGGAGGAGGAGGACAATCCCTTCCTTTCGGACGATGAGGATGTGGAGGAAGTGTTCCACATCGATAGGCCTGTGCACTAGAATAGAGTAGATGTAGGAGGAAATTTGTTACAGACTGTACATTGCAGTAATCACCCTAGTAAAATTTGAAATACAACCCTGAATTCAGGCTGTCGACCCTGACTCATCAGAGTGACTAGTTGTTGAACCCTGAGCCATCAGGGTGACAATCTTCTGAACAATGTGCACTCATAATCGAGGGAAAAAAAATTTAGCGGCATCAGGGAGCCCTAAAGTGAAACGTCAGCCCTGACGCCACGAAACCGAACATTGGCAGCAACTATAGTATTGCTGCATGCACTAGGTCTAACCACAAGACTTTGCGAATATCTGTCAGTGTTCGAAAAAAAACCACACTGATGATGCAGGGTACAAATTTCAAAACCTGATGTTACACTGCTCTATCAATGTAACGGAAAAGTATACACTGCCCATAAGGGTTTTTGAAAAAACTACACTGCCAATCGTGAGTAAGCCAAATCCAAAACGAAGCCCTGCTCTTAGTGACTCATTTTGAGTGTATGTGCTGGCAGGGAATCTTTCCCTGCCAAGTAGCGAGAGTTCTTCACCCACAACCCTGTTTCAAATCGACTCGATTGGGTGCGCAATAACGCGAACTACATTTTCGTGCTAGTAGTTTAAAATTGTATATTTGTTATTTTATAAGCGCATGCGCTTATATTTTTTACTCAATTATAAGCGCACCCCCCTGAAAAATCATTTTTCTTATATTTTTCTTATATATCCGGGGTGATACGGTATACATATATATTACACACATATACAGGTATCACATCACTAGTACATACTTTGTGTATCTGTAACAGAGCCAGGAATTCGATATATTCCACGTCAAATGTGCGTCACGATGAACTTTACCGACGCGTGTCTGCCTGTCATGGGCGGTCCACCCTACTCGTCATCATCATAACCGCCACGTCAAATCGCCATTCGCCTTCCAGCTCACATCTATCTTCTCACTTTCCCCCATCCACTCGCCCCTGTCAGCCGGTCTCGCGATTGTGTCACAAAAGCAACCGCCAATGAAGCCGTCGCCTGCCTCGCAAAAGGCAACAGCGAGTGCCTCAAACGAGGGCAATCCAATTCGCAAGTAAACCGTTCTAGCGAGATCCACAGTACAAGTCCCTCCCTAGTTTCTCTTTAACCCACACAGGGCTCTATTGTTGATTCAGTTTCGTTCCACAAATCGTTTTTCCGTCGCCTGCTGCCGCCATATCTCGCGATCCGACGCGAATCGCACCGATTGTTTCCAGTGTCCGCGTCTATCCGTTATGGCGGCCCTCTCTGCGGTCAGCTTCGCGTCCTTCGCGGGCCTTCGCGCCCTCCCCGCCTCCCACGGCGACACACACGGCGCTTCCACCACCCTTAGCGTCCCTTCCTCGCAGCGACCCGGCAGCGGCACGTGCGTCGTGCGGGCGGATGCCAGACGGCGGTTGGGGCGGCGCGCGGGGGATGAGGATGAGGGGACGGGGATCGGCGCGCTGGTGCCCGTGAGTCCCGAGGACGATGCCGTTCAGACCAGCGGCTCGGGCAGACGCGCCAGCGGGTGAGGCGGAGAGCGGGATTGAGAATGCGCTGGCTTCGTTGCTCATAGAGGGTACCTTTAGGCGGCTGTGGGGCGACGGCACTGTGGGGATTGTGCTTGCGACGTTTCTTGAATTTCGTTCCGGAGTTGTTCGATTCTTCCCATCTCGTAACGCCACTGCACTCCAAGAGATCGATACGCCTAGGTGGCCTCGGGCGCCTCTTAGAGTTTTCGACGGTCTTGGTCGTCGAATTGCGGATCCATAATCTGAAGCTTCGCGGAAGTTTGCGCTTACTTCGTTACTCTTGTTGCCCTGATTTGTTACTTTGCGAATAATTGCTTCCCGTTTCCGTGCTCGACCTTTGGATCTACGCGCTTTGCGTCGATGCTCATCGCGCAAACTGACTCACATCCTTCGATGTGCTCATGCCCGCCTCACCTCGCCTTCTCACCCGCGCCTCAGACACACTGCTCTGCACCCAAACCCCTGGGCCTGTCCAACCGCTCCAATTTTCCCCTGATCGCAGTCTCCTTACCTTCCCTTTGCCGCCCTCAACTCCTCCACACGCTTTCTTCCTTTTACACCCCTCTTCTCCCCCTCTCTTTCTTTCACCCCATCCCCTTTCTCCTCCGCACCCCTTCGCCTCCCCTTCCCTTCCCCCTCCCGCTCCCCCCACCTCCCCCCAGCTACTACTCGTACCAGGGGCAGCGCGCGGCGGCGGAGCAGGCGGCGTTCGTGCGCGACATGGAGGCGGCGGCGGCGGCGGCGGCGGCGGCGGCGCAGCAGACGGAGCGGCAGGTGCTGATGGACTCTGACGTGGCGGCCACGCAGCAGTCCACGTACCAGCGCAAGACCAAGATCGTCTGCACCATCGGACCCACCAGGTGCGCCATCGGCCCCACCAGGTGTGCGCGCTCTTTGTCCCACCAGGTGAGCCATCGGTCCCGCCAGGTGCGCCATCGGCCCCACCAGGTGCGCCCTCCCCCCCGCCACGTGCGGGGCCAGCGGATGGATAAGCGGGCCCGCCATGTGGGGGGGTGAGACAGAAGTTTTTGTCCCACCAGGCGCGCCATCCGCCCCGCCAAGGGTGTCATCCGCCCCGCCAGGTGCGCTATCCTACCCGCCAGGTGCGCCATTGTCCCGCCAGGTGCGCCATCCGCCCTATGGCTGGTAGCCATGGCAGCGGGCATGGGAGAACTGTGGCAGCTGCGTTTGTTTCCTCCCCCATGGCTGCAACACGTTCTCTGCACGTCCTTTCCGCCCTCCCCGAATCACTATTTCCCCCCTCTTCCCCCCCTCTCCACCTTTCCCTTTCCCCGCCCCAACTTACCCCTCCTGGCGGCGCAGCAACACGCGCGAGATGCTGTGGAAGCTGGCGGAGACGGGCATGAACGTGGTGCGGCTGAACATGAGCCACGGCGACCACCAGTCGCACCGCCGCGTGGTGGACCTCGTGAGGGAGTACAACAAGGGGCAGGCCAGCCAGGGCGCGGGCAATGTCCTGGCCATCATGCTGGACACCAAGGTGCGTGCACGCTCTCTTCACCCGCCCTTGCCATGGAACAGTGTTGGGAGAGGAGCAGAGAATCCGGATCCAAAGAGACTGCAGGGGCTGGTCAGCCAGGGGCGCAAGGAATGTGCTGGCGATTATACTGGACAGCAAGGTGAGTCGCTCTCTCCCTCGAGCGCTCTTTGGTTCTGAACAGCGTTGAGCCTCCTTGCTGACCAAAGTGAGTGCCTGCCCCCTCCTCCCGCACCCTCCGCCCTCCTCCCTCACCCTCCGCCCTCCTCCCTTTTCCTCTCGCCCTCGTCTACCCGTCCTCCTCCCCTTCCCCCCTCCCTTCCCTTCCTCCTCCCAGGGCCCGGAGGTGCGGAGTGGCGACCTGCCGCAGCCGATAGAGCTGGAGCGCGGGGAGAGCTTCACCTTCACCATCCGGCGGGGCGTGGGGTCACACCGCACCGTCAGCGTCAACTACGACGGCTTCATTGATGACGTGGACGTCGATGACATCATTCTTGTCGACGGTGAGCTGGCAGGGCGCCCTTCTGACGTTATCCTCATGGACAAGGAGAGGGAATTGTGACGTCACCAGCCGAAAAAAAGCCTAGAAGCGGATTAGATTGCGACCATGTTCAAGATGCAAGCTGTCTTCTGCACTTCACCTCACCTCACCTCGCTTTGCACGTACCTGTGCTCTTCTGAACCTTTCCTGCCACTTCCTGCTCACCCTCCCCTCCCAGGCCACCCCTCTTTCCCCGCCGTCACGGCAAGCTGCACGATGAAACACCAGGTGCAGTGCAGGGCAAGAGAACCTTATCCTCACTCCCTGCCCCTTCTTTCCCTCCCCTCTCTCGTCCCCCCTTTCCCCGCACCTTTTTCGCCCCCCTTGCCCGCCAGGCGGCATGATGTCGTTCCAGGTGAAGCGCAAGAGCGCAGTGGACGTGGAGTGCGAGGTGCTGGACGGGGGCGAGCTCAAGTCGCGCCGCCACCTCAACGTGCGCGGCAAGTCCGCCACGCTGCCCTCCATCACAGGTCAGTGCGCTACCCAGGTCGAGTATTACTCATACGAATAATCTCTTCCAGCCCCGACTCGTTACTCGCTAAACATTACAAGACGTCGCTTGCCTCGAGTAAAATATTATTGTTTCAGAGCAAGTAATAATCGCCTTAATCTGCGTGGCTCCGGTGTTGAGACCAAGCAATCACTTTCTCCTTTTCAAAACGAGTAAACAACGAGTAAACAACGAGTAAACAACGAGTAAACAACGAGTAAACAACGAGTAAACAACGAGTAAACAACGAGTAAACAACGAGTAAACGAGTAAACAACGAGTAAACGACGAGTAAACGACGAGTAAACGACGAGTAAACGACGAGTAAACAACGAGTAAACAACGAGTAAACAAGTAATCGCTTACTTGCAAGTAATACTTGCCTCAACTCGTGCGAGTTATTTTCTGTAAATGCCGACTCGTTACTCGCCCAGAATGAGTAGCAAAAACGAGGGGAGTATTTTACTTGCGTAGTTGCTCATGTCTATGTACAGTAATGTGATAGTGAAAATTACCTTACACATACCATATTCCCATGTGATAGTGAAGTATTATGTACACACTCGTTTTTTAGTTCTTGGGACGGGCAAGGCCATTGAGACTGGTCAAAGGGAAGAGCGATATGCAGAGAGACAAAGAGAGTGGAGGGCAATTGGGGGGGGAGCAACGTGGTGTCATGGGAGTGTGTTTTGAAGAAAGGGGTCATCACGGATGATAGTGATATGATAGTACGGGGTGGTAGTGAGAGAGGGATAAGCCAAATATGCTCCATAACGAGTGTGCAGCACATTTGTAGCTTATCACTCCACTACCACTCCATGCTATCATCATCGCCGGCATCTGTGATCGCCTCCTTCCGACCCTCTAGCCCTTCATTCAAAACACATTCCCATGCCATCACGTTACAGGCAATGTAATGACACTCACTGACTCTGAGTTATTTTTTTGGTCTCTTGCCTTATCCTGGTTTCTCTCTGCATCTTGGTCTTTCTCCTTCGGCCTCCCACAGGCAGACAATGGGCAGGAGGACATTTGGCTTACATGGGGAACAAAGCGATGGACATTATGTACTCTCTCAATTTCATTCACGCGCTCACTCACTCACGCACACATTCACATTCACTCACGATTCTATCTCGTGGTCCCCCTCTCCCGCCCACCGCCAGACAAGGACTGGGAGGACATTCGGTTCGGCGTGGAGAATAAGGTGGACTACTATGCGCTCTCCTTCGTCAAGGACGCCCAGGTCGTGCTGCAGCTCAAGGAGTACCTCAAAGGTGCGTGCTGCAGCTCAAGGAGTACCTCAAAGGTGCGTGCTGCAGCTCAAGGAGTACCTCAAAGGTGCGTGCTGCAGCTCAAGGAGTACCTCAAAGGTGCGTGCTGCAGCTCAAGGAGTACCTCAAAGGTGCGTGCTGCACTGCATGGCACCGCATGGCACCGCATGGCACCGCATGGCACCGGATGGTACTGCATCGCATCACATCACACTGCGAGGCACTTCACAG
Organism: Closterium sp. Naga37s-1; assembly: GCA_947471745.1. Taxonomy (NCBI): domain Eukaryota; kingdom Viridiplantae; phylum Streptophyta; class Zygnematophyceae; order Desmidiales; family Closteriaceae; genus Closterium; species Closterium sp. Naga37s-1. The sequence continues at coordinate 516,644 of CANJKZ010000723.1, read as the reverse complement.
CACTGCACGGCACCACATAGCTGTCTCTGTCTTCCACCTGTCCCTCCACCTCACACTTGACATCCCCCCCCGCTTCCCTTCCTCCCCTTTCTCCCTCCCAACCCCCACCAGGCCAGTGCGCAGGCATCGGCGTGCCCGCTGACTCCGTGCCCATCCTCGTTCTGTGCTGCATGCGCTGACGCTTCCGTCCCATTCCTTCCCCTCCATATCCCCATCCCTTGCGCGTGCACTTTTTGACCCCCTCTCGCCCTCCGTCAGGCCAGGGAGCGGACATTGGAGTGATAGCCAAGATTGAGAGTGCTGACTCCGTGCCCAACCTGAACGCCATTCTCGAGGCCTCCGATGGGGTGCGCCCCACGCACACGGGCCCAGGGGGCTTGGGGCTATGGGGACCAGGGGCCTGGGGGTGGGGGACCAGGGGTGTGGGGGGGACAGGGAAGACGGACTGGGAGAGGGGGCTGGTGATGGAAAAGGGGTGAGGAGAGTGGTGGTTGTTGGAAAAGGGTGGGGGGGGAGGGCTGTGGCGGGTCGGCTACTCTTTCATGTGCTCCTCACCTCACACGAGAAATTCTCCTTCACACGCCACCCCACCCCCCCCCTTTTTCCATCCGCCCGCACTTCCCCTCCGCCTTCACCTAACCCAACTTCTTTTCGATTTCTATCTCCCCAAGCGTTTTCAACCGCATCCAGCCCATACTGTTGTGCACTCAACTGAACTCCACTGTCCCCAACTCCCTTCCGTTTCCACCAAACTCACTCTACCCCTCCATCACTGCTACCTCTCTTCCTCTCCCCCCATCGTTCCCCCGGGCAGGCCATGGTGGCGCGAGGCGACCTGGGAGCGGAGCTGCCCGTTGAGGAGGTGCCGCTGCTGCAGGTGAGGTGCTGCCTGCTTGTGCCCTGCTTGCATGGCTGCTTGCATGGCTGGTTGTGCGTTGCTTGCGTGTCGCTTTCGCTCATTGCACATGCCTCATGCCTCATGCCTCACGGCCCACCTCGCACCCTGCACCCCGCACCTCCGACCTCATGCACAACTGGCATGGCAGGGTGCAAGCAATCATCTGTTTGTGTTGGCTGCTAGGCAAGCCAGTGATAGTGGCTTGTGGCCAATATCTCATGGCTCATGATTCATGTGCCTCACCCCTCACCCCTTACACCTCACCCCTCGTTCCTCATCATCAACCCTCACTACCATGGCGGAAGGGCGAGATCATCCGGGTGTGTCGTGCGCTAGGCAAGCCGGTGATAGTGGCGACCAACATGCTCGAGTCCATGATCAACCACCCCACACCCACTCGTGCTGAGGTAAACACCGCCTCTCCTCCCCACCCCCTCCCCCCCAAACACCTTCTCCTCAACAGCCTTACCTTTTGCTCACCATTGCCTCTCCCCCACCCCCACCTCCTCTCCTCCTTCCCCCTCGCCTTCTTTTCCTTAAGTGTCCGCTGACATGCGTGCATGACATCATAGCCGCCATGCCTGCCGCACCCTCAATGCTGTTGTCATGCACCGACCGCTGCCCTGTCTCCATCACTGCCATGCCCTCAGGTGTCGGACATAGCCATTGCAGTGAGGGAGGGCACGGATGCCATCATGCTGTCGGGGGAGACGGCCCATGGCAAGTGAGTGCTGCTGCCCGTGGCATGCTTGATTTGAGCACTTGTGGCTATTTTCTTGGAAATCAGTAGCATATATTTTTCAATCACTTCCCCTAAGCACAATTTCTTGTCCAGGCTTTATCAATACTAGCATGCCACCATTTTGACGGGCTTGTCGCACGTGCATTTCAATTCTATGGTTCATCAGATTCACATGTTTTTTGCCTGCCTGCCCTGTGTGTGTGTGCGTGTGTTGGTGTCTCTGTGCACACGTGTGCAGGTTCCCCCTGAAGGCCGTGAGGGTGATGCACACAGTGGCGGTGCGCACAGAGGCCACCATGGCCGTCCCCAACACCCCCGCCAACCTCGGCCGTGCATTCAAGGTATCCCACTTTCCACTTGCTCGCTCTCTCCTTTCCATTCTGTCCCCCAATTCCCCTTCCCAGCTCTTTGCCTACTCCCTTGCTCCACCCTCTCTCACATTCTCCTCCTCTGCACCCTCTGCCCTCCCTTCTTCCCCCTCCCTCCCCAACCCCTCTCCATTCCCTCTTCCACCCCCCTCTCCCTCTCCCCTCCGTTTTCCTCCCCGTTCCCTCCCCTGCCCCGCTCCCAGCGGCACACGAGTGAGATGTTTGCGTTCCACGCCACCATGATGGCCAACACGCTGGGCGCGTCCGTGCTCGTCTTCACGCGCTCGGGCTTCATGGCCATGCTGCTCTCGCACTACCGCCCCGCCAGCATCACCTACGCCTTCACCAACGAGTCAGCCCCTTGCCTCTCTCCCCGCTCTCACTTGCCATGCTGCTCTCACTTGCCATGCTGCTCTGCTCTCACTTGCCATGCTGCTCTCACTTGCCATGCTGCTCTCACTTGCCATGCTTCTCTCACTTGCCATGCTGCTCTCACTTGCCATGCTTCTCTCACTTGCCATGCTGCTCTCACTTGCCATGCTGCTCTCACTTGCCATGCTTCTCTCACTTGCCTATTGCACACACACGTGCATTCCTCCACCTCCGTGGCTCACGCATGTGACAAATTGCATATACTTCCAAGTCAACTCAGCTTGTCTCCTCCTACCTTCACGGGCATCCCTTCATTCTCCTCTTCCCCGCTCCTCTCCCCCGTTCCTCTCGTCCCCATGGCAGCAAGAGAGTGCAGCAGCACCTGGCGCTGTACCACGGGGTGAGGGCGCTCTACATGCCCTTCTCAGCCGATGCCGAGGACACCTTCAACGAGGCGCTGCGCATCCTCCTCGTCCGTGCTCTACCGCCCTGCCCTCCACCTCTTTTATTCATTCTTGTTCATGTTTATTTTATAATGATTAGCTTCCACAGCCCCACCCCCTTCTTCCACCATACGCAATCATGTTGCCTCTCTTGTCTCACTTCTCCCTCCACGTCCCCATCCTTGCGTGCCCTCCACCTGCCAGAGTGGCAGGCACTCCGCCCCTCCCAACCAACCGTTCTTTGCCCTACTCCTTCCCTCCCAATCAATTGTTCTTTGCCCTAATCCTTCCCTCCCAATCAATTATTCTTTGCCCTACTCCGACCCTCCCCAACGCACCCAACGTTTCGTCCATCCCCCTCCATTCCACTCTCCCGTTGCAGAACGGGGGCATGGTGCGGACGGGGAGGACGTGGCACTCGTGCAGAACGGGGCATGGTGCGGACGGGGAGGACGTGGCACTGGTGCAGAACGGCAGGCACTCCATCCCCTCCACTCACTCAATTGTTTTCCCTCCTCTGCCTCCCCCGGATCCCCCCTCCACTCACCGCTGGTTTTGCCGCCCTCCATGAGCAGAAGCGAGGCATGGTGCAGCCGGGGGATGACGTGGCATTGGTGCAGAGCGGGCGGCAGCCCATCTGGCGGTCCGAGTCCACTCACCACATCCAAGTGCGCCGCGTCATGCCGCTCCAGTGAACAACAACTGTGCACTGCGTGCTGTAGCCTAGGAGAGGGGCATGCCCAAAACCTCGAGTGGCCCATGCAGTATGGGAGGCGATGGTGACGGATTGGAGGCGAGGGCCCTTCCAGAATGGGTGGGGTGGGAATGCTGGAGGATTTGCTCGTGCCGAGCAGTGTGGGGCGGGGTTGGGTTGAGGTAGATGTGCAAGCTGTTGTACCCGCATCGCATGGTTTATACCGTAGCCGTGTGATCAAGCGTACTCTGTATGCACGCGCTCCTTTGGGGGCACGCTAATAAGGTGACTGTGCTTGTTTTGTACAGCTAATGAAGTGTCATGATGTATGTGCAATTCATGTAGCAGTGGGCCTGTGCCAGCTGGGAGGTGCTTGAATGTACGTGGGTGTGGAGAATGTGGAAGGAAGGTCTCTGAGCTGAGCACTCATCATATTCCGGCGCAGCCCACACTGGTTCGTTATTGTATGCTGTGAAGTGATGCATGCATGGCAACCCATTGCTCTAGAAGGGGTGCTGACTCTGAGGCTCTTACAAAACAAGAAGCAACATATAAATGGAATGGAATGAATTACAAGGGGAAGATCCCCCCGGCATGTGATTTAAGGGCAGTCATGGCAGAGCGCATGAGAACGTCATCTGATGCTAAATACTCCTCAAAGATAGACACACACCGCTGCCGCAGCTTGCTGCATGTAGATTGAGGGTTAGGAGTGGGTTGGGAGGGACGAGAGAGATGGGAGCGGTGAGAGGCACGAAAGATTGGTGTGAAGCATGGCATGGTGTGATGCATGGCATGGTATGGTGTATCGCATGGTGTGATGCCTGCACACTTGACACCATGCCTGCACACTTGACACCATGCCTGCACACTTGACACCATGCCTGCACACTTGACACCATGCCTGCACACTTGACACCATGCCTGCACACTTGACACCATGCCTGCACACTTGACACCATGCCTGCACACGTCACACCTAGTACATGCAAGGAACACATGATGGTAGAGCCAACCACAGCGAGTCGAGGCACGCACTGTGCAACGAGCTTATGAGAGCTCATCACTCATGGCAGCACAAGGCATGTGAAATCAGAGAGAAACGCAGAGGTGGGGGGGAAACCGGGGGTTGCAGGGCATGGGGAAACAGGGAAGAGGAAGGGTGATGCTGAGGGGAGGGAGCAAGACAGGAGGGAGGGAGGTAGCAGGTGCAAGGAGCACAGAGTGGATTCCAGGGTACTGGTGGGTTGGAGAGCGGGTTGGGCGGTACCGGGGTGATGGCGCGCAGGGTGGGTTCGATGCGGGAGAGCAGGGAGGTGGGGAAGACGAGTAGGCAGCGGTGCCATGGGATGATGTCGTCAAATGGCAGCTTCCTGGTGTCCGCCACCACCACTGGTATCGCGCCAGCTGTCAGCACCTGATTGGGATGGTTGGAGGAAGTGGGGAGGGAGAGTAGGAGTGGGGAAGGGAAAGGTGGGAAGGAGGCGGACGGGGGCAGGGGGGATGTAAGGAGGGATGCTGGTGAGTGGACAAGCAGAGGTGGGTTGACTCTGCGTGTACGACTTGGTACACAAGCATGGCAGCAGTGCCATGGGGTGGGGTCCCATTCAATGGGCTGGGGTCCCATTCAATGGGCTGCTTGCCCCGTGCCCACTTTTGGGAGGCCCCCTCCCACCTCATCTCATCACTGCTTCACGGAACGCACAAGCGACCATGCGAGCAACGCAAGCAGCTTGACGGGGACTGCAGCACCCACCAACCATGAAGCCGTACTCGCCCACCCACCCCCCTCCCCCCATGCATCTCCATCGATGAAGCGGTAGGTGGAGGCCCGCGGGACCCACCCTTTTGCCAAGCACCCGCCCTCACTCCCCGCCCACACTCCCCCCTTTCCAGGCCCCTCATGCACCCACGTGCCCACCTAAAAAAATCGATACATGGAGGCCTGGCAGCCGGCGGGGACGAGCGCAAAAGAGGTGTTCATGAGGGCGGGGTAGGAGAAGGTGCGGAAGAGAGCTGCGTCCGCGTTGCACTCGGGCAGCAGTGACGGGTCCTCCTCCATTATCCTCCGGTTCCCGGAGCCTCTGTTGTGGACAGGAGAGTTGGGTGCAAAGACTTCTTTTATGCGCCTCAAAATCAAGCTTCTCATATATCCTCCGGTTTGTGGAGCCTGTGTTGGGAAGGGGGTGGAGAGTGAGTGACGGGATTGGCTGGCTGGTCACAAGCATGGTACGTCGAGAGGAGGGGGAGAGGTGTGCATGGAGTGCACAAGCTGACATTCTGTAACAAAATAGTGGTTTGAATCAGCACGTTAAATTACTTGTTTATAAACCTACATGGCTAAAGGCACAATTGATGGATAACCTGTTTGATGTGTGTGTGGTGTGTGAGTAGCTTCATGGCCTATGGAAGTAACAACGATGATGTCCTTCTTGTTATGCACCCCCTTGAACGCCTTGGACCTGTGGAAGCTGCCACGCATGGTGCCCAGGTACCGCGCGCCCATGAACGCCAGCAGGTACTGCGCGCCCATGAACGCCAGCAGGTACTGCGCGCCCATGAACGCCAGCAGGTACCGCCTCTTCCCCACCGGCAGCGGGCGCAGGCTGGCCGCGTGGCGCTTCCATGTGGGCGGCAGCGGCAGGGAGACGTCGATGGCGGCGCGGTGCACTGTGAGGTGCGGTGCGAGCATGAGCGCCGCCCTGCCCATAGTCCATGGCGTCCTCTCCCCAGAAGAGCACGTTCTTCAAGTGTCGCAGCTGCCCCGCCCACAGTAACACACAAATGGTGATGCTGGTGAGGCATGGGGATGATGGTGAGGCATGGGGATGCCGGGGTTGCCCCGCGGACAGGAAGACAAAGAAGAAGCAAGCTTTGCTCGGGTCTACCGTGTGCCACCTGCCACCCACCCTCCCCCAACCGGCGTGTGGGGGCCAATTGGGATGGTGGTGGGGGTGAGGATAGTAAAAAATGAACATGACAGTAAGATTGAAAATATCCAGACAACAAGTAACAGATCTAAACAGCACGTGGCAGTATGTAATGAGCACCTGGTGGCGCTGAATCGCGCCAAGTACTTGGTGCAGGGCCAGTAGGAGTACACGAGGGGCTCGTGGGCGGGTGGGGAGGGGCAGTGGGAGAAGTTGAAGCATGCGTCCATTGTGCACAGGGGAGAGAATGGGGGGAGGTGGAACCGCCGGTCTTTAGTACCTTCCAAAGATTCGTCTGAATAGAGGGGAGAGAAGAGAGTGAAGGAAGGGGGGAAGAAGTCGAAGCATGCGTCCATGGTGCACAGGGGTAAGAGTGGGGGGGGGGGGGGGGGGTGCAACGGCCGGTCTGAGTACCACAGGTTCGAGGGGGAACCGGGGGAGGAAGGGAGGAAGAAGGTGGCACTGGATTGGAGCAGAGTGGGGCGGCCGGTGGGTTAGGTGGAAACGGGGATGAGCAAGAGGGCAAGACGGCACGAGGGCACAAGGGCGTGCATGGAGTCCGCAGGGGGAACACGGTTGGTCTGAACACCATAGGCTCGCCTTGGGAAGGGTGTGGGGAGGAGGTGGAAGCTTTGGGGCCATTGTGGAGTGGCATTGGGGCTTGCGGGAACACGGCGGTTCAAGAGGCAGGCGGCGAGCGAGAAGGGGAGAGACGACCAAGGAAGAAAGGGGATAGCGCGGGGACCCGGCGGTTGGGGAGGCAAATGTAGCCGAGGAGGATCAACGAAGTGGCGGCGACCGCCAGCAGCAGCAGCGCGACGCCCATCTGCACCGCCGCCATAGCGCCGCACGTCCACCGCTCGCCCGCCGACCGCCACCGCCCGCGCGACAGCGGTGTGGCGCCGGGGCTGGCCGCCTTGGCGGACGGCATAGCGGCGTCCGCAGGGCGCCAGAGGCCCAAGCGCTTAGCGGAGATGGCGACCATGGCTGGTGCGCGTGGTGAATCATTGCGGCTCCTCATTTACAACTCTAGCTGCACACGTGGACGTACGAAAACGCGTTTCGCCTGGGTGACTATTGCGAGGATGGGGGGACTGGCAACTAATGAACTAACGCGTAAAAGGTAGTCGTAGGGGTGGCCATTTTGGAATTGGGAACTGGATTCAACTACTTGGATCGCGTTTTATGCATCCGAAGGATAAATGTACAACGGCCTAGTTACAATCCTATGTAGAATGTTTTCCCTTACCTGTGATACTATTGAGAGTTGCCTAGTCATGTTCTGAATTCATAAAAGCATGGTTCTTGCTACGTTGGTAAATTCGTATTTATTAAATTTATATTAATATAATACTCATAAATGCTGTAACTGAGAACAAATATGGGCAAACGTTCAATCAACTAATTGATACAATACTGTTGAGGTTGAAACCCGACTTCTGAATATTGCTAGATTGGCAACACCTCCGAGCTGCTTGTATCGGAGCATTACTGATTTGACATCCGCCTGTCACAGCGACACATTCGATCACCTCTCCTCCCCATCGCTCCTCAAGCGCGATGAAGCTAGTCGCATCATCGTCACTATCGAGGCGAACCAGTGCCTTACCCACCAGTCGCCGTCGTGGATTGCGACAGGCCACCAGCGCAGCATGCCCGCCCACACATCTCCTCATTCGCCTCCCGCCAGGCAACGGGCAGCCCAACTCCCCGCCAGCCTGCGCCGTTGCTTTCCACAATGCTCCGCCGTTCCGCCTCTGAGTGCGACGGGTGCGCCGTTGGCTGGGCTCTGACGGGTCAGCCGCGACGCGCCGCCCCGCTAGGCGCTGGTGGGAGTTGCTCAGCCCGCCTCCATCTGACGCCGCCATGCCCTCACGTCGCCCTCCGTCCTTCTCCGTCGCTCTCGCTGGCTCTCGTAGGTGTTGGCGTTTCGTTGGCGAGGGGGCGGGATATGGGCAACGAGACGGCGAGGAGGGGCGGGAGAATGCGGAGGGCGCGTGGCACGGATGTCGCGGGACGACCCCACTCGCTGCACGCATCGGGAATAGAGTAGCGCGCTTGTCCGTCGCTTATGCTGTCCGTTGTTTGTGTTCGCCGCCGCCTGTGCTGTCCGTGACTTGTGTAGTTGTCGTGCTCGTGCCCCGGCGAGACAGATCAAGGCCCTTGGAACACCGCAGCAGGGCTGATTCTCCGCCGCTTTCTCGCGTCTTCTCAGCTTCCCACCCTTCGTATCTCTGCTCGAGCGAACAATCTCTCTGATCGTACTCGTCAGACTGCCCTGCTCGCAACAGCGGCTTACTAGACTTGGATAGTACTTAGCCGCTGCTTTCCCGCCCGTGTCGGCGCTCACGCCCTCAAAGCGGTGCTTCCACGCGCCCCACGTTTCGCGACGATGGCTGCGCGGCACCGCTTCCCCGCCGCGCGGCACCTCGCGTGCTTCGCGTCGTTCGCGTCGCCCACCCCCTCGCTCACCCCGCTCGTCGTCCCCGCCGACCCCGCCGCCCCCACCGCCGACGACCCCTTTCCGTGCGCCGCGGACGCGTCGCCGGACGCATCGCCTGATGCGTCGCCTGGCGCGGAGAGCTCTCTTAACGGAGGCGCGAATAGCGAGGAAGGCAGCGCGGATGCGGAGTACGCAGGGGGTCGCGCAGGGCGCGGAAGGGAGGGCGCGCGCATGTGCGAGGACTACGTGGCGGCGTGCGCAGCCGTCATGCGCCACAACCACGCCCACGACCACGCTGTGTCCGCCGTTTCCGCCGTCTCCTCTGTCTCCTCCGTGTCCTCCGCCTTGCCTGTCTCGCCTGTCTGTCCCTCGCAGCCATGGATCGAACTGGCTGCTGACACCCGCAGTGACGTCACCACGGACATCAGCGGTGACATCAGCAGTGACATCAGCGGTGACGTCAGCGTGGAGATACGCAGCGGCATGAGCATGAGCGGCACGAGGCGGCCGTTCGGGTCGCCCACCATCATGGGCGCCGCCTCGTCTGCTGTCACTGTTGCTGCTGCTGCTGTGGACCATTACGGGGGTGCTGCAGGCGACGATGCTGCGTGGTGGGGTGGCGGTGGAGGGGGGGAGGGCGGGGGTGAGGGGCGGGTGGTGCAACAGTTCCATCTGCGCACCAAGGACCTCTCGTACACGGTAAGTGGGGAAAGTGTGAGCGGAGGTAAGGAAGGGCGTGGAGAGGTGAGGTGGGGAAAGTGTGTGGGGAGGTGAGATGGGAAGGTGAGGTGGGGAAAGTGTGTGGAGGAGGTGAGGTGGGGAGGTGAGGTGAGGAAAGTGTGTGGGGATGGAGAAAGAGGCTGTTCTGTTGGCACTGCTCCACACCCATTACACCACCCTTGCCTCTATCTCTCATCCACGCCTCTACTTCTTCCCCCTTCCCCCGTTCCCCCGCTCTCCCTACCTCAGGCTGTCAATGGGCGCACCATTCTGAACCGAGTGAGTGTGGCGGCCTATCCCGGGCAGCTGCTCGCGCTGGCCGGGCCCTCGGGCAGTGGAAAAACGTCACTGCTGGACGCCATTGGCTGCCGCATCGATCCGGGCAGCCTGTCGGGGTCCATCCTGGTGAATGGCTGCCCCATGCCGCCCAGCTTCCGCAAGCACTCCGCCTACGTGCTGCAGGTAGATTCAGTGTGGTGCAGATGGGTTTGTGCAGTGGGTGTGGTGTGTTACAGTTGGGTTAGCTGGGTGGACTCCTGATGGGTGGTTGTGGTGCATCCCCTGTCCGTACCATGTGCTCCCTGCCTCCCACCAACCATTCTTGCTCTCATTGAATGCTCCCCTGCCCCAACTTCTCTCTTCCTCCTCCCCCACCCCACCCCCCCGCAATCAGGATGACGCTCTCTTCGCCCTCCTAGTGCTGTGCCAGACGCTTGGCTTCGCCGGCCCTCCCCCTGCCCCAACTTCTCCTCTCCCCCCTTTCACGGTTCACCCCTCCCCCCACCAGGACGACGCCCTCTTCGCCCTGCTCTCCGTGCGCGAGACGCTCGACTTCGCCGCCCGTCTGCGCCTGCCGTCCACCGTGACGCCGCCTGCCCGGCAGCAGCGAGTGCAGCAGCTGGTGCAGCTGCTGGGGCTCACCGCGTGTGCTGACACGCCCGTGGGGGACGAGCTGGTGAGTGGGGCGACCGGGTGGGTGCCTTGCTGAGGGGGGGGCGACTGGATGGGTTATATATGGGGCGCCTCAAATGCAGCTGCTGCAGCAGCTGGGACTCGCCACATGTGCTGACACGTCCCGTGGGGGATGAGTGGGTGGGTGTCTCCGGGTGGGGAGCGAGTGGGTGGATGGGGTACGCGTGCGCGTGGGGGACAGTTCCTCTCCTCCGCACCTCTGCACTGCCCTGCCATGCGTGCTTGCTCCTCGCTCTCACATCCACTCCGCCCTACTTCCCTCCCCCTCCTTCAACCACTCCCTCCTCCAGCGTGTGTCCCCACGCCCTTCTCCACTGGTTTTCTGTACTAACTGCATGACCGTTGCAAAATAACTCATGCCTTTCCCACCCTCCTCTGCTTAATGGCAGCACCGGGGGGTGTCAGGCGGGGAGAGGAGGCGCACGTCCATCGGGGTGGAGCTCATTCACAACCCCGCCGTGCTGCTGCTCGATGAACCCACCTCAGGTATGCCCGGTGCCCGACATGTAATGAGGCACACTCAATGCCATCTGTCTCTGCCCTCTCTGCCCGCTCACGTCCATCAGAGTGGAGCGCATCCACAGCCCGGCTGTGCTGCTGCAGGGCGAACCCACCTCAGGTCCACACCCACCCTGCCACCTTCTCTGCTCTCTCTCTCGCCCTCTGTACTTCTCTCTGTGTGCTCACGCCGTCACTGTGTGCCCTGTGCCCTGGCTGACAGCGTCACCCATTCCGCCACCCACACCTGCTCGCTCCTTGCTCCTTGTGCCATGTGCCTCACCCTCACCACGCCCCTCACCGCCCCTCACCCCCCTGGCAGGGTTGGACAGCTCGTCGGCGCTCAAGGTGGTGCAGCTGCTGCACGACATGGCCGTTCAGGTGTGCCCCAGATCCTCAGGTGTGCCCCAGATGCTCAGGTGTGCCCTAGGTGTTCAGGTGTGCCCCAGATGCTCAAGTATGCTCCAGCTGATGTACTGTTGTCTCAGGTGTGGTTGCACATGATCAGGTGTTCAGGTGCGCCCATGTGTTTAGTTATGGTACAGCTGCTCAACTGGACAGCTCGTCAGCGCTGAGGGTGGTGCACCTGCTGCACAGCATGGCCGTTCAGGTGCATCCGCAGATGTTCAGGTGCGCCCGCAGATGTTCAGGTGCGCCCGCAGATGTTCAGGTGCGCCCGCAGATGTTCAGGTGCGCATGCAGGTGATGCGTGTGTAGTATCAAAGTAGCTGCGTGGCATGCCTGGTGAGGTGGAGGGCGGGGAAGTTGTTCTCAGAGCACAGCGCTCCACTCACATCCCTATCGAACTCGAACGCTCACACACACCTCGCCGTACCTCTCCCCGCGCACGCGCCTTGCCCCCTCTCCCCGTTCAATCGCCACACGCTTGCTGCCCACACCACCACTGCTCAACCCCAAGCACTGTCATCCTCCCCAATCTCCCACCCTCTAGTCCGCTGCCTCCCTACACGCAGCGATCATGGCGCTGGCTGTCACATGACCCTCCACGAGCCCTCACCAACGCTCCTCTTCAATCGCCACTTCCGCCCTCCTCTTGCTCCTGCGCTCTCACCTCATACCTCCTGCTCGGCACCAAGCAGAGGACCATCCACATTGTTTGCCCCCCCCACCAATCATGTGCTCTCTCCAATCCCACTTCACCGCATTCCACCGTGGCCAATGATGCAGCGCGGGCGTTTGTGCCGCTCATCGTTTACTGATCTGTGCTCACCCTAAGCCCGCCCTCGCTCTCTCCCATTGCACCCCTCCCCCACTACCCCGCTTCACACACCCTGCAGGGCGGGCACACACTAGTTCTCAGACTGCGCTATTCCAGTCCCCCCGTGCCTCTTCTCTCGCCCACTCGCCCTCACAGTGTGGGTGCACAGTGATGCTGACGCTCCACCAATCAGTACCCCTCTAGCCTTCCCTCACTCCGTCTTACCCCCTTCTTCTTCCCTCCATCACAGGGCGGGCGAACAGTGGTGTTGACCATCCACCAGCCGTCTTTCCGCATAACAGCCCTGCTGCACCGCCTGGCGCTCCTCGTGGGCGGAGAGGTCGCCTTCCACGGCACCACGCCCGCCCTGCGCTGCCACCTCGCTGCCCTGCATCACCCCGTGCCCCCGCATGTGAGTTTGTTTGAGGCGCCTCAAGGGTCTGCTGCACCGTCTGGCGCTGCTCATCAGCGGCTCCCTCGCCTTCCATGGCACCACTCCCACCCTGTGCTGCCACCTTGCAGCGCCGCACCACCTCGTGTGAGTCTCACACCCCGTACCCAGCATGTGAGTCATGGGGGGTGCCTGTGATCCCTGCGGAATGTGACTGAGCTCCACCCCGTTCCCATTGGATGCGAGCCCACTGCCCCAAGGGTACCTGCTGCCTACGCACGCCACTTACGCGCCCTCTTGCAAGAGCGTGAGCACAGCGGTGGGACTCCCAGTGCTCAGGACTGTGCGCAGCCGTGCAGTAACAGCAGTGCTGCACCCCTTGTTGCCCGCTGGCAGGTGAACCTCCTCGAGTTCGCCCTCGACACTCTGCCTCGCATCGCCGCTGCTGCTGCTCGTGGCAAGGTGAGCATCGCTGCTGCTCGTGGCAAGGTGAGCATCGCTGCTGCTCGTGGCAAGGTGAGCATCGCTGCTGCTCGTTGGTGCATGCAGTATTTTAACCTCGCTCATACTAGGTTCTTGGCGCATGCACACACACGCACACATGCACACACACACACACACACACGCACCCGCACACACACACGCACCCGCACACACACACGCACACACACAGCCAATAACACACACACAGCCTCACACTCACGCCCACACGCACCTGCATTGAGGCCCATCATCGTTCCTACCCTCCTTCCTTCGCCCTTCCCACCTGCACACCATCTCACGTCCTTCCGTTTCTCTGCACCGTCTCCCTTCGTCTTTCCCCCACGTAAGCAGTCAGAGGCCCTCACAGACGCTCTCCCTACCGCGCCTTCCCTGGGGGCTAACCTGAAGCACCAGCTTGGGAAGCTGCTAGCTGGGGGAAAGCAGTGCTTGGGGGTTGGGGGCGAGGGGCAGGGCAGTGGGAGCAGTGAGGCAGGCGGGAGTGGGGCAGAGGGCAATGGAGGGGGAAGGGCGGGGAAGGGGAGGGTGGGGGAGGGGAGGGCGGTGGGCGAGTGGGAGTACGCCACGAGCGCCGTGAGTGAGACGGTGACGCTGACTCACCGCTGCTGCCTCGTGCTGCTACGCAGCCCCGATTTGCTGCTCTCGCGCCTCCTCGTCATGGTCTGTTGCTTCCCTTCCTGCCCTTCCCATTTCACGCCGCCGTCTTGTGCTAATCAGTGAGAGCCCTGCCCACCCTTCCCACCCTGCCCACCCTGCCCACCCTTCCCACCCTGCCCACCCTGCCCACCCTTCCCACCCTGCCCACCCTGCCCACCCTTCCCACTCTGCCCACCCTGCCCACCCTGCCCACCCTACCCACCCTTCCCACCCTGCCCACCCTGCCCACCCTTCCCACCCTGCCCACCCTGCCCACCCTGCCCACCCTGCCCACCCTTCCCACCCTGCCCACCCTTCCCACCCTGCCCACCCTTCCCACCCTGCCCACCCTGCCCACCCTTCCCAGATACCCATTTGGCGCTGCCTTCTTGTGCCTGCACTTGCCTTCCTCTCCTTCCCAGCCCTCCTTGCTCACCGCCCCACTGCCAGCACGGCAGGCAGCTCCTGCCTGTCACCCCCCACCTGTCTGAGCCCAACTCGCACTCGTGAGGGGGATTGACCACGTGCTGCCTCTCCCCTCACTGCTTCTCCACCATTCCTACCCTCGCTCCCATCGCACGTCTCTCCCACCCACAATCTTCCTTGCTCTCTCACCACCTTCTTCCCGCCCTCCCATGCCCACTGCCTGCATGTGCATGTGTGCGTGTGTGCGCATGGCAGGTGGCGATGGGGGTGATCATGGGGTCGCTCTTCCTGCACGTGGGGTTGGACATGGCGGGGCTGCAGAGCCGCTTCGCCGTGCTGGGCTTCACCGTCGCCCTCGTCTTCTACAACTCCCTCGACGCCCTGCCGCTCTTCTACCTCGTGAGACGCCCTGCCACTCTTCTACCTCGTGAGACGCCCTGCCGCTCTTCTACCTCGTGAGACGCCCTCCCGCTCTTCTACCTCGTGAGACGCCCTCCCGCTCTTCTACCTCGTGAGACGCCCTCCCGCTCTTCTACCTCGCGAGACGCCCTCCCGCTCTTCTACCTCGCGAGACGCCCTCCCGCTCTTCTACCTCGTGAGACGCCCTCCCGCTCTTCTACCTCGTGAGACGCCCTCCCGCTCTTCTACCTCGTGAGACGCCCTCCCGCTCTTCTACCTCGTGAGACGCCCTCCCGCTCTTCTACCTCATGAGACGCCCTCCCGCTCTTCTACCTCGTGAGACGCCCTCCCGCTCTTCTACCTCGTGAGACGCCCTCCCGCTCTTCAACCTCGTGAGACGCCCTGCACCTGGTCCGCCCGTCCACGCAACTGTATCCCACTCCTATGGAGTACAAGCTATCCCATTCTCCCACACATCTCCCCCTCCCCTCCTGCTGCCCCCCACCACAAGCACACCACCTTCCCCCAAGAGACCCCCAAAGCGCATACCGCACAGCCCCGTTCGTGTCTTGGCACTCGCAGCACCTGTATCCACCACCTCACTCCCACCTTCTATGAACGATCATCCCATCTCCCCACCCCCCTCCCCTCCCCCATACCCCCCACCAGGAGCGAACCATCTTCACGCGAGAGACATCACGAGGCGCCTACCGCACGGCGCCCTACGTGGTCGCCACCACGCTCACCACGCTGCCGCTCTTCCTCCTCCTCTCGCTCGCCCTCGCCGCGCCGCTCTACTGGATGGTGGGCCTGGCGCCCTCCGCCTCCGCCTTCACCATCTTCATCGCCACACTGTGCCTGGCCTTTGCACTCGCCAACGCGTTTGTGACGCTGCTGTCGGCGCTGCTGCCGTCACACATGGTGGCGGCCACCGTCGCCAGCAGTGCCTTCTCCTTCTTCCTCCTCTTCAGCGGCTTCTTCTTCTCCAAGTCAGCCTCCTGCCCTCGCCGCCTTGCTCCTCACTGCCACTTCCTTGCCCTCACTCTTGCCCTCTCACTGCTACCCACTGCCGCCCTCTCCCTGCTTATTTGCTGCATCCACTTCCCTTTTGTCACGGTTGCCATCAGCACCTTCTCCGTTTCCTCCTATTCGCCGCCTTCTTCTCCTCCAACTCTGCTTCCTTTGCCTCTCCCTTGCCCGTCCTTCTCCTTGCCGTCTCTCACTGCTGCCCTCTCACAGCTGTCCACTCACCGCTGCCTGCTCACTGCCTATGTGTAACAGCTACTTCTCTCTTGCTCATCTTCATTTGCCCCTCCCTCTCTGTCGCCTCACCCCTCCCCCCAGGTCGGCCATCCCGCCATACTGGCTGTGGCTGTACTACGTGAGTCTCATGCGCTACCCCATGGAGCTGCTGCTCTGGGCCGAGTTCCACCACGGCCTCGGCCCCACCTGCTTCTCCACCTTCTCCCCCGCCGCCGGCGTCGGCTACACCGCCTCCGGCACCAACCAGACGTGTGGCCTCACTGGTGCAGCGTATCTGGACGCGCGGGGGTTCACAGGTTTGAGCCCGTGGCGCAACGTGGTGGTGATTGCGGCATTCATTGCTGCTCTGCGACTCGCTTTCTACGCTGCTCTCCGCCGCCACGCCGCCTCCACCAGGAAGTGACCCCATTTCACACCACACGCCTCCACACCACACTCCACCTCAGCGGACGCCTCCACACACACCCCACCACACCGCGCGCCTCCACACCACATTCCACCACGCCTACAGAAATGGCTGGGATTCTGACAGCTGCGTCTTGCTCACTCCACTACCACGCCACCTCCTCCAGGAAGTGACGAGACGAGAAGACTCTTTGCTTCCTTTTGTCTCTTCTGCTGCTGCCACTGTAGCCACCCTGCTTTTGGTGATGGCAAGCCATCAGATGTATGACGATCATATATTAGAGTAGCTAGCTGCTGTGATGCATAAGCGAGCATGTTGTCTCAAAATGTTATAGTGCTTACATTGTGTAGGCTGTCGTGTGGTAATCCATAAGGGGTACAACCCAATCAGGGTTAGTACTTGTACCAAACTTTCTGTTCAATACATCTATTTTCGTTCAGTATTTTGACATGGTATCAGAGCAGGTGCGGCTGCCAGCTGGGCGGAGCCTGGGGGTACTGAGCCTGAGGGTGCGGAGCCTGGGGGTGCTGAGTCTGAGGGTGCGGAGTCTAGGGGTGCTGAGCCTAGGGGTACTGCATCTGCCGGAGGTCCTGCGAGGAGGGTACTGCGATCATAACCTAGCAAGTACAAGCATGCAGGTATCTATATAGATCACAGTACAAGCAAAGTCACGCAGTGAGCAAGTGAGGCAAAATAGGCACAAGACCTAAAACATTACAGAAACGCTGATGATCACCAGACTGAAGTGCCTTGGTGAATATATCAGCAGTGTTGGCCCGAGTGGCCACGTACGCAAGACGAAGCTAACCACGCTGCTACAAATCTCGAGCAAGGAAGTAACGCAGAGCGATATGCTTTGTTCTGTGCTCCAGTCTGTGCTCTTGACACAAGGCAATCATGGCCTTGTTGTCTATGTACAGAACTGGAGAAGAACGAGGCCGCTCTCCCAAGTAGGTCAGCAGGTAGGTGGGCCAGCGTAACTCCTGTACAACCATGGCCCCTGCGTAGATCTCAGCCTCACAACTGGAAATGAGAACAGAAGACGAGCGGGTAGACCGCCAAGAAACAGAGCCGGAGCCAAGGCTGAAAGTGTAACCCTATGACGTCTGCTGCGTAGCCAAGTCGTCAACCCAAGAAGCGTCTGCATGTCCAGTGAGGACAACTGGACCCCGTCCTCCAAGCACGAGCCCCATGCCTGATGTACTGCACAAGTAGCGCAACACCCTCTTAGCGGCCTCCCAGTGCTCTGGTCGGTATCTCCCGGACGCAACGTAGCGTGCCAGGATGCTAAGAGAGGGTAGGCAAGGTCAGGTCGAGTGCAAGTCATCAGGTACCTGAGGTAGCCCACAAGCTCTGGATACAGGCCACTCGGCTCTACGGACTCGTCCGAAGGTGGAGCTAAGAGCGAGTGACCGGTAGGCAGAGGAGTGGACTGTGGCGAGGATTACCGGAAGCCGAAGCGCTGAAGGACCTGGTGCACCATGTGTGACGGAGTCAGGGTGATGGTGCGCCGTGCTATGTCCCGGGTGATCTGCAAGCCAAGATTGCTGCGCAGCTCACCCAGGTCAGTGCAGGTATGTCTCTTCTGCAGCTCCGACTTCACAAGGGCGAGTGCCTCAGTGTCAGCAGTAGCAAAGACCAAGTCGTCGACGTACACGAGGACGTAGAACGGCGGCAGCGAAGTGTCGATGCGCAGAAACAGAGACGGGTCAGCAGTCGAAAGAGCAAATCCAAGAGCCGCAAGCGTCGTCCTCAGTGTGTCGTGCCACTCGTGAGACGCCTGGCGGACACCGTAGACTAGCCGCCGGAGGCTCCAATGGGTACCTGCAGGAAACGACCCAGTGAAGTCAAGTGGGCGGCGCAGCCAGATCTCCTCGTGTAGGCTGCCCTGTAAGAAAGTTGTGTTGAAGTCTAGACAGTGCAACTCGTAGTCATGCTGAGCAGCGACGTGCAGCAGAACCAGAAGAGTGGTCATCTTCGGGGTAGAGGAGAAAGTCTGGAAGAATTCAACTCCCTGTCGCTGACTGAAGCCTCGTGCAACGTAACGAGCCTTGAAGACAGGCGGAGAACCCGGCGGCCGCTTCACCCTGAAAATCCACATGCCATCGACTATGTTCGCCCAAGAAGGGGGAACTGCGTCAACGTAGGTGCCTGTGGACTTCCAGGATGCCATCTCTGCGTCCATGGCTGTCTGCCACTGAGAGGAGTAGGGACCCGTAATCGCCTCTGCGTAAGAGCGCAGGGTCGGGATGTCTGGTGCATCCGGGTCTCCCTTCGGTGCAAGCAGCATGGCCACGAGATGAGGTACAGCAGCTGCAAGACACTCGAAGTCCTCCTGCCTATCCTCAAGGACGTCCGTGCCAAGAGCACACTCACCCCCGACGGACGGAGGAGAGTCAGACTCAGACTCAGCAACAAGACTAGCGGCGTAGTCAAGACGACAGGCGGCAGCAAAGTCAACAAGCTCAGCAACTAAGGCGGACGCAGCAGTGGACTCAAAAGAAGGGTCAGTGACAACAGTGGCTAGAAGACGAGGGACAGTAGGACTAGCAACATGAGCTAAGTCAGACTCAGGGTCAAGAACGTCAGGAAGAGAGGATGCAGGAGGAGACGGCAAGGGAACTCGCAGTGGAACAGAGGAAGGACGAAGTGCCATAATGTGAGTGCCGGGGACAGGAGGAGGACGCGGACGAGGAACACGACGACCAGTGTGATTAGCGCAAACACGTGAGGCAGGAGGAGACTCAGGCCCACGAAGCTCTGTAAGAGAGTGTGTTTGCTCAGCGTAAGGACAAGGAGCAGGCAGTGGGGAGTCTGGCTGTAACTGTGGCTGCGACTGGTGAGGCGGTGGACACAGCATGCTAGGAGTAAGGCCAGTAGAAGACGGGAGACGAAGAACCTGGCGAAGGACCGAGTCAGGTGGCGGCAGAGATGACCACGGCGGCGGAACAAAAAACGGGCAATGCTGCACAGTGCCTCCAGCACCAGGACCGCCAGCTCGAGCACCCCCAGCGCCAGCACCTCCAGCTCCAAGGTCTCCAACTCCAATGCCTCCAGCTCCAGCGCCTCCAGCGCCAGCGCCTCCAGCTCCAGCACCTCCAGCTCCAGTGCCTCCAGCTCCAACTCCTCTAGCTCCAACGCCTCCAGCGCTAGTGCCTCCAGCTCCAGGGTCTCCAGCTCCAGTGCCTGCAACACCACCAGCTCAGGCAGCTCCAGTACCTCGAGTACGAGCACCTCCAGGACCAGCACCTCCAGCACCTCCAGGCTTAGAAGCTCCAGCACCTCCAGCTCTAGTGCCTCCAACTCTAGCGCCTCCAGCGCCAGTGCCTCCAGCTCCAGGGTCTCTAGCACTAGTGCCTCCAGCTCCAAGGTCTCCAGCTCCAGTGCCTCCAGCGCCAGGGTCTCCAGCTCCAGTGCCTCCAACACCATCAGCTCCGGTAGCACCATTACGAGTAGTACGAGCACCTCCAGGACCAGCAACTCCAGCACCTTCAGTACCTCCAGCTCTAGCAGTAACTCCAACACCTCCAGGACTAGTAGCTCCAGCACCTCCAGCTCAAGTGCCTCCAGTGGCAGAGCCTCCAGCTCCTTCAGCGCGACTCCTAAAGCGTGTACGCTGAGCAAACCACTCGCGCAGCTGCTGCGGTGAGAGAGGCTCCCGCCGGTGAGACAATCGTGGCGAGGCACCCACAGTTCCCCTAGGCTCAGCACCCCTAGACTCCGCACCCTCAAACTCAGAACCCCCAGGCTCCGCACCCTCAGGCTCAGTACCCCCAGGCACCGCACCCTCAGGCTCAGCACCCCCAGGCTCCGCACTCGCAGGCTCACCACCCCCAGACGCAGCACCCCCAGACGCAACACCCCCAGACGCAGCACCTCTAGCAGCACCTGAGTCTAAAGCGACCTCGATAGGCTCAGCCAGGGGGAGTGGGTCTACCTGAGACACACCTGAGGGAGCAGGACCCTGAGGGGGGAGGGGGTCTACCGGAGGGGGACCTGGAGCGAGGAAGAGTGGCGGGGGGGGGGAGAGGGGCAGTTCGGTAGGGGAAGAGACGGTAAAAGGGAAACTGCTCCGACCAGGGATTTCTTCGACCAGGCCTCCGGGTTTGAAAAATCCAAGGGGGGCACGATATTCTCGTTGTTGTAGTAGAGCGGCACGAGGTCGAAAAGGAAGTGTAGCCATAGGAAAACTGCTCCAAAGCCGCACTGCTGGAAGTCCATGTGTCGAGTCAGGTACAAGTGGCCGAGCTTGTTGTCTTTGACGGTCTTCGAATTGCGATAGGCGACCACGAGAACGAGGATCGACGATTCCCACGGGCTGTTCGTGATGGGCAGAAGGACGTGAGTGAACATGTTGCAATAGCGGATTGTACGGATGCTGATCCCCCTGCCCAGCATGTGATGCGCCATCAGAATCATCACCCTCACAGCCAAGGCCTTCCACAGCGACAGACTGGGGTACGCCATCGACAACCCGAAGTACACCTTGGCCCAGTGCGGCAGGATGTCTGAAACAAGAATGCGGAACTGCTCCTCCGTGTAGACATCGTCGAGCGAGCCACGATGTGGGTCGACGCAGCTCCTGCATAGAGTGGGCAGATACAACAATTAATAAGTGAGAAAGTGAGTGAGAAGTTGTAGCCGACGGGGTAGGGAAGCGAACTTACTCGAACTGATAGTCGTGCAGCTGTCGCAGCTTGACCGCTAGTAGCTGCCTAGCCTCGGTGATGTCGTCCATCGGTTTTGTGAGTGGTTCGTCGAAGAGTATGGCCTCTACTTTGCACAAGCACCCTAGCGCAGTTAGGCGCGCTAGCATCATCGGTGGGGTGCATTTTTTCGGCTTCCGTCCCGCTACTCTGGTCCGCCCGGTATCCAAGGAAGCAGCCTGTTTGTCCGTTTCTGTTGACATGTACTCGACGTAAGCCCGCAACCGCCATTTCGACGTCCAAGGCCCATGCAGGTGCTCCTCGTTAAGGAGCGCCGCCCTCCACCCCTTCCCTAAATCCTTGCCGATCTCTCTCCCGACCTCGTGTTCGTTGATCACCTGCTCCTTGACCGGCACTCCGTTGTTTTTTCCGGGCGCCAGGGTTGCACAGGCCCAAGCCTTGAAATGCATGAAACCCGAGACGTAGTTTGGCCGAGTGGAATCCTGGTCGATTGCCAGCAGCGGAAGCTGACAACGGTGAATCGCACTTTTGAGTGTTTCCGTCGCCAGGTACGGATTTTCTTCGCCCTGTTCGTCACCAAGAATTTGGGCTGCCTCCTCTCTGATATATTTGCCGTGGCAGGGCGCAAAGGGTCCATCTCTTCGACATAGTCCGCCTCGGGCTGTTCTCCCTGTTCATTATCGTCATCATTCGTCTCTTCAGGGATGTGGCTGGCTAAGTCCGTTTTGCTGGGTCTTTTCGATGAGCGCATAGGCGCGGCGGGAGTGGCTCGCGAAGCAGATGTACCGGCTGGGGGTGGTGGCCTAACCTCAGTTGGAACACCCGTACCCCTTCTCCTACGTCGCCCACCAGTCGAGCTCGGGACAGCGGCTACTGGTTCCGTTGGTGTTGTCGAAAGTTGTGGTGCCGAAGATGATGACGGCTGGTTAGTCGCTTCCGGTGTCAAGGGAGGGGATGTTGTCGAAATCAGTTCTACTAATACAGGTATGGATTGCGCAGTCGAAGGGACTTCGGTCGGTGCCCCCCCTGTGAAGAAAGAGGAATGAAATGGACTAGGAAAGTGCGGGATACAAATATGAAACATGTACCCCTTAGTGTCTACCCCACTACAGCCTACATAGGCTAGGTCATATATATCTGACACACCCCCATAGGCAAAGTGGGGGAGAACTAGGGGTCACAAGACCGGTCAAGCAAAGCAAAGCAAAGCAAGCTCAGGGTGGATCACAACGTCACCACACATTCCGAGCACAGGTTCAAAGGCCACAAGGCCAGTTCACATGCAGGATTATATATAAAAGGTAAACAAGCAGGTGCAGGTATAGATAGATCACAGTACAAGTAAAGTCAAGAGGTAAGCAAGTGAGGCCAAGTAGGCACAAGACCTAGCATAGTACAGAAGCGCTGATGATCACAAGGCTGAAGTGCCTTGGTGAAGATATCAGCAGTGTTGGCCTGAGAGGCCACGTAAGCAAGGCGCAGCTGACCACGCTGCTGCAGCTCACGAGCAAGGAAGTAGCGAAGAGCAATGTGCTTCGTTCTGTGCTCCAGTCTGTGCTCCCGACACAAGGCCAGCATAGCCTTGTTGTCTACGTACAGAACTGGAGGAGAACGAGGCGGCTCTCCCAGGTCAGTTAGCAGGTAGGTGAGCCAGCGTAACTCCTGTGCAGCCATGGCCCCTACATAGATCTCAGCCTCACAGCTGGAGCTGAGAACAGAAGACGAGCGGGTAGACCGCCACGAAACAGAGCCAGAACCAAGGCTGAAGGTGTAACCCTGTGACGACCGCTGCGTAGCCAGGTTGTCAACCCAAGACGCGTCTGCGTGACCAGTGAGGACCACTGGACTCCGCCCTCCAAGCACGAGCCTCATGCCCAACGTACTGCACAAGTAGCGCAACACCCTCTTCGCTGCAGCCATGTGCTCTGGTCGGTGTCTCCCAGGAGCAACATAGCGTGCCAAGATGCTAAGAGGGTATGCCAGGTCAGGTCGAGTGCAGGTCATCAGGTACATGAGGCAGCCAACAAGCTCTGGGTACGGGCCACTCGGCTCTACGGACTCATCCGAAGGTGGAGAGTAGACAGAGGAGTGGCCTGAGGCGAGGAGTACGTGAAGTCAAAGTGCTGAAGGACCTGCTGCACCATGTGTGACTGAGTCAGGGTAATGGTGCGCCGTGCTCTGTCCCGGGTGATCTGCAAGCCAAGATAGCTGCGCAAATCACCCAGGCCTGTGCACGTGTGTCTCTTCTGTAGCTCGGACTTCACGTGGGCGAGTCCAGCAGTGTCAGCAGTAGCAAAGACCAAGCCGTCGACGTACACGAGGATGTAGAACGGCGGCAGCAAAGTGTCGGTGCGCAGAAACAGCGACGGGTCAGCAGTAGAAGGAGCAAACCCAAGAGCCGCAAGCGTAGTCCTCAGTGTGTCGTGCCACTCTCGAGGCGCCTGGCGGGTCCGCAGACTGGCCGCCGGAGGCTCCACTGAGTACCAGGAGGAAACGACCCAGTGAAGCCAGGTGGGCGGCGCAGCCAGATCTCCTCGTGCAGGCTGCCCTGTAGGAAAGCAGTGCTGAAGTCAAGAGAGTGAAGCTCGTAGTCACACTGAGCAGCGACGTGCAGCAGAACCCGAAGAGTGGTCATCTTCGGGGTCGGGGAGAAGGTCTGAAAGTAGTCAACTCCCTGCCGCTGACTGAAGCCTCGAGCCACGTAACGCACCTTGAAGACAGGCGGAGAACCCGACGGCCGCTTCACCCTGAAAATCCACATGCCACTGACGATGTTCGCCCCAGGTGGGGGAACCTCGTCGACGTAGGTGCCTGTGGACTTCCAGGAAGCCATCTCTGCGTCCATGGCTGTCTGCCACTGAGAGGAGTAGGGACCCTCTATCGCATCTGCGTAAGAGCGCGGGGTCGGGATGTCTGGTGCATCCGGGTCTCCCTCAGGGGCAAGCAGCATGGACACGAGATGAGGTAAAGCAGCAGCAAAACACTGGAACTCCTCCTGCCTGTCCTCAAGGACATCCGTGCTAAGAGCACACTCACCCCCGACGGACGGAGGACAGACAGACTCAGACTCAGCAACAAGACTAGCGGTGTAGTCTAGACGACAGTGAGCAGCGAAGTCGACAAGCTCAGCAACTAAGGCAGACGCAGCAGTGGACTCAAAGGAAGGGTCAGTGACAACAGTGGCCAGGAGACGCGTGACAGTAGGACTGGCAGCACGAAGGGAGTCAGACTCCGGGTCAGCAAGAGCAGAAAGAGAGGACTCTGGAGGAGACGGCAAAGGGACACGCTGCGGAGCAGTGGAAGGACGCAGTGCCATCCGGTGTGTGCCCGGGACCGCAGGAGGACACTGACGTGGAACACGACGACCAGTGCGAGCAGCACGAACAGGTGACGCAAGACGCGACTCAGGCTCACGACGCTCAGCAAGACCTCCAGTAGGACCAGCGTAGGGAGAAGGAGCAGGCAGTGGGGAGGCCAGCTGTAACTGTGAATCGGACTGGACAGGCGGTGGACACTCTAAGGAAGGAGCAGGACCAGAAGAAGGCGGAAGACCAAGAACCTGCTCAAGGAGCGGAACGAAGTACGGCCGCGGCCGCGCAACGCCTCCAGAACCAGCAGGGACAGCACCAGCACCCCCAGCGTCAGCTCCAACTCCAGCAGCACCACCAGCACCAGCAGCACCTCCAGTAGCTCCAGTAGCGCCAACTCCAGCACCCATAGGAGCACCGGCTCCAGCAGCACCTCCAGCTCCAGTACCTCCAGCAGCTCCAGCTCCAGCAGGACCAGCGGAAGACGCAGCAGCTCCGGCTCCAGTACCTCTTGTAGCACCTACTCCAGCAGCACCGCCAGCTCCAACTCTGCCAGCAGCTCCAGCACCAGTAGCACCACCAGGCCCAGCAGCTCTAGTACCTCCAGTACGAGCACCTCCGGGACCCGTGGCTCCAGCACCCCCAGCAACAGTAGAACCTCCAGCACCGGCAGCACCACCAGCTCCAGCAGGACGGCTCCAGCGCCGAGCAAACCACTCGCGCAGCTCCTGTGGAGAGGGTAGCTCCCGCCGGGACGAAGCACCCGAAGGACCTCCAGGCCCAGCACCGTCAGGCTCCGCACCCCCACACTCAGCAACCCCAGGCTCAGCACCCCCAGACTCAGCACCCCCTGACCCAACACCCCCAGGCTCCGCACGCTCAGGCTCAGCACCCCCAGACCCGGCACCCGCAGGCTCAGCACCCCTAGCAGCACCAGAGGCAACAGCTACCTCAACAGGCTCGACTGCGTCTACCTGAGACACACCTGTGGGGGCAGGACCCTGAGGGGGGAGGGGGTCTACCAGGGGGGGACCGGGCGCGAGGAAGAGCGGCCGGGGGGGGAGGGGTGCAGCGCGGTAGGGGAAGAGACAGTAGTACGGAACCGACTCGTCAAACGTGACGTCCTGGGAGGACAGAACACGGGGCGAGGTGGGGTGGTAAAACTGCCAACCAGACGCGTCAGAGGGGAAGCCAAGGAAGACGCAAAGAACAGCACGGGAGGACAGCTTGTCCGCAGACAAGTCACGGACGAAAGCTCGAGATCCCTAGACACGGAACGCAGACGCATCGCCAACCTTCCCCGCCCACCGCAGAGTAGGGGAGGTCTCCGGCATCGAGACCCGGGGCTGAAGGTTGATCTGATGCGCCGCATACTGAACCGCGAACGGCCACAGAAAATGGGGAGCAGCCGCATGGATCATGGACGTACGAGCGACGTCCATGACCATGCCAATGCGGCGCTCAGCAATCCCATTTTGCTGTGGAGAGGCCGGAAGCATGAACGTCTGGCGGATGCCCTCCGCACGACAGAAGGCTCGCAGAAGGTCGGAGGAAAACTCTCCACCTCTGTCGGAGTGCAGACGCAGAACAGGAAAGTCCGAGCCGAAACTCTCTCTGAGCTGGAGACAGGCGGCGCGGATCCAGGCGATCAACACCTCAGTGACCTCACCCTTGCAGCGCAAGGGGAAGACCGTGGTGTAACGCGAGTAGTCGTCAACCACCAGCAGGAAGTAACGCTCGTGACCCTGTCCACGGACGCGGGCTGGGCCCCACACGTCCATGTGGAGAGTCTGCAGCGGAGCCTCTGTCGGAGGAAACTCGGAGGAGTGAGGAGCGGCGCGCTGCCGCCCCTCGACGCAGGGAACGCAGGTAGGGGCAGGCCCCGGGGGAAGGGGAGGGAGGGACCGGGGGAGACCAGAGACAAGGACACGGGAGGCCATGCCTCGGAGACGAGGCAGGGAGGGGTGACCAAGGCGGTGGTGCCAGAGGAGAGTCTGGTGAGACAGGAGACGACACGAGCAGGGGGCAGACTCAGGACCAGACCTGGACGCTGCAGCAAACACCTGACCCGACGCAGCTACCTGGCCAGACGCAGGAACCGGAGGAGACTCGGTAGTCAGTGTGTACAGGCTCGACCCCTGCTGACGGGTAAACGTGGCCAAGTATCGGCCCGTCCGAGCACACGTGCAGTGGGTCACTCGCTGACTCGCAGGAGTGAACTGGTCAACCCCCCCATCCTGTAGGTCAGCACCACTCACCAAGTTCGTAGAGAACGAGGGGAGGTAAAGACCCGACAGGGATCCAGAAGGGGCCGCCGGACATGGTAGGACAGTGGAGTAGTGGGCAAGGACAGGACCCCCAGAGGGGTCTGCCAGGGAGACTGCAACCGGCTGACTGAGCAGCGTGAGTGTGGTGCGGTCTCGAAAGAAGGAGCGGGAAGCACCCGAGTCGAGGGTGAAGGTGTGCAAAACCTGAGCCGACGCGGTACCTGAGAGAGCAGACTCACAAGCACCTAGAGCAGCGGCCTCAATGCCCGGGTCAGGTGGAACACACAGGTAACAGTCACCCTCAGCACTAGTAAACACAACATACATGGCAGCAAGAATAGCATCACAGTCAAGATCAAAGATAGCTACACCCGACTTGAGCAGATCACCCCAGCGAGGGATCTCAGTGGCGTGAGGGAACTGGACACGCCAGGCGTCCGTCAGGCGGCCAAAGCAGCGCAGGGTGGCGTGCGGCCCGCCGCACGGCTCCCCAGTGCGGTCGCCTGTACGCAGGACGTAGGTACAGGGACCAACACCCCCAGGTCGCTGGCGTGCAGTGTACCACTCACGAAGCTGCTGGGGCGACGGAGTCTCACGAGAGCGCTGCTGCTGCTGGCGCTGACCACCACCAAATTCTCCCCGCTGCACAGCTCCACCCCGACCAGCTCCACCTCCGCCGCCGCCGCCGCCGCCGCCTCCACCCCCACCGCCGCCGCCGCCTCCACCTCCACCGCCGCCACCGAAGCCCCCACCCCCGCCACCACCCCCACCCCCACCCCCTCCGCCGCCTCCACCGCCACCACCGCCGCCCCCGCCAGCTCCTCCAGCGCCCTTGCCCCCCTTGCCCTTGCCGTTGCGGCGCCTCCCTCTAGGAGTAGACGCAGCGCCGACCGACTCGGTGCCAACGAGGTCGACAGCAGCACCAGAGGCAACAGAGGGCAAAAGGGGGACGGGGGAGCACCCCTCAAAGAAAGAGGCACGAGGGTCACCATGAGAGGCTCCTACAGCGACTATACTCTTCTCGGCTGCAAGGAGGCGTTCCTCGAGGAGGTCAACGGTGAGTGTGGTGGGGCAAACAGAGAGGAAGTGGTCCCTGACCGAGTGAAGGGAGTCAGGGAGCCGGGTGACTAGGTAGTAGAGGGTGATGTACATGGGGGGGGGGGGGTTCTGGGCGCAGAACTCAGTAGGAAGCGCAGCGCGGTAGCGGGTATCACTAGTGCGGAGGTGTGTAATAAGGTCAGCGACTGTAGCAAAGGCGGCGAGGTCAGGGAACAGGTACGGCACCATGAGGCGACTAAGGGCAGCAGTGGCAGGGGAGGAGTAGCGTGCAACTACAGCGTCGTACAGAGTCTTAGCACTCTTGTACTGACTAAAGTGCGCGCGCTCAGTGGACGGTAGGTGACTACGCACAGCAAGGCGGGCAGCAGCATCGTGCGTGGTCCACTGCAAGCGAACAGTACTGTCAGCATCAGCAGCAGGGGCAGTAGAGGCGCCAGACGTGAGATCGAACAGTGAGAGGCCATCCTTGCTATCGCACTGTAGGAAAAGCTGCAGATCATCTACCCAGACCTCAAAGTCGACCGCTCGACCCTCAGCATCGAATGTGAGTACATTAGGGTTTGCCATAGCAGCAGGAGCAGCAGCAGTGGCCTAGCTACAGCAGCAGCAGTAGCAGTACGACTCGGCAGGGCGGGGCGGTTCGGTAGGGCGGCTCGGCTAGGCAGGGCGGCGCGGGTGCAGCAGCACGCGGGTGCAGCGGTGCACTCACCAGTGGCGGAAGAGGTGAGCCGCTACTGGTGGGGCTGGGCCGGGGCGCGTCAGCAGAGCAGGGGGCCGCCACAAGGAAGGGGGGGGGGGGCGCGGCGAGGCGGCAGGTCAGAGCCGGGATAGGCGCGTCGGCAGGGCGGCTGCAGGCTCGGCAGCGGCAGCAGGGGCGACGGCAGCTGCTGCAGGGACAGTGGCGACGGGGCGGCAGGGCCGCCACGGCGACAGCAAGGGTGGCGACGACGGGGCGGCTTAGAGCCGCTGTGGGCAGGGGCGACGCCGTGCGGGTCCCGCAGGGGCGTCGCGACGAGGCAGGGGCGACACCCGGGTGGCGACGGGGCGGGGCCGCGACCGGCGACGGGACGGGGCCGCTACGTGCGACGGGGCGGGGTCGCGAAGGGGCCGCGAAGGGGCCGCTAAGGGGCCGCGAAGGGGCCGCTAAGGGGCCGCGAAGGGGCCGCTAAGTGGGGGGCCGCGAAGGGGCCGCAACGGGGGGCCGCGACGGGCCTCAGGAGCAGGGCAGGCCGCTAAGGGGCCGCGAAAGGGTAGGGCAGGGCAGAGCGCTAAGCGCGCTTCGGGCAGGTTAGGAAAAAAAAAAAAAATGGTGGGCCCTTAGGAAGAAACGGTCCCACTAGGGAACCCGCTCTATACCATGTGAAGAAAGAGGAATGAAATGGACTAGGAAAGTGTGGGATACAAATATGAAACCTGTACCCCTTAGTGTCTACCCCACTACAACCTACATAGGCTAGGTCATATATATCTGACACCCCCCACTTCGACATTGACGGCACTTTCCGTCGAGCGTTGATCCGTCGCAACCGGCTGAACCACTACCGGTATGGCTCGTGTCGTCGAGGGTGGCGCTGTTGATACTGGTATGGCTTGTGACGTTGATTGTGGAGCTGTCGAGCCCGGTATGGCTCGTGACGTCGAGGGTGGCGGTGTCGAGTCTGGTATGGCTTGTGACGTCCTAGGGGGTTGCGTCGAGATGGTTTCAACGTCGACAAGTAGCGGTCCTACCGCTGCCTGCCAGAAAGGCGTTGTCCTCGATGGATCGTTCTCCATCAGTGCCTACCCGAAAGCTCTCGTTGCCGTAGCGCTGGACTAACTGAGAAAAACGATGTTACTGCTGCTCCCAGTTCATGATTTCATTGAAACCATTGTTGGGCTGATAACCCTTCCTTTACAGGTGTCCTCAAGGCCTTGGCCTTTGACGTGGCCGTCATCTGTTGACATGACCCCTTTGATGGCGACTTACGTAACCCGTCGCCCGTCCGACAGCGACGTCGCGCTCGACCGTCGAAGCGGTCGGTCGACCGCAGTTGAAGGCGCCGTCGATTGTGACCGTTGGCCGATTGCGAGACCCGTTACTACTCACTTCGGCCGACAGCGCGGCCTGTCCGGCGACGTCGATGGCGACGTCTGGCGCTGTCACCCGTCTTGTCGGGGGTGCACAGTGCTCGACGGCGATTGGCCAATGCCCGTCGAGCAGTGCTCGATCAATGTCCCGAAATTGCAACAGTACGGCTGACATATATATGCGCGTAAGAATACGACATTGAGACGGAGGGATTCGGAGGGTTTTTTGGAAGGATTTTTCGCCTGGTCAGGCGGGAGTTTCGGGGTGACCCGAGGGATTCGGAGGGTTTTTCGGATTGCCCCCAATTTCCGAATGTGCCAGGGGGCGGGGGGCAGCATTGATGACGTCACGCGTCCCTATATTACTGGTTTTATGCTTCGGCTATTAAAGTTCACTCTCCAGCTCGGGTATCGAGTCCTAAAACGGGTATGCCATGCATTTTTCCCAACGGTCTCATTTTCAAAATATGTGTTCTCATACAGCAAGTTGGAGAAGATTGAAGATACCCCTAATTGGGATTATTGGTCAGGAGTTTGACGCCATCGCTAGGTTATTCCGAGCGACTTGGGACTTCTGTCGCTCACTCTTGCTCCCAGAAGGCGAAACGTGTGGGGTCTGGATAGCAGTTGTTTCATTCCGGATCGCGAAACCCGAGGTAAAAGCGTTGAAGCACCATCGCCGTTGCCAGCTCCACTGCCAACTGCGTCCAACTCCCTCCATCCCGCCCCTCCCCTCTCCTTCCCCGTCATCCCTCTTCCCGCAGTATCCGTTTCTCCCTCACCTCACCGCGCCTCATGCCGTGATATTGCATTGCGCGTGTCGGCGACTCGCACAGCGGGCTAGCGAGCGACTCGCACAGCGGGCTAGCGAGCGACTCGCACAGCGGGCTAGCGAGCGCGGGCTGTAT
Source organism: Closterium sp. Naga37s-1 (assembly GCA_947471745.1). Classification (NCBI taxonomy): domain Eukaryota; kingdom Viridiplantae; phylum Streptophyta; class Zygnematophyceae; order Desmidiales; family Closteriaceae; genus Closterium; species Closterium sp. Naga37s-1. Next base: position 486,047 of record CANJKZ010000723.1, on the reverse strand, counting down.
CTCGCCGGCTCGTCGCGCGTCTCCCGCCTGCCGCACCTCTCACGCCGCGCCCGGCCTCTCGCGTGTCTGCGCATTTCACAGCGAGCCAGCAGCGGCGCATGGCAGCGGCAGGGGCGGCCTGGCAGCCGCCGCAAGCCACACTTCGAGTGCGTCGGGGGTTCCTTTTTGCGGCGCTGCTAGCATTTTCCCTTGCGTGTGCTGGTAGATGTTATCGGAAAGAATCAAGGACCTTGCATTGCTCCCTGTTGCAATGCTCTCTGCCGAATCTCTTTTCATTCTTTTGTTCACATGCCATGCATGTGTGCCAAGCAGGTTGCTCCCTCATGCTGCCCCGCACCCCTGCAGGCACCGTTCCTGTGGGACGACGATGGTAGCGTGCCATCCGCCATGGCGTTCAACACGTGGCATCCGCGTTACAGCAACCACCTCGCATGCGTCTCTGCAAACATGGTGAACCGCCCTGCATGGTGAACCGCCCTGCATGGTGAACCGCCCTGCATGGTGAACCGCCCTGCATGGTGAACCGCCCTGCATGGTGAATTGTTTCTCTCCTCCGTTTCTTTCAACGCATGATCCAGAACCGCTTCATTGCGAGTGCCTCATTCTCAACTTGACTCCCTGCTGTGTGCCTGCCTCCCCCCCCCTCCCCCCCCCCCCCCCCCCCCCCCCCCCCAGATCATGCTGTTGGAGTGCATGGGTGATGGTTCTTTTGCGTACACACACACCTTCTTCCATCCCACCGTGAGTGCACATAGCCAAGCACACCCACCCAGCATGGTGCTTACGTACTTGGCAACTAGTGGCTGACGTGCGGCTAGGGTGATATCCCTTGTTGCTCAAAACCCAACCTCTGCGCCGTGCCTGCCACACCACCCGTGGGCAGGAAAGGGCTGGCGGGGAAGCGGCACACCCGCTGGGCGCAACCCCGCCCAGCACAGGGGCGAGCGAGCCTAGCGCGGACAGCCCTGAAGCACCCACAGCTGATGTAACATGTGGTAACCAGGTACCTAAATGAATGGCACTCCAGGTGGTAACAGCAGTCACCTTATCAGCAGGTGAGGTGGTCAGAGCACACATGGCCCAAGTAGCTGGTGTGCAGCGACTGAAGTGCTTTCGCTCGAATCGAGTTGCTGCGCAAGGGACGGCTTGGCTTGCCCCTGCTCAAGTGCCCTTCTACTGCTCTCGGCTCACACACTAGCTTTCCTCTGCACACTTTCGTTCTTGCCTCTCTGCTCACTTGCTTGCTTGCCTCTCTGCTCACGTTCTCACATGCGAATCCAGGCGAGGGGGGTGGAGAGCTATGCAGCGGTGGCATGGATGGTGGATGCGGAGGAGCGAGTGCTCGTGGCGGCGGGCGGCGAGCTGGGTGTTGTGCGCATCGTTGACTTCCACTCGCGCCGCCCCTTCAAGGTGTGCCAGCGGTGCCGCATGGATTGCATGCATGCTGGTCAGTCATTTGAATGTGAATACATGTCTTGCTCTCTCATGCTATCCCATGCCATCTCATGCCATCCCATGCCATCCCATGCCATCTCATGCCATCCCATGCCATCTCATGCCATCCCATGACATCCCATGACATCCCATGCCATCCATGCCATCCATGCCATCCATGCCATCCATGCCATCCATGCCATCCATGCCATCCATGCCATCCATGCCATCCATGCCATCCATGCCATCTTGCTCCATCTTTTATCGGCCTGTCATGCAGACGCTGATGGGGCAGGGGGGTGCCATCACGGATCTCTGTGCGCATCCATCTCAGCCGTCCATTCTCCTCTCTGCCAGCAAAGTGAGTCACGCACGTTTCAACCTCACCGCCTCACACTCAACCTCACTGCCTCACACTCAACCTCACTGCCTCACACTCAACCTCAATGCCTCACACTCAACCTCACTGCCTCACACTCAACCTCACTGCCTCACACTCAACCTCACTGCCTCACACTCAACCTCACTGCCTCACACTCAACCTCACTGCCTCACACTCAACCTCACTGCCTCACACTCACAACCTCACTCCCCCACATTCACAACCTCACTCCCCCACAGTCAACATCAGCTTCTTAACACGACTCATGTTCACACGGCAGGTACCACTCTCCTTCACTCCCCCCCTCCCGCCATCCGATTTCCTGCTCACATGCCTGTCGCCTCTCACCACCTTTCATTGCTCACGCTCCACCTCCCTCTATAGCAACCCCTTTTCCAATCGCCCCCCCTCCATGCTACTCTCCTCGATTCCGTTTCACCAACACCCCTTCTCGCCTGCATCCCTGATCGCCATACTGCTTCTGCCCCCCATGCGAGCCCTGCACGGCGCGACAGGACACGTCGGTGTGGGTGTGGCACGTGGGCAGCGGCGTGTGCTGCGCCATCCTCCTGGGCCTCCACCGCACACCCGTGCTCTCCGTGGTGCGCCCACCCAGGGGGAGGGGGATAGGGCAGGGGGGTGGGGCATGTTGTGGCAGGGGGTTGGGCGTGGCAGGGGGGTGGAGCATGGCAGGGGGATGGGGCATGGCAGTGCGGTCGGGATGATCCGTGCCAACGCTCTGTTTTCCTTGCTTCCTGAATTGCTTTGCTTGCATGCACTGCACCTTCTGACCCGGGGATGGGTCTGCTGCTTCTTCTTTCCTATTGTCTTGCTGCCTTCTTCCTTGCTTTCTCTACTCACCTTTTGTTTCCTGTGCATTCTTCTCTGCCTCACCCCATTGACCTGCCTCACCCCATTGATCTGCCTCACCCCATTGACCTGCCTCACCCCATTGACCTGCCTCACCCCATTGACCTGCCTCACCCCATGCCATTGACCTGCGTCACCCCATTGATCTGCCTCACCCCATTGACCTGCCTCACCCCATTGATATGCCTCACCCCATTGACCTGCCTCACCCCATTGCCCTGCCTCACCCCATTGACCTGCCTCACCCCATTGACCTGCCTCACCCCATTGACCTGCCTCACCCCATTGACCTGCCTCACCCCATTGACCTGCCTCACCCCATTGACCTGCCTCACCCCATTGACCTGCCTCACCCCATTGACCTGCCTCACCCCATTGACCTGCCTCACCCCATTGACCTGCCTCACCCCATTGACCTGCCTCACCCCATTGACCTGCCTCACCCCATTGACCTGCCTCACCCCATTGACCTGCCTCACCCCATTGACCTGCCTCACCCCATTGACCTGCCTCACCCCATTGACCTGCCTCACCCCATTGACCTGCCTCACCCCATTGACCTGCCTCACCCCATTGATCTGCCTCACCCCATTGACCTGCCTCACCCCATTGACCTGCCTCACCCCATTGACCTGCCTCACCCCATGCCATTGACCTGCGTCACCCCATTGATCTGCCTCACCCCATTGATCTGCCTCACCCCATTGACCTGCCTCACCCCATTGATCTGCCTCACCCCATTGATCTGCCTCACCCCATTGACCTGCCTCACCCCATTGACCTGCCTCACCCCATGCCATTGACCTGCGTCACCCCATTGATCTGCCTCACCCCATTGATCTGCCTCACCCCATTGACCTGCCTCACACCATTGCCCTGCCTCACCCCATTGACCTGCCTCACCCCATTGACCTGCCTCACCCCATGCCATTGACCTGCGTCACCCCATTGATCTGCCTCACCCCATTGATCTGCCTCACCCCATTGACCTGCCTCACCCCATTGACCTGCCTCACCCCATTGACCTGCCTCACCCCATTGCCCTGCCTCACCCCATTGACCTGCCTCACCCCATTGACCTGCCTCACCCCATTGCCCTGCCTCACCCCATTGACCTGCCTCACCCCATTGACCTGCCTCACCCCATTGACCTGCCTCACCCCATTGCCCTGCCTCACCCCATTGACCTGCCTCACCCCATTGACCTGCCTCACCCCATTGACCTGCCTCACCCCATTGACCTGCCTCACCCCATTGACCTGCCTCACCCCATGCCATTGACCTGCGTCACCCCATTGATCTGCCTCACCCCATTGACCTGCCTCACCCCATTGCCCTGCCTCACCCCATTGATCTGCCTCACCCCATTGACCTGCCTCACCCCATTGACCTGCCTCACCCCATTGACCTGCCTCACCCCATTGACCTGCCTCACCCCATTGACCTGCCTCACCCCATTGACCTACCTCACCCCATTGACCTGCGTCACCCCATGCCATTGACCTGCGTCACCCCATTGATCTGCCTCACCCCATTGACCTGCCTCACCCCATTGACCTGCCTCACCCCATTGACCTGCGTCACCCCATTGATCTGCCTCACCCCATTGACCTGCCTCACCCCATGCCATTGACCTGCGTCACCCCATTGATCTGCCTCACCCCATTGACCTGCCTCACCCCATTGACCTGCCTCACCCCATTGCCCTGCCTCACCCCATTGACCTGCCTCACCCCATTGCCCTGCCTCACCCCATTGACCTTCCTCACCCCATTGACCTGCCTCACCCCATTGACCTGCCTCACCCCATTGACCTGCCTCACCCCATTGACCTGCCTCACCCCATTGACCTACCTCACCCCATTGCCCTGCCTCACCCCATTGACCTACCTCACCCCATTGACCTGCCTCACCCCATTGACCTGCCTCACCCCATTGCCCTGCCTCACCCCATTGACCTGCCTCACCCCATTGACCTGCCTCACCCCATTGCCCTGCCTCACCCCATTGACCTGCCTCACCCCATTGACCTGCCTCACCCCATTGATCTGCCTCACCCCATTGACCTGCCTCACCCCATTGCCCTGCCTCACCCCATTGATCTGCCTCACCCCATTGACCTGCCTCACCCCATTGACCTGCCTCACCCCATTGACCTGCCTCACCCCATTGACCTGCCTCACCCCATTGACCTGCCTCACCCCATTGACCTACCTCACCCCATTGACCTGCGTCACCCCATGCCATTGACCTGCGTCACCCCATTGATCTGCCTCACCCCATTGACCTGCCTCACCCCATTGACCTGCCTCACCCCATTGACCTGCGTCACCCCATTGATCTGCCTCACCCCATTGACCTGCCTCACCCCATGCCATTGACCTGCGTCACCCCATTGATCTGCCTCACCCCATTGACCTGCCTCACCCCATTGACCTGCCTCACCCCATTGACCTGCCTCACCCCATTGACCTGCCTCACCCCATTGACCTACCTCACCCCATTGACCTGCGTCACCCCATGCCATTGACCTGCGTCACCCCATTGATCTGCCTCACCCCATTGACCTGCCTCACCCCATTGACCTGCCTCACCCCATTGACCTGCCTCACCCCATTGCCCTGCCTCACCCCATTGACCTGCCTCACCCCATTGCCCTGCCTCACCCCATTGACCTTCCTCACCCCATTGACCTGCCTCACCCCATTGACCTGCCTCACCCCATTGACCTGCCTCACCCCATTGACCTGCCTCACCCCATTGACCTACCTCACCCCATTGCCCTGCCTCACCCCATTGACCTACCTCACCCCATTGACCTGCCTCACCCCATTGACCTGCCTCACCCCATTGACCTGCCTCACCCCATTGACCTGCCTCACCCCATTGACCTGCCTCACCCCATTGACCTACCTCACCCCATTGACCTGCCTCACCCCATTGCCCTGCCTCACCCCATTGACCTACCTCACCCCATTGACCTGCCTCACCCCATTGCCCTGCCTCACCCCATTGATCTGCCTCACCCCATTGACCTGCCTCACCCCATTGACCTGCCTCACCCCATTGACCTGCCTCACCCCATTGCCCTTCCTCACCCCATTGACCTGCCTCACCCCATTGACCTGCCTCACCCCATTGCCCTGCCTCACCCCATTGACTTGCCTCACCCCATTGACCTGCCTCACCCCATTGCCCTGCCTCACCCCATTGACCTGCCTCACCCCATTGCCCTGCCTCACCCCATTGACCTGCCTCACCCCATTGACCTTTTTCACCCCATTGACCTGCCTCACCCCATTGACCTGCCTCACCCCATTGCCCTGCCTCACCCCATTGACCTGCCTCACCCCATTGACTTGCCTCACCCCATTGACCTGCCTCACCCCATTGCCCTGCCTCACCCCATTGACTTGCCTCACCCCATTGACCTGCCTCACCCCATTGACTTGCCTCACCCCATTGACCTGCCTCACCCCATTGACCTGCCTCACTCCATTGACCTGCCTCACCCCATTGACCTGCCTCACCCCATTGACTTGCCTCACCCCATTGACCTGCCTCACCCCATTGCCCTGCCTCACCCCATTGACCTGCCTCACCCCATTGACCTGCCTCACCCCATTGACTTGCCTCACCCCATTGACCTGCCTCACCCCATTGCCCTGCCTCACCCCATTGACCTGCCTCACCCCATTGACCTGCCTCACCCCATTGCCCTGCCTCACCCCATTGACCTGCCTCACCCCATTGACTTGCCTCACCCCATTGACCTGCCTCACCCCATTGACCTGCCTCACTCCATTGACCTGCCTCACCCCATTGACCTGCCTCACCCCATTGACTTGCCTCACCCCATTGACCTGCCTCACCCCATTGCCCTGCCTCACCCCATTGACCTGCCTCACCCCATTGACCTGCCTCACCCCATTGACTTGCCTCACCCCATTGACCTGCCTCACCCCATTGCCCTGCCTCACCCCATTGACCTGCCTCACCCCATTGACCTGCCTCACCCCATTGACCTGCCTCACCCCATTGCCCTGCCTCACCCCATTGACCTGCCTCACCCCATTGACCTGCCTCACCCCATTGCCCTGCCTCACCCCATTGATCTGCCTCACCCCATTGCCCTGCCTCACCCCATTGACCTGCCTCACCCCATTGCCCTGCCTCACCCCATTGACCTGCCTCACCCCATTGACCTGCCTCACCCCATTGCCCTGCCTCACCCCATTGACCTGCCTCACCCCATTGACCTGCCTCACCCCATTGACCTACCTCACCCCATTGACCTGCCTCACCCCATTGACCTGCCTCACCCCATTGACCTGCCTCACCCCATTGACCTGCCTCACCCCATTGAACTGCCTCACCCCATTGCCCTGCCTCACCCCATTGACCTTCCTCACCCCATTTACCTGCCTCACCCCATTGACCTGCCTCACCCCATTGACCTGCCTCACCCCATGCCATTGACCTGCGTCACCCCATTGATCTGCCTCACCCCATTGACCTGCCTCACCCCATTTACCTGCCTCACCCCATTGACCTGCCTCACCCCATTGACCTGCCTCACCCCATTGCCCTGTTAGATTATAGCATGCATTTGGGTAGACCTAACAGTGTACACCCGAATCATGGGTGTACGCATTCAGGGGTTCTCCCAACTTCTGGTTGGGTTCCCACAACCCAAGCGACCATTATTGTTGGGGAGCCAACATTGGTGGCCAACCCTCCAATGTTTGGCTCCTCCAATAATTGGCTCAACCTCAATTATTCGGCTGCACCCCCACCACATTGGTTAGCCAATAATGGTGTGGGGTAACCCTAACTTTGGTCACTCACCCCATTCCCTATTTGTACTGCACTTCTTTATCAATATACCAACACTTCAGTTTCTCACATGGTAATCAGAGCAACTACGGCTCACAACATCTTGATCCTTAGGTCCGCACCTTCCGCGTGCCGCATCACGCCCCCCTCCCTTACGTGACGCTACGTCGCTCTTTGCGCCTATTGCGCTCCTACGCCGTCATGACCCCCCTACCCTTGCGCTAAAGTTCCAGCGCCCCTCCCCCCTTCCTACGGTCAATTCCGCCTCTCACGGCCCTCCCCTCCCTCCCACGAACGCGCCAACCGTCGGAACGGCTAGCGCGACCGTCGGAACGGCCACCTTGACCCTCGTGACCTAAATCGCAGACGGGCGCCACTGCCACGACGAACGCGGGCGCTCGTCGTGACCTAATCCGCCGCCCACGCAACCTGCTTTCGTCGCCTCTTGCCGCAGCTGCTACCACCACACCCTTACATAGCCGCCGCGGCCTCATGTCGCGGCCTCACGCCGTCGCGATGTACCATCGTCGCCGCCTGCTGCTGCCGCGACCCTTACGACGACGTCGTCGCCGCTCTCACCTTCGCAGCCACAACTATTAGCTGCCGCCAACTCACACCACACTCCCACCGCCTCCTCCTCTCCCCGCTCTCCTCCTTAAGCCCTCCAGGCCTTCTCTCCCCTCGCTTCCTCCTCCTCAGGGCACTTCAGCCCTCCTCCCCCCTCGCTTCCTCCTCCTCAGGGCACTCCAGCCCTCCTCCCCCCTCGCTTCCTCCTCCTCAGGGCATTCCAGCCCTCCTCCCCCTCGCTTCCTCCTCCTCAGGGCATTCCAGCCCTCCTCCCCCCCTCGCGTCCTCCTCCTCAGGGCATTCCAGCCCTCCTCCTCCTCGCTTCCTCCTCCTCGAGCATTCCAGCCCTCCCCCCTCGCTTCCTCCTCCTCAGGGCATTCCAGCCCTCCTCCCCCCTCGCTTCCTCCTCCTCAGGGCATTCCAGGCCTCCTCCCCCTCGCTTCCTCCTCCTCAGGGCATTTCAGCCCTCTTCCCCCCTCGCTTCCTCCTCCTCAGGGCATTCCAGCCCTCCTCCTCCTCGCTTCCTCCTCCTCGGGCATTCCAGCCCTCCCCCCTCGCTTCCTCTTCCTCAGGGCATTCCAGCCCTCCTCCCCCTCGCTTCCTCCTCCTCAGGGCATTTCAGCCCTCCTCCTCCCTCACTTCCTCCTCCTCAGGGCACTTCAGCCCTATTCCCTCTTGCTTCCTCCTCAGGGCATTCCAGCCCTCCTCCCCCCTCACTTCCTCCTCCTCAGAGCATTTCAGCCCTCCTCCCCCTCGCTTCCCCTCAGGGCACTTCAGCACTCCTCCCCCTCGCTTCCTCCTCAGGGCATTCCAGCCCTCCTCGCCCCTCACTTCCTCCTCCTCAAGGCATTTCAGCCCTCCTCCCCCTCGCTTCCTCCTCCTCAGGGCACTTCAGCCCTCCTCCCCCCTCGCTTCCTCCTCCTCAGTGCACTTCAGCCCTATTCCCTCTTGCTTCCTCCTCAGGGCATTCCAGCCCTCCTCCCCCTCGCTTCCTCCCCCTCAGGGCACTTCAGCCCTCCTCCCCCTCGCTTCCTCCTCAGGGCATTCCAGCCCTCCTCCCCCCTCACTTCCTCCTCCTCAAGGCATTTCAGCCCTCCTCCCCCTCGCTTCCTCCTCCTCAGGGCACTTCAGCCCTCCTCCCCCCTCGCTTCCTCCTCCTCAGGGCACTTCAGCCCTATTCCCTCTTGCTTCCTCCTCAGGGCATTCCAGCCCTCCTCACCCCTCACTTCCTCCTCCTCAGAGCATTTCAGCCCTCCTCCCCCTCGCTTCCTCCTCCTCAGGGCATTCCAGCCCTCCTCCCCCTCGCTGTCTCCCCCTTAGGGCACTTCAGCCCTCCTCCCCCTCGCTTCCTCCTCACGGCATTCCAGCCCTCCTCCCCCCTCACTTCCTCCTCAAGGCATTTCAGCCCTCCTCCCCCTCGCTTCCTCCTCCTCAGGGCATTCCAGCCCTCCTCCCCCTTGCTTCCTCCTACTCAGGGCAGTCCAGCCCTCCTCCCCCTTGCTTCCTCCTCAGGGCATTTCAGCCCTCCTCCCCCCTCGCTTCCTCCTCCTCAGGCCATTTCAGCCCTCCTCCCCGTCGCTTCCTCCTCCTCAGGGCATTCCAGCCCTCCTCCCCCTCGCTTCCTCCTCAGGGCATTTCAGCCCTCCTCCCCCTCGCTTCCTCCACCTCAGGGCATTCCAGCCCTCCGCCCCCCTCGCTTCCTCCTCCTCGGTGCACCTCAGCCCTCCTCCCCCCTCGCTTCCTCCTCAGGGCATTCCAGCCCTCCTCCCCCTTGCTTCCTCCTCCTCAGGGCAGTCCAGCCCTCCTCCCCCTCGCTTCCTCCTCAGGGCATTTCAGCCCTCCTCCCCCTCGCTTCCTCCACCTCAGGGCATTCCAGCCCTCCTCCCCCCTCGCTTCCTCCTCCTCGGTGCACCTCAGCCCTCCTCCCCCCTCGCTTCCTCCTCAGGGCATTTCAGCCCTCCTCCCCCCTCGCTTCCTCCTCCTCAGGCCATTTCAGCCCTCCTCCCCGTCGCTTCCTCCTCCTCAGGGCATTCCAGCCCTCCTCCACCCTCGCTTCCTCCTCCTCAGGGCATTCCAGCCCTCCTCCCCCTTGCTTCCTCCTCCTCAGGGCAGTCCAGCCCTCCTCCCCCTCGCTTCCTCCTCAGGGCATTTCAGCCCTCCTCCCCCTCGCTTCCTCCACCTCAGGGCATTCCAGCGCTCCTCCCCCCTCGCTTCCTCCTCCTCGGTGCACCTCAGCCCTCCTCCCCCCTCGCTTCCTCCTCAGGGCATTTCAGCCCTCCTCCCCCCTCGCTTCCTCCTCCTCAGGCCATTTCAGCCCTCCTCCCCGTCGCTTCCTCCTCCTCAGGGCATTCCAGCCCTCCTCCACCCTCGCTTCCTCCTCCTCAGGGCATTCCAGCCCTCCTCCCCCTTGCTTCCTCCTCCTCAGGGCAGTCCAGCCCTCCTCCCCCTCGCTTCCTCCTCAGGGCATTTCAGCCCTCCTCCCCCTCGCTTCCTCCACCTCAGGGCATTCCAGCCCTCCTCCCCCCTCGCTTCCTCCTCCTCGGTGCACCTCAGCCCTCCTCCCCCCTCGCTTCCTCCTCAGGGCATTTCAGCCCTCCTCCCCGTCGCTTCCTCCTCCTCAGGGCATTCCAGCCCTCCTCCCCCGTCGCTTCCTCCTCCTCAGGGCATTCCAGCCCTCCTCCCCCTTGCTTCTTCGTCCTCAGGGCAGTCCAGCCCTCCTCCCCCTCGCTTCCTCCTCAGGGCAATTCAGCCCTCCTCCCCCTCGCTTCCTCCACCTCAGGGCATTCCAGCCCTCCTCCCCCCTCGCTTCCTCCTCAGGGCATTCCAGCCCTCCTCCCCCCTCGCTTCCTTCTCCTCAGGCCATTTCAGCCCTCCTCCCCGTCGCTTCCTCCTCCTCAGGGCATTCCAGCCCTCCTCCCCCCTCGCTTCCTCCTCCTCGGGGCACTTCAGCCCTCCTCCCCCCTCGCTTCCTTCTCCTCAGGCCATTTCAGCCCTCCTCCCCGTCGCTTCCTCCTCCTCAGGGCACTTCAGCCCTCCTCCCCCCTCGCTTCCTCCTCAGGGCATTCCAGCCCTCCTCCCCCCTCGCTTCCTCCTCCTCAGGCCATTTCAGCCCTCCTCCCCGTCGCTTCCTCCTCCTCAGGGCATTCCAGCCCTCCTCCCCCCTCGCTTCCTCCTCCTCAGGGCACTTCAGCCCTCCCCCCTCGCTTCCGCATTTCCCCTCGCTTCCTCCTCCCCAGGGCACTTCAGCCCTCCTCCCCCTCGCTTCCTCCTCCTCAGGGCATTTCAGTCCTCCCCCCTCGCTTCCTCCTCCTCAGGACACTTCAGCCCTCCTCCCCCTCGCTTCCTCCTCAGGGCATTCCAGCCCTCCTCCCCCCTCGCTTCCTCCTCCTGAGGGCATTCCAGCCCTCCTCCCCCCTCGCTTCCTCCTTCTCGGGGCATTTCAGCCCTCCTCCCCCTCGCTTCCTCCTCAGGGCATTCCAGCCCTCCTCCCCCCTCGCTTCCTCCTCCTGAGGGCATTCCAGCCCTCCTCCCCCCTCGCTTCCTCCTCCTCAGGGCATTTCAGCCCTCCTCCCCACTCGCCTCCTCCCTCGTTGGGCCTTTAAGCACCCTTCGGCAACCTCACCTGCAGCACCCCTTGGCTTGCTTGCCTCCTCACCTGCAGCAGCCCCCGCTCCCGGCTCGCGTGCGACCTCACCACCGTAGCACCCCTTGGCTTGCTTGGCTCCTCACATGCGGCAGCCCCCGCTCTCGGCTCGCGTGCGACCTCACCGCCGCAGCACCCCTTGGCTTGCTTGCCACCTCACCTGCAGCAGCCCCCGCTCCCGGCTCGCGTGCGACCTCACCGCCGCAGCACCCCTTGGCTTTCTTGGCTCCTCACCTGCAGCAGCCCCCGCTCCCGGCTCGCGTGCAACCTTACCGCCGCAGCACCCCTCGGCTGGCTTGCCTCCTAACCTGCAGCAGCCCCTGCTCCCGGCTCGCGTGCGACCTCACCACCGCAGCACCTGCGGCTGGCTTGCCTCCTCACCTGCAGCAGCCCCCGCTCCCGGCTCGCGTGCGACCTCACCGCCGCAGCAACCCTTGGCTTGCTTGCCTCCTCACCTGCAGCAGCCCCCGCTCCCGGCTCGCGTGCGACCTCACCGCCGCAGCACCCCCCGGCTTGCTTGCCTCCTCACCTGCAGCAGCCCCCGCTCCCGGCTCGCGTGCGACCTCACCGCCGCAGCACCCCTCGGCTGGCTTGCCTCCTCACCTGCAGCAGTCCCCCGCTCCTGGCTGGCATGCAACATCATCCGCCCCAGCACCCTTCGGCTGGCCTGCCTCCTCATCTGCAGCAGCCCCCCCTCTCTCGGCTGGCGTGCACCATCATCCGCCGCAGCACCTTCGGCTTGCTTGCCTCCTCACCTGCAGCAGCCCCTGCTTCCGGCTCGCGTGCGACCTCATCGCCGCAGCACCCTTTGGCTGGCCTGCTTCTTCACCTGCAGCAGCCCCGCGTGCAACATCATCCGCCGCAGCGACGGACGCTTGCTTGTCGAGGTCACCGCTACACCGGTTCCTCGCTTCAGGGGTTGTTTGGTCTAGCCCTTATCATGCTATGGGGGTGAGTTAGATTATAGCATGCATTTGGCTAGACCTAACAGTGTACACCCAAATCATGGGTGTACGCATTCAGGGGGTCTCCCAACTTCTGGTTGGGTTCCCACAACCCAAGCGACCATTATTGTTGGGGAGCCAACATTGGTGGCCAACCCTCCAATGTTTGGCTCCTCCAATAATTGGCTCAACCTCAATTATTCGGCTGCACCCCCACCACATTGGTTAGCCAATAATGGTGTGGGGTAACCCTAACTTTGGTCACTCACCCCATTCCCTATTTGTACTGCTCTTCTTTATCAATATACCAACACTTCAGTTTCTCACATGCCCTGCCTCACCCCATTGACCTGCCTCACCCCATTGACCTGCCTCACCCCATTGCCCTGCCTCACCCCATTGCCCTGCCTCACCCCATTGACCTGCCTCACCCCATTGACCTGCCTCACCCCATTGACCTGCCTCACCCCATTGCCCTGCCTCACCCCATTGACCTGCCTCACCCCATTGACCTGCCTCACCCCATTGACCTGCCTCACCCCATTGACCTGCCTCACCCCATTGACCTGCCTCACCCCATTGCCCTGCCTCACCCCATTGCCCTGCCTCACCCCATTGCCCTGCCTCACCCCATTGACCTGCCTCACCCCATTGCCCTGCCTCACCCCATTGCCCTGCCTCACCCCATTGCCCTGCCTCACCCCATTGCCCTGCCTCACCCCATTGCCCTGCCTCACCCCATTGACCTGCCTCACCCCATTGCCCTGCCTCACCCCATTGCCCTGCCTCACCCCATTGCCCTGCCTCACCCCATTGACCTGCGTCACCCCATTGGCCTGCCTCACCCCATTGACCTGCCTCACCCCATTGACCTGCCTCACCCCATTGACCTGCCTCACCCCATTGCCCTGCCTCACCCCATTGCCCTGCCTCACCCCATTGACCTGCCTCACCCCATTGCCCTGCCTCACCCCATTGCCCTGCCTCACCCCATTGACCTGCCTCACCCCATTGCCCTGCCTCACCCCATTGCCCTGCCTCACCCCATTGACCTGCCTCACCCCATTGCCCTGCCTCAACCCATTGACCTGCCTCACCCCATTGCCCTGCCTCACCCCATTGACCTGCCTCACCCCATTGACCTGCCTCACCCCATTGACCTGCCTCACCCCATTGACCTGCCTCACCCCATTGCCCTGCCTCACCCCATTGACCTGCCTCACCCCATTGCCCTGCCTCACCCCATTGACCTGCCTCACCCCATTGACCTGCCTCACCCCATTGCCCTGCCTCACCCCATTGACTTGCCTCACCCCATTGACCTGCCTCACCCCATTGCCCTGCCTCACCCCATTGACCTGCCTCACCCCATTGACCTGCCTCACCCCATTGACCTGCCTCACCCCATTGACCTGCCTCACCCCATTGACCTGCCTCACCCCATTGACTTGCCTCACCCCATTGACCTGCCTCACCCCATTGCCCTGCCTCACCCCATTGACCTGCCTCACCCCATTGGCCTGCCTCACCCCATTGCCCTGCCTCACCCCATTGACCTGCCTCACCCCATTGACTTGCCTCACCCCATTGACCTGCCTCACCCCATTGCCCTGCCTCACCCCATTGCCCTGCCTCACCCCATTGACCTGCCTCACCCCATTGACCTGCGTCACCCCATTGGCCTGCCTCACCCCATTGACCTGCCTCACCCCATTGACCTGCCTCACCCCATTGCCCTGCCTCACCCCATTGACCTGCCTCACCCCATTGCCCTGCATCTCCCCAGTGGCCTGCCTCACCCCATTGACCTGCCTCACCCCATTGACCTGCCTCACCCCATTGACCTGCCTCACCCCATTGCCCTGCCTCACCCCATTGACCTGCCTCACCCCATTGCCCTGCCTCACCCCATTGCCCTGCCTCACCCCATTGCCCTGCCTCACCCCATTGCCCTGCCTCACCCCATTGACCTGCCTCACCCCATTGACCTGCCTCACCCCATTGCCCTGCCTCACCCCATTGCCCTGCCTCACCCCATTGACCTGCCTCACCCCATTTCCCTGCCTCACCCCATTGCCCTGCCTCACCCCATGCCATTGACCTGCCTCACCCCATTGACCTGCCTCACCCCATTGACCTGCCTCACCCCATTGACCTGCCTCACCCCATTGACCTGCCTCACCCCATTGACTTGCCTCACCCCATTGACCTGCCTCACCCCATTGACCTGCCTCACCCCATTGACCTGCCTCACCCCATTGCCCTGCCTCACCCCATTGCCCTGCCTCACCCCATTGCCCTGCCTCACCCCATTGACCTGCCTCACCCCATTGACCTGCCTCACCCCATTGACCTGCCTCACCCCATTGACCTGCCTCACCCCATTGACCTGCCTCACCCCATTGCCCTGCCTCACCCCATTGACCTGCCTCACCCCATTGCCCTGCCTCACCCCATTGACCTGCCTCACCCCATTGATCTGCCTCACCCCATTGACCTGCCTCACCCCATTGACCTGCCTCACCCCATTGACCTGCCTCACCCCATGCCATTGACCTGCGTCACCCCATTGATCTGCCTCACCCCATGCCATTGACCTGCGTCACCCCATTGCCCTGCCTCACCCCATTGACCTGCCTCACCCCATTGACCTGCCTCACCCCATTGCCCTGCCTCACCCCATTGCCCTGCCTCACCCCATGCCATTGACCTGCCTCACCCCATTGACCTGCCTCACCCCATTGACCTGCCTCACCCCATTGACCTGCCTCACCCCATTGACCTGCCTCACCCCATTGACTTGCCTCACCCCATTGACCTGCCTCACCCCATTGACCTGCCTCACCCCATTGACCTGCCTCACCCCATTGCCCTGCCTCACCCCATTGCCCTGCCTCACCCCATTGACCTGCCTCACCCCATTGCCCTGCCTCAACCCATTGACCTGCCTCACCCCATTGCCCTGCCTCACCCCATTGACCTGCCTCACCCCATTGACCTGCCTCACCCCATTGACCTGCCTCACCCCATTGACCTGCCTCACCCCATTGCCCTGCCTCACCCCATTGACCTGCCTCACCCCATTGCCCTGCCTCACCCCATTGACCTGCCTCACCCCATTGACCTGCCTCACCCCATTGCCCTGCCTCACCCCATTGACTTGCCTCACCCCATTGACCTGCCTCACCCCATTGCCCTGCCTCACCCCATTGACCTGCCTCACCCCATTGACCTGCCTCACCCCATTGACCTGCCTCACCCCATTGACCTGCCTCACCCCATTGACCTGCCTCACCCCATTGACTTGCCTCACCCCATTGACCTGCCTCACCCCATTGCCCTGCCTCACCCCATTGACCTGCCTCACCCCATTGGCCTGCCTCACCCCATTGCCCTGCCTCACCCCATTGACCTGCCTCACCCCATTGACTTGCCTCACCCCATTGACCTGCCTCACCCCATTGCCCTGCCTCACCCCATTGCCCTGCCTCACCCCATTGACCTGCCTCACCCCATTGACCTGCGTCACCCCATTGGCCTGCCTCACCCCATTGACCTGCCTCACCCCATTGACCTGCCTCACCCCATTGCCCTGCCTCACCCCATTGACCTGCCTCACCCCATTGCCCTGCATCTCCCCATTGGCCTGCCTCACCCCATTGACCTGCCTCACCCCATTGACCTGCCTCACCCCATTGACCTGCCTCACCCCATTGCCCTGCCTCACCCCATTGACCTGCCTCACCCCATTGCCCTGCCTCACCCCATTGCCCTGCCTCACCCCATTGCCCTGCCTCACCCCATTGCCCTGCCTCACCCCATTGACCTGCCTCACCCCATTGACCTGCCTCACCCCATTGCCCTGCCTCACCCCATTGCCCTGCCTCACCCCATTGACCTGCCTCACCCCATTTCCCTGCCTCACCCCATTGCCCTGCCTCACCCCATGCCATTGACCTGCCTCACCCCATTGACCTGCCTCACCCCATTGACCTGCCTCACCCCATTGACCTGCCTCACCCCATTGACCTGCCTCACCCCATTGACTTGCCTCACCCCATTGACCTGCCTCACCCCATTGACCTGCCTCACCCCATTGACCTGCCTCACCCCATTGCCCTGCCTCACCCCATTGCCCTGCCTCACCCCATTGCCCTGCCTCACCCCATTGACCTGCCTCACCCCATTGACCTGCCTCACCCCATTGACCTGCCTCACCCCATTGACCTGCCTCACCCCATTGACCTGCCTCACCCCATTGCCCTGCCTCACCCCATTGACCTGCCTCACCCCATTGCCCTGCCTCACCCCATTGACCTGCCTCACCCCATTGATCTGCCTCACCCCATTGACCTGCCTCACCCCATTGACCTGCCTCACCCCATTGACCTGCCTCACCCCATGCCATTGACCTGCGTCACCCCATTGATCTGCCTCACCCCATGCCATTGACCTGCGTCACCCCATTGCCCTGCCTCACCCCATTGACCTGCCTCACCCCATTGACCTGCCTCACCCCATTGCCCTGCCTCACCCCATTGCCCTGCCTCACCCCATGCCATTGACCTGCCTCACCCCATTGACCTGCCTCACCCCATTGACCTGCCTCACCCCATTGACCTGCCTCACCCCATTGACCTGCCTCACCCCATTGACTTGCCTCACCCCATTGACCTGCCTCACCCCATTGACCTGCCTCACCCCATTGACCTGCCTCACCCCATTGCCCTGCCTCACCCCATTGCCCTGCCTCACCCCATTGACCTGCCTCACCCCATTGACCTGCCTCACCCCATTGACCTGCCTCACCCCATTGACCTGCCTCACCCCATTGACCTGCCTCACCCCATTGCCCTGCCTCACCCCATTGACCTGCCTCACCCCATTGCCCTGCCTCACCCCATTGACCTTCCTCACCCCATTGACCTGCCTCACCCCATTGACCTGCCTCACCCCATTGACCTGCCTCACCCCATTGACCTGCCTCACCCCATTGACCTGCCTCACCCCATTGACCTGCCTCACCCCATTGCCCTGCCTCACCCCATTGACCTGCCTCACCCCATTGCCCTGCCTCACCCCATTGACCTGCCTCACCCCATTGCCCTGCCTCACCCCATTGCCCTGCCTCACCCCATTGACCTGCCTCACCCCATTGCCCTGCCTCACCCCATTGCCCTGCCTCACCCCATTGACCTGCCTCACCCCATTGCCCTGCCTCACCCCATTGACCTGCCTCACCCCATTGCCCTGCCTCACCCCATTGACCTGCCTCACCCCATTGCCCTGCCTCACCCCATTGCCCTGCCTCACCCCATTGACCTGCCTCACCCCATTGACCTGCGTCACCCCATTGGCCTGCCTCACCCCATTGACCTGCCTCACCCCATTGACCTGCCTCACCCCATTGCCCTGCCTCACCCCATTGACCTGCCTCACCCCATTGCCCTGCATCTCCCCAGTGGCCTGCCTCACCCCATTGACCTGCCTCACCCCATTGACCTGCCTCACCCCATTGACCTGCCTCACCCCATTGCCCTGCCTCACCCCATTGACCTGCCTCACCCCATTGCCCTGCCTCACCCCATTGCCCTGCCTCACCCCATTGCCCTGCCTCACCCCATTGCCCTGCCTCACCCCATTGACCTGCCTCACCCCATTGACCTGCCTCACCCCATTGCCCTGCCTCACCCCATTGCCCTGCCTCACCCCATTGACCTGCCTCACCCCATTTCCCTGCCTCACCCCATTGCCCTGCCTCACCCCATGCCATTGACCTGCCTCACCCCATTGACCTGCCTCACCCCATTGACCTGCCTCACCCCATTGACCTGCCTCACCCCATTGACCTGCCTCACCCCATTGACTTGCCTCACCCCATTGACCTGCCTCACCCCATTGACCTGCCTCACCCCATTGACCTGCCTCACCCCATTGCCCTGCCTCACCCCATTGCCCTGCCTCACCCCATTGCCCTGCCTCACCCCATTGACCTTCCTCACCCCATTGACCTGCCTCACCCCATTGACCTGCCTCACCCCATTGACCTGCCTCACCCCATTGACCTGCCTCACCCCATTGACCTGCCTCACCCCATTGCCCTGCCTCACCCCATTGACCTGCCTCACCCCATTGCCCTGCCTCACCCCATTGACCTGCCTCACCCCATTGATCTGCCTCACCCCATTGACCTGCCTCACCCCATTGACCTGCCTCACCCCATTGACCTGCCTCACCCCATGCCATTGACCTGCGTCACCCCATTGATCTGCCTCACCCCATGCCATTGACCTGCGTCACCCCATTGCCCTGCCTCACCCCATTGACCTGCCTCACCCCATTGACCTGCCTCACCCCATTGCCCTGCCTCACCCCATTGCCCTGCCTCACCCCATGCCATTGACCTGCCTCACCCCATTGACCTGCCTCACCCCATTGACCTGCCTCACCCCATTGACCTGCCTCACCCCATTGACCTGCCTCACCCCATTGACTTGCCTCACCCCATTGACCTGCCTCACCCCATTGACCTGCCTCACCCCATTGACCTGCCTCACCCCATTGCCCTGCCTCACCCCATTGCCCTGCCTCACCCCATTGACCTGCCTCACCCCATTGCCCTGCCTCAACCCATTGACCTGCCTCACCCCATTGCCCTGCCTCACCCCATTGACCTGCCTCACCCCATTGACCTGCCTCACCCCATTGACCTGCCTCACCCCATTGACCTGCCTCACCCCATTGCCCTGCCTCACCCCATTGACCTGCCTCACCCCATTGCCCTGCCTCACCCCATTGACCTGCCTCACCCCATTGACCTGCCTCACCCCATTGCCCTGCCTCACCCCATTGACTTGCCTCACCCCATTGACCTGCCTCACCCCATTGCCCTGCCTCACCCCATTGACCTGCCTCACCCCATTGACCTGCCTCACCCCATTGACCTGCCTCACCCCATTGACCTGCCTCACCCCATTGACCTGCCTCACCCCATTGACTTGCCTCACCCCATTGACCTGCCTCACCCCATTGCCCTGCCTCACCCCATTGACCTGCCTCACCCCATTGGCCTGCCTCACCCCATTGCCCTGCCTCACCCCATTGACCTGCCTCACCCCATTGACTTGCCTCACCCCATTGACCTGCCTCACCCCATTGCCCTGCCTCACCCCATTGCCCTGCCTCACCCCATTGACCTGCCTCACCCCATTGACCTGCGTCACCCCATTGGCCTGCCTCACCCCATTGACCTGCCTCACCCCATTGACCTGCCTCACCCCATTGCCCTGCCTCACCCCATTGACCTGCCTCACCCCATTGCCCTGCATCTCCCCATTGGCCTGCCTCACCCCATTGACCTGCCTCACCCCATTGACCTGCCTCACCCCATTGACCTGCCTCACCCCATTGCCCTGCCTCACCCCATTGACCTGCCTCACCCCATTGCCCTGCCTCACCCCATTGCCCTGCCTCACCCCATTGCCCTGCCTCACCCCATTGCCCTGCCTCACCCCATTGACCTGCCTCACCCCATTGACCTGCCTCACCCCATTGCCCTGCCTCACCCCATTGCCCTGCCTCACCCCATTGACCTGCCTCACCCCATTTCCCTGCCTCACCCCATTGCCCTGCCTCACCCCATGCCATTGACCTGCCTCACCCCATTGACCTGCCTCACCCCATTGACCTGCCTCACCCCATTGACCTGCCTCACCCCATTGACCTGCCTCACCCCATTGACTTGCCTCACCCCATTGACCTGCCTCACCCCATTGACCTGCCTCACCCCATTGACCTGCCTCACCCCATTGCCCTGCCTCACCCCATTGCCCTGCCTCACCCCATTGCCCTGCCTCACCCCATTGACCTGCCTCACCCCATTGACCTGCCTCACCCCATTGACCTGCCTCACCCCATTGACCTGCCTCACCCCATTGACCTGCCTCACCCCATTGCCCTGCCTCACCCCATTGACCTGCCTCACCCCATTGCCCTGCCTCACCCCATTGACCTGCCTCACCCCATTGATCTGCCTCACCCCATTGACCTGCCTCACCCCATTGACCTGCCTCACCCCATTGACCTGCCTCACCCCATGCCATTGACCTGCGTCACCCCATTGATCTGCCTCACCCCATGCCATTGACCTGCGTCACCCCATTGCCCTGCCTCACCCCATTGACCTGCCTCACCCCATTGACCTGCCTCACCCCATTGCCCTGCCTCACCCCATTGCCCTGCCTCACCCCATGCCATTGACCTGCCTCACCCCATTGACCTGCCTCACCCCATTGACCTGCCTCACCCCATTGACCTGCCTCACCCCATTGACCTGCCTCACCCCATTGACTTGCCTCACCCCATTGACCTGCCTCACCCCATTGACCTGCCTCACCCCATTGACCTGCCTCACCCCATTGCCCTGCCTCACCCCATTGCCCTGCCTCACCCCATTGCCCTGCCTCACCCCATTGACCTGCCTCACCCCATTGACCTGCCTCACCCCATTGACCTGCCTCACCCCATTGACCTGCCTCACCCCATTGACCTGCCTCACCCCATTGCCCTGCCTCACCCCATTGACCTGCCTCACCCCATTGCCCTGCCTCACCCCATTGACCTTCCTCACCCCATTGACCTGCCTCACCCCATTGACCTGCCTCACCCCATTGACCTGCCTCACCCCATTGACCTGCCTCACCCCATTGACCTGCCTCACCCCATTGACCTGCCTCACCCCATTGCCCTGCCTCACCCCATTGACCTGCCTCACCCCATTGCCCTGCCTCACCCCATTGACCTGCCTCACCCCATTGCCCTGCCTCACCCCATTGCCCTGCCTCACCCCATTGACCTGCCTCACCCCATTGCCCTGCCTCACCCCATTGCCCTGCCTCACCCCATTGACCTGCCTCACCCCATTGCCCTGCCTCACCCCATTGACCTGCCTCACCCCATTGCCCTGCCTCACCCCATTGACCTGCCTCACCCCATTGCCCTGCCTCACCCCATTGCCCTGCCTCACCCCATTGCCCTGCCTCACCCCATTGACCTGCCTCACCCCATTGCCCTGCCTCACCCCATTGCCCTGCCTCACCCCATTGACCTGCCTCACCCCATTGACCTGCCTCACCCCATTGCCCTTCCTCACCCCATTGCCCTGCCTCACCCCATTGACCTGCCTCACCCCATTGACCTGCCTCACCCCATTGCCCTGCCTCACCCCATTGACCTGCCTCACCCCATTGACCTGCCTCACCCCATTGACCTGCCTCACCCCATTGACCTGCCTCACCCCATTGACCTGCCTCACCCCATTCCATTGCCCCGTGGGGGCAGGACAGGACGTGAGTGGCATCGAGGGCACCACGGTGGTGACGGCAGGGGAAGACGGCAGAGTGTGTGGGTGGGACCTCAGAGGTGCGTGGGTGGGACCTCAGAGGTGCGTGGGTGGGACCTCAGAGGTGTGTGGGTGGGACCTCAGAGGTGCGTGGGTGGGACCTCAGAGGTGTGTGGGTGGGACCGTGGAGGTGGTGGTCGACGACGGGAGTGCTGGATCTGCCACGACCCCGACCACCTTTCCTACGAGTGTCCCGACCGCGATGATAGCGACGTGGACGACACCAAGGGAGGCCGCGATCAATCGACCAGCCGTCACCCACGTCGAGATGCGAAGTTGCGCAAGGAGAAGCAGACGACGAAGAAGACGTCGTCGACTAAGGACGTCGACAACTCCAGCGGTAAAAGCCGAGGCGACGGGGAGGCGTCGTGCTCGATGGTTGGTGTAATGGAGCCGACGGTCTCGCTGGCACCAGAGGCTGGCGAGGACTTCCAGGCGGTGGCGGCAGCTGTGCAAGCCAACCCGATGGCGGTGCTACTCGACAGCGGCTGCTCCCACCACCTGATGGGGACGAAGGCGGTCTTCGTCGACATGGCGCCGAGCGACGGCATGAAGCACGTGCGCGGATTCAACGGGGCACTACAGCCCGTTGAGGGCCGCGGAACCGTCGTTCTGCAAGGGGAGGCCGGAAAGCGGGTCCTCATCCCCGACGTGCTCTATGTTCCGGGCATACAGGCGAACTTGCTATCTGCTGGTCAGCTAAAGGAGAGCGGAGTGCAGCTGCAGGGTGACGGCGACGAGATGTTCCTCGTCGCTGCGACCGGGGAGGTGCTCGGTCGAGCACGCTACAACGGACGAGTCCTCTGCACCGACCTTCACCCCTGCTCGACGTGGTCGCAGTCGACCGAGGTAGTGGCTCTGTGGACGATCGTCTCGAAGACGAAGTCGACCCCTGACTGGTTGCATGCGAGGCTCGCGCACGTCAGCGTCGACACCATCAAGAGCTCGGCAAAACATAAAGTTGCTACTGGGCTCGACATCACTCCGTCGACTGGAGCTGACCCACCATGTGTCTCGTGCGTTGGAGGAAAGCTGACGCGGCACACCTTTCCCGCCAAAGGCTCGGACGCCGAGGAGGCGCTGGCTGTCGTGCACATTGACTTGTGCGGGCCATTTCGGGTTGTTGCCAAGGATGGCAGCTTGTACTTCTTGCTGCTGAAGGATCGCCACACTCGATTCGTGTGTGTGATGCCGGTCGCTAAGAAGAGCAACGTGCTGCGGGAGTTCCAGAAGTGGCTGGTTCTGGTGGAACGGCAGGCGAAAAAGTCAGTGCTGATGCTCCGCTCAGACCGGGGAGGGGAGTTCCTCGGGAAGGAATTCACCAACTTCGTCGACGGCAAGGGCATCGTCCACAACCTGACGTGCCCTTACACTCCGCAGCAGAACGGCATGGCTGAGCGGGAGATGCGCACGGCCGTCGAGTCCGTGAGGACGATGCTGCTGCACATGGGCGTGCAGCACCACTGGTGGCACCTCGCTCTACGACAAGCTGTCTGGGTGCGCAACTGCTTGGAGCGGTCGACAACGCCACCGGGGACTACTCCGTACCAGCTGCTGACCGGGAAAAAGCCCGACCTCATGCTAGCGCGGGTGTGGGGCTGCATGGTGCAGTTCATGGTTCCTGAGCAGCAGCGCGGTGGGAAGCTGGCGCCGAAAGCTCACTGGGGGCTTCACCTGGGCGTTTCGCCGGAGAGTAAGGGCTGGGAGGTGCTCGACCTGACCGACAACAAGGTGGTCACGTCGGTCGAGGTGGTCTTCTACGAGACGCTGTCGCTGGAGGTGTGGAAGGCGAAGTTTGGGCCGGCGTCGGGGCGAACGCAGGCACACCCGCCGACGGACACCTCGACGGCGACGGTTCCTTTGCTCGCCAAAGTCGATGAGCCTGCTGATGAAGATGTTGTGGAGGTTCTTCCACCTCCCCCGGTTCTTGCTCCTCCCTTCCCCGTCGCAGATCCGCCTGCGTCGACACTTGTGTCGGCCACCGGCGATGAGGGGAGCCTTGAGGCGTCGCCTTTGGCGCCGGCCAGCGGCATCGCCGGCGGTCGACAAGGCGCCAAGCTCGTCGACCAGGATGGGAAGCCGTCGACGACAGAAGAGCAGCAGACAGGGGAGCCGGTCGAACAAGAAACAGCAGCAGGCGTGCAGTCGACAGGGAAGCTGCCGAAGTCAGCAGGAAGTGAGCAGCTGGTCGAAGAATTGAAGCAACTGGTTGACGACTTGACAGTCGGCGAAGAAGGGGAGCTGTCGGCGGGAGAAGAGTCCACCGACAGCGACGTGGTGGAGGTGCCGATCTCGAAGCCTGAGCTGCGACGCACAGGTCGAGCTCGACGGTCGCCGGAGCGGCTGAGCTTCCACGCCTGCCTACCGCCAGCTACCCTTCACCGCTGTGTACGACGAGGTCGACAATGACCTATTGTACGACGACGCCGAGGAGGATGACGAACTGCCGGAGCTCGACCCCGACATGCACGCAGACCCCGAACACCGCTGGGACATCGCCACGATGACGGTAAAGGAGGCGCTGGCGAGCTGGAAGGGTAAGGCGGTGAAGGCCGCCATGGAAGAAAAAATCTGCAGCCTCGTCGGCATGGGCACTTGGTGTTAGAAATAGTCAGTCAACACTTTGTACTATATTCTATATCGGTTAGGTTACTTTGTAGGTTGGGTGTAGATTTGTAATCCCAACCCTATCTGGTTGGGATTCCCTCGTAATCCTGCAAATCTGCCAACTCACCAATTAGAGATTTGCTAGGATTCCCATCCCATCCTTTCCCTAGCTTTGCTCAACCCAACCCTGTTTGTACTTAAGGCCTAGTGCCTTCCTTATCAAGCAATCAGTTCAGTTCCAATTCTATCATGGTATCGAGCTAGTAAATTCCGCTCACGCGGAATCCGATCCTTGGCGTCCCGATGGTTCTCTCCTTTTAGGCTATGCCTATTTCGGTTCCCGGCTCCTACGCTTAGCGTTTTTCAGAAACTTCACATCGTCGCTCCGGTCAAGCGCGCATTCGGCTTCCTTCATCGCGCATCTCGTTTTTCAACGGCGACATTCTCAGCTTTCGACTTCCTTCATCGTAAGCTTCTGGTTTTTATATCTCCGTGGCAATTTTCGCATCTTCTTAACTTCGAACAGGTTTTCAGCGGCGCAGCGGAACAGGTCCAGCGGCGCAGCGGAACAGGTTTTCAGCGGCGCAGCGGAACAGGTCCAGCGGCGCAGCGGAACAGGTTTTCAGCGGCGCAGCGGAACAGGTCCATCGGCGCAGCGGAACAGGTTTTCAGCGGCGCAGCGGAACAGGTTCAGCGGCGCAGCGGAACAGGTTCAGCGGCGCAGCAGAACAGGTTCAGCGGCGCAGCAGAACAGGTTCAGCGGCGCAGCAGAACAGGTCCAGCGGCGCAGCAGAACAGGTCAGCGGCGCAGCAGAGAAGCGGAACAGGGGCAGCAGCGAAGCAGAACAGGGGGCATTGGCGAAGCAGTATATCAGGGTATAGTACGGGCATTCTATTGCCAAAAATCGCGTTTCGAACTTCCTCAATTTCCAAAATCACCCGAACTCCGCTCCGCTTCGCTCCGCTACGTATCGGAGACTTTAGCGCTGCGCTCCGCGCGAAATGACAACTTCAACTTCCACTCTCGTCGGAAACCTCATCATCCTTAACCTCGCTCCCAACGGCACGAGCACCAATTTCGGGGAGTGGTGCTATGGAGTGGAGAAGCACCTCCTTAGCTCGGAGCTCAAGGGGATTTGCCTCAAGGACATCCTCCTCAATCGCGGCAAAGGGAAGATGCCTCTCCCTCCCGATCCTCTCGGCGAAGGCGCCACTGCCACAGCCAAGCTTGCTTTCGACGCTAAAACCACCAAGTATGAGACGGACTTCAGTCTCTGGGAGCAGGCGGATGCGGCAGTGATTAGGGTTTTCATCACCACCACCCCAGTCGAGTTAGTCAAGTCCTACCGCACCTTCCGCTCTGCGCATGACATTTGGAAGTACCTCCAGGATCGCTTTCATGACAAAACTGCCGTGGGAGTTGCAATCCTCATTCCTCGCATGTTCCAAATCCGCCTTGAGGAATGCCCGGGCATGGCAGACTACATCTCTGAAATCCGCAACATCCATGAGGAGCTCAAGGACATTGGGATCACCTTCCCCGAACAGGCACCTGCTGCTGGGCTTCTCGTCGGACTCACCCCGGCCTACAACGTCACCAGTTCCATGCTCAAGCAGCTCCCCACCAAGGAACTCACCTTCGAGAAAGTCGCTTCGGCCCTTCTCTCTGCCGAAAAGGACCTTGCAGCCCAGGCATCCGTCAATGCTGTGCGCTACTCCCCTGGCATCCCATTTCGTTCCCAGCAGGGCCAGAGGCGCAACTCCTTTCCCCCATGCCAGTACCTCATTAGGAAGGGTCCACGTGCGGGGCAGAAATGCAACGGCACCAACCACCCTGAGGCAACTTGCTTCAAGAAGCGAGATGACGAGTGGTATGACGTCCACGGTGTCTCGAAGGACAAGCGCCCTCCCAACTGGGCACCACCCCGTCGCGTGAACCAGGTTGATGCAGTGGAGGAACCTGCTCAGGCATTTGCTAGTGCCCCATCTGATGTTCGCCTTAACCTGTTGTTCTCTGGTGCTGGTCTTCTTAATGAGAAGGGGTCGCAGTACATCGGTGTTTCAACCACACAGGGAATTGAGTTCATACTAGACAGTGGTGCCACCCACACAGTGCTTAAAGACCAAACTGCCTTCGTTCCCTACCAGGCTCCCACCTCACTCCTTGGAGCCGATTCTAGCTTCTCCATCCAATGCCATGGGTCCTCCACAGTTTCCTGTCCAGCTTTCCCATCCGGCACAGTCACTGGCATCTGTGCCCCTACCCTCCGCTACAACCTTCTTGCACAGCGGGAAATCCAACGCGCAGGCGTGATCACCATCTTTCCCAATGATGTTGACTACTGTGACATGTTTGACGCCAAAACCGGACTCCATCTTGCCCGCTTCACCCTCAACTCCAACAACCTGTACACACTAGTTGTACCTCCCGTTCAAACATGCTCCCTCACCAACCTTCCGCTTCCATCCTCAGACTCCCCCTCATGTCACTGCCACCTCCTCAATGACAAGACTATGCTATTTCATAACCGCCTCGGCCACATCAACTTCCGCGCACTTTCAGACCTTGCCACCAAACAACTCCTTCATGGGCTGCCCGCCTCACTTCCACAACCCCCCTCTCTTTCTGGACCACCTTGCCTTGACTGTGCACAGAGCAAGCTTCGAGAACAGCCCCATCCTCCCACTGAGTCCACCTCTACCGCACCTCTTGATCGCGTACACATGGACCTTTGGGGTCCAGCTCCTGTTCGTTCCCGTGGCGGACACTTCTACTTCCTTGTCATCGTTGATGACTATTCCCGCTATGTGTCCGTTCACCTTCTCACCGCCAAGTCTGAAGCCCCAGCCATTATCACGGAATGGGCAAGGCAGGCTCATTCACACTTCAAAACCAAAATCAAGATTCTTCACTCTGACGGTGGCGGTGAATTCCGCAACAACACTCTCAAAGCTTTCTGCTCTACTGAGGGTATTCGTCAGACCTTCACCCTCCCAGACAGCCCTCAACAGAACGGTGTTGCTGAGAGCCGAAACCGCATCCTGGTGCAGATTGCTCGCTGCCTCCTCACTCATGCTTCCGCCCCTCCCTCTCTTGGGGGATACGCCATGCTCCATGCTGCCGCCCTCCACAATCTCCATCCTCATCCTCACCACACCCACACCACCCCCGCAGAGCTGTGGACGGGTCAAAAGCCGTCCGTCCGCCCTCTTCGTGTATGGGGGTGCACTTCCTATGTTCTCCTCAACTCCCAAGCTTGTCGTGCAGCTGGCGGCAAGCTTGCTCCGAAAACAATCACGTGCGTGTACCTCGGGCACAACTCGGACTCGCCAGACTACCTCTTCCTCCATCCTACCACCAACAAACTTTATCGCAGCCGAGATGTTTTCTTCGATGAATCCCACCCGTTCTACCCCTCCTCCACAGTTTCTCCTTCTCCTCCGCCTCCTTCTCTTACTTGGGCTGACTTTGACAGCCTTCCTCCTGCCACCACTCCATCTCCTCCTCTTCCTGCTCCCTCCACAGTTTCCGACCCCCCGTCACCCGCTTCCCCTTCCAGCACCACGCAGTCTCCCCCGCTCCTTCCCGCCCCCAAGCCCATTCCTCTCAAAACCTACCAACGCCGTCCCCCTGCTGCTGCTCCTCCTCCTGATCTAGCTCCTCCTCCTGATCCAGCTCCTGCTCGTGATCCAGCTGCTGTTCCTGATGCTGCCACTACACCTGCTACTTCTCCCCCTCCAGCTCCGCCTCCCTCCCCCATCGCTGGTCGCACCCGCTCGCGCAAAGCTCCCAAGCCTCTTTCCCTTTCCATTCGTGTCTCTCTCAATCCTCCTCCTGTCGGGGGTGATTATTCGCTCATGCCCTCCCTTCTTGAGGACAGACATGAGGAGTTGATTGAGATTGACTCAGCCATACACGCACTCTGCTCCCTCTTTCCAGATATCGCAGAATCTCCCACCCTCGACTTCTCGGACAACCCCTCCATCCCCACACCTCTCACCTATGCTGAAGCAGTTTGTGGTCCTCACGCCGCTCAATGGCTAGGGGCCATTGTCGCAGAGTGTGAGGCCTTCATTCACACAGGAACTTTCACAGATGTCTCTCCTCCCTCCGGCGTCAACATTGTGAAGGGAAAATGGGTTTTCCGGGTGAAACAACTTCCAGGCGAATTTCCCGTCTTCAAAGCCCGGTACTCTGCCAAGGGATTTACCCAAAAGCATGGACTGGACTTCTTTGAGACATTCTCTCCCACCGCCAAACCTCCCACACTGCGCACCCTTCTTGATGTTGCCGCTCGAGATGACATGGAGGTTGACTGCATGGATGTGTCCTCTGCGTTTCTGCAAGGGATCCTTCGAGAGGAAATCTACATGGAGCAGCCCGAAGGATTTCCAGCTCCTTTTCCACCAGGCACTGTATGGAAGCTGAATCGACCAGTCTATGGCCTCAAGCAAGCACCCCGGGAATGGCACAACAAGCTCAAGAGCACCTTAGGGTCCCTCGACTTTCACCCATCCACCTCTGACCCCAGCCTCTTCATCCGAGCAACACCATCCCGCTTCTTCATCTTGGTTTATGTCGATGACATGATCCTTGTCACCAAGGATCAGACTGAGCTGGCAGCAGTCAAAACCGCACTTGGTGAGAAGCTGGCTATGAAGGATCTTGGGAAACTGACGAACTATCTGGGCATGGAAATCACACGTGATCGCACGGCCCGCACCATCACCCTCTCGCACAAGTTCTACATCAACAACGTTCTGACCAGGTTTAAGATGCAGGAAGCAGCTTCAATGCCCACCCCACTCTCTCTGCAGCACCAACTCACTGCACCCTCTGTTCCCTCACCTGAGCCCTGTGATGAGGCTTACCCCGAGCTCGTCGGTTCCCTCATGTACGCGATGATGTGCACTCGACCAGCTTTGGCCTATCCAGTCAGTGTCCTGTCTCGCTACGTTGCACCTGGTCGCTTCACGAGCCACCACTGGTCTGCCGCCAAGCGGGTCCTCCGCTATCTCAAAGGCACACAAGACTATGTGCTCACTCTTGGCGGCTCTTCCCCTGTTCGCCTTGAGGGGTACAGTGACTCGTCCTATGCTGATGACCAGAGTGATCGGCGCTCTTCCCAAGGATATTGCTTTACCCTTGGCAGTGGGGTTGTCAGTTGGCGCTCCACTCGGTCGTCTTCCGTCTCACTGTCGACCTGTGAGGCAGAGCTGTATGCCGGGACCATGGCTGCCCAAGAGGCCCGTTGGCTCTCCTTCTTGCTGGCAGAACTTGGGTATCCTCAACCAGCCCCAACGCTTTGGTGTGACAACGAGAGCACCATTCATCTCACAAAGGACCCCGTCTTCCACGGCCGCACCAAGCACATTGAGGTCCGTCACTACTTTCTTCGTGAGCTGGTGCAGCGCGAGCAGCTGAAGGCTGAACACATTGCCTCCGACTGCAACCTTGCTGACTTGTTTACCAAGTCTCTTGTTCGCCAAGACCACTACCGCCTCCTCTCGTCCATGGGTGTTGGGGCGCCATGTGGCTGAAGTGTTGTCAGCCTAGGGGGTGTGTTAGAAATAGTCAGTCAACACTTTGTACTATATTCTATATCGGTTAGGTTACTTTGTAGGTTGGGTGTAGATTTGTAATCCCAACCCTATCTGGTTGGGATTCCCTCGTAATCCTGCAAATCTGACAACTCACCAATTGGAGATTTGCTAGGATTCCCATCCCATCCTTTCCCTAGCTTTGCTCAACCCAACCCTGTTTGTACTTAAGGCCTAGTGCCTTCCTTATCAAGCAATCAGTTCAGTTCCAATTCTATCACTTGGGAGCTGGTCGAACGCCCACGCGGGGTGAACATCATGAAGAACCGGTGGGTGCTGACGACCAAGTACCGCCTCGACGACACCGTCGAGCGCGAGGAGGCGAGGCTGGTCGTGAAGGGCTTCACGCAGGTGTGCGGTGCCGACTACGACGAGACGTACTCGCCGGTGAGCAGCTACGTCACGCTGAGGATCTTCCTCAGCATCGTCGCCGTCTTAGACCTCAACCTGATGCAGCTCAACATGAAGAACGCTTTCCTGCAGAGCAAGCTCGACAGGGTGCTCTACATGTACCAGCCGGACTACTTCGACGATGGGACTGGCCGGGTTTGTAAGCTGCTGAAGAGCCTCTATGGGCTGAAGCAATCGCCGCTGCTGTGGTACAGGGCACTTGACGGCGTGCTGCTGGGCGCTGGCTGGAAGAAGAGCCAGGTCGACGAGGCGCTCTACTTCATGGCCAGCGACAACGGAGTGACCTGCTGGGTGCTGGTCTACGTCGACGACCTGCTCGTCGCCAGCAGCAGCCCCGCAATGTTGAAGGAGCCAAAGCAGCTGTTGGAGGATGCCTTCGAGCTGCGCGAAATTTCGCCGGTCGTCAAGTACCTCGGGCTGGAGATCGTGCGCGACAGGCCTGCGAGGAAGCTGTGGCTTCACCAGCAGGGCTACGCCGACAAGCTGCGCAGACGCTTCATCAACGAGGAGCAGGGCGGTCGAGTCCCGAAGACGCCGGTCTCGGTCGATGCCTACGCCGAGCTGACATTCGACGACGAGGAGGCGCAGGAGCGCGAGGAGAAGTACCGGCAGAAGGTTGGCTCGCTGCAGTTCGCGGCGACGACGACGAGGCCGGACATCGCGTTCGCCTGGAGCAAGCTGGGGAGCGGCCTCACAGTGAGGAGTGACCAGCATTGGCGCGAGGTCGACCGCTGCCTCGCCTACCTTGCTGACACCCGGGACACCGCCTTGGAGTTCGGCGGTGGCCCAGAGTCGCTGGAGCTGATCGGCTACGTTGATGCTGACGACGTGGGCGACAAGCAGAAGCGGACGAGCACGAGCGGTTACGTGTTCGTCTACGGAGGGGCCGCCGTCTCCTGGTCGAGCTCGCGCATCAAGTGCGCGACATTGTCGTCGACAGAGTCGGAGTACGTTGCGGCCACGAATGCATGCAAGGAGGGACGCTGACTTCGTTTCCTTGCGGAATTCAAGCTGCTCGACGCTGGGAAGCCGACCATCCTGCATGTCGACAACAAGTCGGCAATTACGGTCGCTGCGGGCTTGGGGCTGACGGGCAATCTCAAGCACATGGAACGACGCTATGCTTGGTTGCAGCACATGGTGAGGCGCGGGAAGTTTGTACTGGAGTACATCCCGACAACCGAGCAGCCGGCAGACTTCCTGACGAAGGCGCTGCATTTTCCGGCTTTCAACCAATGCTCTGTCGCCATCGGCCAAGTTCGTCTGGCCGACGTTGGCGACGGCGACAATGATGTGCAGCAGTAGGTGCTGTGCCCTTCTGCACGGCTGGTGCGGTGACGGCGTGCTGTGTGTGGGGTGCACGCCGAGGACAAGTTTTCCCTGTAGTGTGGTGCCGTGTGGGCTGGGGACCCAAGCGTGAGCGCGGCAGGGGAGTGTTAACAGGAGTGAAGTGTTGGCCCCGCCCTCGCTTGGGCAACGCCGACGACTTGGTCGGATGTACGGGAAAAGCAGCCGACCATCCACAGTGGGAGAGCTGCTCGACAGGCATCGTCGAGCCGCAGGGGACCGCTGCGGTGTTGCTGTCGACCAGGGAGCTCGACAGCTGCAACTGACTGGCCTGGGCGACGGGTGGGCCGTCGACCAGGAGGGGCAGTTCGACCGGGAGGTCGACGGAGCAGTCCGTAGACCTGAGAAGTGAGCAGCGGTCGACGAGAGGAACTCATCGACCAGGGGGGTAGCTCGACGGGAGCTGTGGTCGACCAGGGACACCTGGTGATCGACCAGAGGGACCCGGTGGTCGACCAGAGACACTTGGGGTTGTCCAGGTCGACCGGGTAACTTGCTCGGCGAGTTCTGCGGAGGCACGCAAACGTCGTCGAGGTTGCGATGGCGAAGGCGACTTCGGGATGGTATCCCGAAGTCGATGTGGCTCGTCAGGCGCAGACAACAGCCGACGAATGCACAACGGTGCAAGTCGGGCCAATCGTCTGCACGCATCAGCGAGCGTGCGCACTGTTGTCTCCTACGGGGCAACGCTGGACAGTCGCTCTGCTGCAGCGTTGGTACACAGTCGACCTGCTGTGTTGGCAGGTCACTTTTCTGCAGTGCTGGCGCGGCTCCTATACGCAACGCTGGCAGGCGGTCGACCATGCTGTGCTGTCTGTCGACCAGGCTAGCTGCAGAGTTGCTAGGTGCCTGACGTAGTTCTTGTTGCCATTGCTTGTTGAGCAATTCTGTAATTTCAACTTTGATAGTGGAAACTCTTGCCAATTTCTCCCGTGATTGTGCAAGCACTGAGGAACTAGGCAAAGCTACGATCACTCATAGTAGTTCGTGCCAAACCCCGTAGTCTAGCTCACTAGCATTGAAGAGTGAATCTCCGCATCCGTACCGTGCCATGCCATGCCGTGCCATGCCATGCCGTGCCATGCCATGCCATGCCATGCCATGCCATGCCATGCCATGCCATGCCGTGCCATGCCATGCCGTGCCATGCCATGCCATTCCGTGCCGTGCCATGCCATGCCATGCCATGCCGAGCCATGCCATGCCATTCCGTGCCGTGCCATGCCATGCCATGCCGTGCCATCCCGTGCCGTGCCATCCGGTCCATGCCATGCCATGCCATGCCGTGCCATGCCGTGCCATGCCATGCTGTGCCATGCCATGCAATTCCGTGCCATGCCATGCCATGCCATGCCGTGCCATGCCATGCTGTGCCATGACATGCCATGCCGTGCCGAGCCATGCCATGCCATGCCGTGCCATCCCGTGCCGTGTCATGCCATGCCATGCCGTGCCGTGCCATGCCATACCTCTCAAACACTCCTCCACCTGCACACGCCTCCCCCCTCTGCTGCCCACCCACCCGCTGTTGACAACTCCACTGACAGCCCACCCTCTCCTCCACGCCCCCCGCGCTTCGCGATGACGGCTGCACGGCGCTTCCTCGCCCTCCGTAGGTCGCCCAGTGGGCATGCTTGTGTGGGGATCGAGTTGCCGCATTTCTCTGGGTGATTCCAGTTTCCATCACGTTCCACCACATTCCTCTGCTCTCCATTGCATTTCACTCCACTTCATTCCGCTTCATTCCGCTGCATTCAACCACATTCCACTCCTCTGCACTCCACCACAGTCCACTGCAGTGCGTGTCGTTCAGCTGCATTCCATTGTATTCCACCGCGTGTGTTTCTTTACACATGATGAGCTCTGATGCTGCGTTGCATGGTTGAGTGCACTGCCACAAGTGAGCTGCGGGTAGCCCTAAGCAAAAGCAAATCAAAAGCCTCAAGCAAGCGAGGGGGCGGCATTAAGAGTGGTAGCTCTAGGCGGGGTTGTGCTATTTTCCTAATGCCTGCTCATCATCTCACGATGAAGTCAGCCCACCATGCGTTGTGGTGGCTGGGGCCGTGATGGCAGGGAGCGGCACGAGTGAAGTGAAGGTCGTGAAAGTGGCGGAGCCCTCACAGCAGCTCAGGTGGGTGCAGCACATGGTGGGTCATCACATGGTGGGTCATCACATGGTGGGTCATCGCATGGTGGGTCATCACATGGTGGGGTCCTCACATGGTGGGTCATCATATGGTGGGTCATCACATGGTGGGGTCCTCACATGGTGGGGTCCTCACATGGTGGGTCATCACAGCTTGTGAGTGCAATAATTGAACGTCCTACATGCGCCCGTGCACCACTGCACCTGTTGCTACTCGTGTGATAATGCGTCATCCTCATTCTCATCACACCCGTCTTTCCCCGCACTGCCTCTCTGCCTTGCAGCCTGCGCCCACCCACCAAAGCGCCAATAACAGCCATTGCGCTTTCCCATGATGCCGGGTGAGCCCATGATGCCAGGTGAGCCCATGATGCCAGGTGAGCCCATGATGCCAGGTGAGCCCATGATGCCAGGTGAGCCCATGATGCCAGGTGAGCCCATGATGCCAGGTGAGCCCATGATGCCAGGTGAGCCCATGATGCCAGGTGAGCGCACATTTCAACTGCACCGTACCTGTCCAGCATCGCTGCTCGCGCATGAGCACTCATGCAGCACCTATCCAAGTGGTCCAAGGACATGAGTATCCCCTGCCAGGCTCTGTGCACCGCTCACAGCAGTGCGTGTGTGCATGGTGGTGTGTGCATGGTGGTGCGTGTGTGCATGGTGGTGCGTGTGTGCATGGTGGTGTGTGCATGGTGGTGTGTGCATGGTGGTGTGTGCATGGTGGTGCGTGTGTGCATGGTCGTGTGTGCATGGTGGTGCGTGCAGCATCGTCATCTGCTGCTGCACCGATGGTCATCTGTACCGCTG
Organism: Closterium sp. Naga37s-1; assembly: GCA_947471745.1. Classification (NCBI taxonomy): domain Eukaryota; kingdom Viridiplantae; phylum Streptophyta; class Zygnematophyceae; order Desmidiales; family Closteriaceae; genus Closterium; species Closterium sp. Naga37s-1. The sequence goes on along the minus strand of CANJKZ010000723.1, from coordinate 451,049 downwards.
GGATGTCAGCCCTCCGCTGGAGGACCTCACAACCATCGTGGTACGTACCCCTCTGCTTCTCACTCATGCCGCAATCACATGGATGCCTGGTCTTCAATTGTCGGGCCTTACTAAGCACGATGGGCATTCCCTGCCGTCATTGCCCTGCACTGTGTGGGCACAATGAGCCTGCCAGCGCACATGGCGCTTCTGTCCCACCATGTGCGCATGTGTGCTGGGTGGGTGCATGGTGCATGGTGCATGGTGCATGGTGCATGGTGCGTGCAGGAGGTCGTGCCCGACAGCGAGGATGAGTTCTGATGCCGCCTCGCCTCGCCCTCATGCCACCTCGCCGTGTGGCCAGCTGTCTGTGTGGTCGCCTGCTCATCACTCACACGCTAGTCTGCCTTCAGCTCGCCCCTGGGGTTACTGTGTTTACCTGAACCAGGCCCTTTACTAGGATTTAGGGCATCCTGAGGCCTCAGGGCAACTCTTTATTTGTTTTCAGAGTGCCATGATCTTTTAGGGCAAAGTTTCATGGCCTTGTTGATATTCATGGCACATGCAGGACTTCATGCTGTGCTCTTAAGGCAGGATAATTACAGCACCTGAATGAGTACAACAACGCTACCCTACCTACCACAGTGCGCACTCCAGCGCAGATTAGTTCGGAAGGGTTTGTAGTGAGACGGTGGGACAAATTCCTCTGGGAAAACCCCCCTCCCCCCTTCCTCTCCCCTCCTCCCCCCCTCCCATTCTGTATAATCTCAGGGCAAAATGTCAAAGCCATCCTGAATTTCAGGCCAAAATATAATGTCAACATTTTCAGGGCAAACTCATGACAGCACCCTAAACCTTAGGCTCGGGTGAACATTATAGAGGAAGATTTATTTATAACACCTAAGGAATTCTGTAAGTACAGTAATCCAACTTGGCCACTTGCAGTCTTTTTGCTGATGCATCCGCAAACAAGGAAATATCATTACTATTTGTCTGTTACAGATCTAAAGGGAAAGGACAGTCATTATTTGCCTGTTACAGGTTGAAAGGAACACACAAATCTACCACACTCAAATTGCACCATACGTGACACACTGCTATGGAAGGACCAGCGATGACCTTATGGGTCAGTAGGTTACGTATCTCTAAACAGAGGCACACCTGCACACAGCCCTGTTAGTTATTCAAACTCTTCTTTCTAGCTATCAAACGGAATCACAACTGTGTAGCATGTCAGTGGGCAGCCATTCACCAAAGCCGGTCTCACTCACTTTGCCTTGTCCGGCGTCGCCCCTACCTGCGCCTTCTTCTTCTTCGCCTGCTTGCCTGAGCTGCCTGCCTTCGCCTCACCGCTCGGAGTGCCAGCAGCAGGAGTACGGGCAGGAGTACCCGCAGGAGTACGGGCAGCAGCAGGAGAAGCAGCAGCGGCAGCAGCAGAGGTCCCTGGCGCGGTAGCAGGCGAAGCAGCCACGTGCTCTTCACCCTGCTTCCTCTTGCGCCTCTTCCCTGCACTGCTGCCGCCACCCGCGCTGCTGCCGCCACCCGCGGTGCCCTCGTCCTCCGCCACCTTCTCCTTCCCCTTGCCCGACTTCTTCCCCGTTGCTTCCTCCTCTTCACGCCCCTTGTCTTTGCTCTTATCCTTCTTCTCATCCTCTTTCTTCGCCTCTTTCGTTTTTTCCTTCTCCTTCTCCTCCCCATCCTCCATCACGGCGTCGCCCAGCTGAATTGGCACCTCCTCAACTTCCTCACCGTCCTCCCTCTCCTCACCTTCCTCCCTTTCCTCGCCTTCCTCGTGCTCCTCGCCCTCCTCGCCTTCCTCGTGCTCGTGATCCTCATCGTGCTTCTTCCCCTTGCCCTTCTTCTTCCCCTGCCCGTTCGCCTCGCGCATCTCGTTCCACCGCCGCCGCGCCATCTGGTACGCCTCGCCGGGGGTGGAGGCGGCGCGCTGCGCGAGGAGGCGGTCGCGCTCCTCGGAGAGGAACTGCGTCATCGCCATCTGCACGGCGGACAGCGGCCGCTTCTCCTTCTTCGCCTTCTCCTCCTTCCCGCCGCTCGGCCCCGCAACCGCTTTCGCAGCAGCAGCAGCCGCGGTAGTTGCGGCGGGCGGTCCGGCCCCGGGGAGCGAAGAGGCGGCGGCGGCAACTGCGAGAGCTGCAGCCTTGAAGTGAAGCGGGTCGAAGCTGGGATAGGCGGCGAAGGTGTTGAGCAGCGGACTGATCGCCGATATGGCCACCCCGTCTGCCGCGCGGGCACGAGAGGGACGTGAATAAGGGAAAGATGCAAGAGGCTTGACAACGTGCGACGCGGACAAACAATGCAGCTCCGGCGAATGCAGATGAAACCACTTGGTCGTACCACGTGCGGGAAAAAACGAGGACGAGCACGCGGGGTGAACGAGAGAGAAAAACCCGATCGAGGGCAGAGACGAATAAGATCGCATGTGGCTACGCATGCGCAAGTGCAGAACGAACGGCCGTGAGGCAAATGCAGGCGACGCGGCACTTACCGGCTGCGAGGCGGCAGAGCGCGGAGATCTCGCCGGCCACCACCTGCATGGCCGTCGACGCGTTCGCCACCTGCAGGAAGAACTGCCGGTTCGGCACTTCCCGCCGCTCGCCACTACCGCCTGAACGACCATCCTCGCCGCCTGCCTGGGCGTTGCTCTGCCCGTTCATGGCTGAATCGACAAACAGGAAAGCGCGGAGATATCTAGAAGATGAGGCTAGGATATTTCATCGAAATGGAAATAGATCTGGGAGGGAGTGGACATTTGAAGTGATTGGAACAAGCGAGGCGGGGTGAAGGCGGAAGCGGGAGTGCGGTCGGGGGAGCACGACGGACGGAGGAGGCGATGGGGGTTTAGGGTCTGGCGCACGGCGAGCGATGCAGCAGAGCGCACACAGAAAAAGAAAAGCACGTCCAGCTGGTGAGGTCCGTGATCGGAGCATTTCGACATTTCTACATGTTGCTACTGAGCCTTCAAAAAATGTCAAATCTCAGCTAATGATAGTTGCATGGAAAACATCATTATTGGATGGAATCTCCTGATCAGGAATCCTTTATTTGCATATGTATTGTCATAAAATTCATTTGTGTTTTTAATTCCAGGGTGAAAAAGAACAAGACGATGACTATGTGTTCAAATCTTAGAGGGGATGAGGTGATTAGATGAACAAGAGCAAAGTGTCGATAAACCTCTGTACCCACTAAGGCTAGCCCCTACATAGCCTAATACATATACATATGTATATATATGTTTTGACACAACCCCATAGGCAAAATGGGGGATAACCAGAGCAAGCAATGGTCACAAGTCCAGTCAAGAAAATCAACAATGCAAAACTCAGGGTGGATCACAAAGTCACTACGCAGTCCAAGCACAACAAGTGGCCACATGGCCAGTTGACATGCAGACTTATAAAAGCACATGAAGTGCTGGGATCAAAAGTTGATCATACCCAGGATCACCTCAGCAAGATTTGCACACGACTGAGTAGTAGTGGCGGGCCCTTGATGTAAAAATGTTGTATAGCTTATATTGTGTAGGCTATAGTGGGGTAGCCCATGAAGGGTAAAACCCAATTATGGTTAGTACTTGTACCCTATTTCCATGTTTCCCAACGCGCTCTCGCCTCCTCCGCCCATTTCGAATTCAGCGGGGTTTCTCGACCTAAAGTCTTGTTGCGCCGATCGTTCATGTCCTGCGCTACTTCTCGCGCTCTCTGTTGTGGGGTCCTGTAGGTTGGTGATGCCGACTATTGGGATCAGGGCCTCAGATTCGTTTTGGCCTAGGCTGAAAAATCAGAGTTGGTACAAAACGTTTTGCTGAAAATCAGAGAAATCAGCCATTTTATGCCATTTTACACTACAAATCTATTAAAAATTCTTGTTTCTCTTCAACAAATTGCTGAAATATCAGCCTCAGTTCTAAAAAAGTTCTGAAATCTCAGCCTTTTTTACCTAAATCAGCCTTTTTTCGCTGACTTCTGAGGCCCTGATTGGGATGTTTGCCCAACTCTCCATTGGTCTCTCGTCACGGTATAACTAGCTTGAGTGTGCCAACTTGGTGTTATCAGAATAACGAACAACAATGGATGCATTGAATAGAAGTTGGGTACAAGTACTAACCCTAATTGGGTTGTACCCCTTATGGGCTACCCCACTATAGCCTACACAAATGTAAAAGCTATAATGTTCTGACACACCCCCATAGGCAAAGTGGGGGAGAACAAGTGGTCACAAGACCAGTCAAGAAAGCAAAGCAAGCTCAGGGTGGATCACAAAGTCACCACACAGTCTGAGCACAAGCAAATGGCCACAAGACCAGTTCACATGCAGAGTGATATAAAGAGAACAAACAACACAGTGATCATATCCTAGCAAGTGCAACCATGCAGGTATATATATAGATCACAGTACAAGCAGAGTCAAGCAGTAAGCAAGTGAGGCAAAGTAAACACAAGGCCTAACACAGTAGAGAAGCGCTCATGATCACCAAGAAGAAATGCCTTGGTGAATATATCAGCAGTGTTGGCCCTAGTGGCCACGTACGCAAGACGAAGCTGGCCACGCTGCTGCAACTCTCGAGCAAGGAAGTATCGCAGAGCGATGTGCTTCATTCTGTGCTCCTGACACAAGGCAATCATGGCCTTGTTGTCTACGTACAGAACTGGAGGCGAACGAGGCTGCTCTCCCAAGTCAGTCAGCAGGTAGGTGAGCCAGCGTAGCTCTTGTGCAGCCATGGCTCCAACGTAGATCTCAGCCTCACAGCTGGAGCTGAGAACCGAAGACGAGCGGGTAGACCGCCAGGAAACAGAGCCAGAGCCAAGGCTGAAGGTGTAACCCTGTGACGACCGCTGCGTAGCTGAGTCGTCAACCCAGGAAGCGTCTGCGTGACCGGTGAGGACAACTGGGTTCCGTCCTTCAAGCACGAGCCCCATGTCCGACGTACTGCACAAGTAACGCAGTACCCTCTTCGCAGCATCCCAGTGCACCTTTCGGTGCCTGCCGGGAGCCACGTAGCGAGCCAGAAGGCTGAGAGGGTACGCGAGGTCAGGTCGAGTGCACGTCATCAGGTACATGAGGCAACCCACAAGCTCTGGTTATGGACCACTCGGCTCTACGGACTCGTCTGAAAGTGGAGCTGAGAGCGAGTGGCCGGTAGATAGAGGAGTGGGCTGTGGCGAGGAGAACTGGAAGCCGAAGCGCTGAAGGACCTGGTGCACCATGTGTGACTGAGTCAGTGTAATGGTGCGCCGAGCTCTGTCCTGGGTGATCTGCAAGCCAAGATAGCTGCGCAGTTCACCCAGGTCAGTGCAGGTGTGTCTCTTCTGCAGCCCCGACTTCACAAGGGTCAGTGCCTCAGTGTCAGCAGTGGCAAAGACAAGGTCGTGGACGTAGACAAGGACGTAGAACGGCGGCAGCGAGGTGTCAGTGCGTAGAAACAGCGACGGGTTGGCAGTAGCAGGAGCAAACCCAAGAGCCGCAAGTGTAGTCCTCAGTGTGTTGTGCCACTCGCGAGGCGCCTGGCAGAGACCGTAGACTGGCCGCCGAAGACTCCACTGAGTACCTGCAGGAAAAGACTCAGTGAAGCCAGGTGGGCGGCGCAGCCAGATCTCCTCGTGCAGGCTGCCCTGCAAGAAAGCTGTGCTGAAGTCCAGAGAGTGCAACTCATAGTCACGCTGAGCAGCGACGTGTAGCAACACCCGAAGAGTAGTCATCTTCGGGGTGGGGGAGAAGGTCTGGAAGTAGTCAACTCCCTGTCGCTGACTGAAGCCTCGAGCAACGTAACACGCCTTGAAGGCAGGCGGAGAACCCGGCGGCCGCTTCACCCTGAAGATCTACATGCCATCGACTATGTTCGCCCCAGGCGGGGGAACCTCGTCGACGTAGGTGCCTGTGGACTTCCAGGATGCCATCTCGGTATCCATGGCTGCCTGCCACTGAGAGGAGTAAGGACCCGTAATCGCCTCTGCGTAAGAGCGCGGGGTCGGGATGTCTGGAGCATTTGGGTCCCTCTCAGGGGCAAGCAACATGGAAGCGAAACGAGGTACAGCAGCTGCAAGACACTCAAAGTCCTCCTGCCTGTCCTCAAGGACGACCGTGCCAAAAGCACACTCATCCCCGACGGACGGAGGACTGGAAGACGCAGCATCAGCAACAAGAGCAGTGGCGTAGTCTAGACGGCAGGCAGCAGCAAAGTCAAGCAGCTCAGCAACAAGAGCAGACGTAGCAGCAGACTCAAAGGAAGGGTCTGTGTCAGCAGTGGCGAGGAGACGAGAGATAGTGGGACTGGCAGTATGAGTGCGGTCAAACCCAGGGTCAGGGACGGCAGGAAGAGAGGACGCAGGAGGAGCAGGCAGTGGCAGAGGAACACGCAGTGGAACAGAGGAGGGACGAAGGGTCATAGCGTGCGTGCCGGGTACAGGAGGAGGACACGAACGAGGAACGCGACGAGTAGTGCGAACAGGCGAGACAGGATGAGACGCAGGTTCACGACGCTCTGTAAGACCGCCGGAATGCGCAGTGTAAGGAGAAGGAGCAGGCAGTGGAGAGGCCGACTGTAACGGCGGCTACGACTGGTCAGGCGGGGGACACAGGAGAGGAGGAGTAAGGCCAGTAGAAGACGGGGTACCAAGAACCTGCTGAAGCAGGGGAACGAAGTACGGTCGCGGCCGTACAGCGCCACCAGGGTCAACAGCTCCAACTCCTCCAGCTCCAGCAACTCCAACACCAGGGCCTCCAACTCCAGCGCCTCCTGCGCCAGTGCCTCCAACTCCAGCTCCTCCAGCTCCAGCGCCACCAATGCAAGTAGCGCCAGACTCTGTAAGGTCTCCAGCTCCAGTAACCTCAACACCACCAATCCCGGCAGCTCCAGTACCCCGGGTACAAGCACCTCCAGGACCAGAGGTCGCAGTACCTCCAGTAACACAAGCTCCAGCAGCAACTCCAGTACCTCCAGCTCCAACAGCGCCAGCACCTCCAGCTCCAGAAGCTCCACTCCGAAGGCGCGCACACCGAACAAACCACTGACGCAACTGCTGCGGAGACAGTCTCGGCGAAGCACCAGCAGAACCTCCAGATGAAGCAGCACCCTGAGGCTCAGCACCCCCAGACTCCGCACCCTCCGACACAGCACCCCCAGGCTCAACACCTCCAGGCACAGCACCCCCAGGCTCACCACCCCCAGTCTCAACACCCCCAAGCTCAGCACCCCCAGTCTCAGCACCCTCAGACTCCGCACCCCCAGGCCCCGCACCCCTAGACGCAACACCCCCAGACGCAGCACCTCGAGCAGCACCTGAGCCGACAGCTACCTGAACAGGCGCAGGACCAAGGAGAGGGTCTACCTGAGACACACCTGAGGGAGCAGGACCATGGGGCGGGAGGGGGTCTACCGGAGGGGGACCGGGAGCAAGGAAGAGCGGCGGGGGCGGGAGAGGAGCAGAGCGGTAGGGGAAGAGACGGTATTAGGGAACCGACTTGTCAAACGTGACGTCCTGAGAAGGGAAGACACGGCGTGAGGTGGGGTGGTAAAACTGCCAGCCAGGCGCGTCAGGGACAAAGCCAAGGAAGACGCAGGGGATAGCATGGGGGGAGAGCTTGTCCACAGACGTATCGCGAACAAAGGCACGAGATCCCCAGACCCGGAACACCAACGCATCACCAACCTCCCCCGTCCAACGAAAGTGTGGGCGAGGTCTCCAGCAAGGAGACACGGGGCCAGAGGTTGAGCTGATGCGCAGCATACCGGACCGCAAACGGCCACAAAAAATTGGGAGCAGCCGCATGGATCATGGAGGTACGAGCGACCTCCATGACTAAGCCAATGCGGTGCTAAGGAATCCCATTTTGCTTAGGGGAGTCCGGAAGCGTGAACGACTGGAGAATGCCCTCCCCATGACAAAAGTCCCGCAAGAGGTTGGAGGAGAACTCACCACCTCTGTCAGAGTGCAGACGCAGGACAGGAAGGTCCTGGCCGAACCGCTCGCGGAGCTGGAGACGGACTGTGCATATCCAAGGGATCAAGACATCAACGACCTGACCCTTGCTGCGCAAGGGGAAGACCGTGCTGTACCGCGTGTAGTCGTCAACTACCAGCAGAAAGTAGCGCTCGCGGCTCTGACCACTGATGCGGGCTGGGCCCCACACGTCCATGTGGAGAGTCTGCAGGGGAGCAGTCGTCGCGGGAAACGAGGAGTGAGGAGCGGCGCGCTGCCGCCCCTCGACGCAAGGAAGGCAGGGCGGGGCAGGCGAGGGCGGCAGGGGAGGCAGAGACCTGGGTAGACCAGAGACAAGAAGACGAGAGTGCATGCCACGAAGGCGTGGCAGGGAGGGGTGACCCAGGCGGTGGTGCCACAGAAGATTCTGGTGCGATAGGAGGCGACACGAGCAAGAGGCGGCTACCTGACCAGACGCGGACACCTGAGCTGATGCAGCTATGTGTGAAGGCTCGGTAGCGAGTGTGTACAGACTCGACCCTGGCCGATGAGTGAATGTGGCCAAGTGACGCCCCGTCCGTGTGCACGTGCAGATCGACACACGCTGACCCCCAGGAGTGGTGGTAGTGACCATCGCATCCTGGAGGGCAGCGGTACTCACCAAGTTCATAGAGAACGAGGGGAGGTGAAGACCTGACAATGAGCCGGAGGGAACCGCCGGACACAGGAGAACAGTGGAGGAATAGGCCACTACCGGTCCCCCGGAGGGGTCAGCCAATCTGACCGGGACAGGTGCAGGGAGAGGAGTGAGGGTGGTGCTGTCACGAAAGAAACAGCGCGAGGCGCCTGAGTCCAACGTGAAGGTGTGCAAGGCCTGAGCAGGTGCAGTACCAGGGAGATTACTAGACTCACTAGCACCTAGAGCAGCAGCAGCTATACCAGGGTCAGGCGGCACACACCGGTAACAGTCACCCTCAGCACTAACAGACAAAGCATACATAGAAGAAAGAATAGCATCAAAGTGTAGGTCAAAGATAGCAATCCTAGACCTAAATAGATCTGCTTAGCGAGGGAGCTCGACGTCGTCACCAAACTCAGCACGCCAAGCGTCGTTGAGTCGGGAGAAGCAGCGGTGCTGAGTGTGGGACCGCCCGCAAGTCTGACCAGCACGATCACCCGTGCGAATGACATACGGGCAAGTACCGCCGGACGCCCCACGCAAAAACCACTCACGAAGCTGCTGGGGCGATGGGGTCTCGCTCCGACGCTGCTGCTGTTGATGCTAGCCACCTCCAGAACCAACACGCCGAGCGCCAGTCCCACCTCCACCAGTCCCATTGCCGCCACTGCCGCCACTCCCACCGCTGCTTCCACCGCCGCCACCAGAGCCCCCACTCCCTCCAGCAGTCCCACCGCCGCCACCACCTCCACTGCTGCCCCCACCACTACTCCCGCTTCCACCTCCACCACCACCGCCGCCACCTCCACCACCCTTGCCACCCTTGCCCTTGCCGCTGCGGTGCTTTGCACTAGTAGAAGCAGCTCTGACGTCCTCAGCAACAGAGACGTCTGCAACAGTAGCAGAGGCGTAGGAGGGGGCAAGGGGGGAGGGGGAGCACCCCTCAAAGAAGGGCGGGTGCGGAGTGCCACGAGCAGCACCTACAGCAACTGCACTAGTCTCAGCTGCAAGGAGATGCTGCTCGAGGAGGTCAACAGTGAAGGAGGTGGGGTCAAGAGAGAGGAAGTGGTCCCTGACAGAGCGAAGAGAGTCAGGGAGGCGAGTGACTATGAAGTAGAGGGTGATGATCATCGGGGGCTGGTTCTTGTCAAGGAACTCAGCAGGGACGACCGCACGGTAGCGAGCGTCGCTTGCGCAAAGGTGGGAAACTAGTTCCTCGACTGTGGCAAAGGCGGACAGGTCGGGGAACAGGTAGGGCAGAAGAAGGCGGCCTAGAGCAGCAGTGGCAGGGGAGGAGTAGCGAGTGAGTACAGCGTCGTACAGTGCCTGTGCGGTCCTGTGCTGTCGGAAGTGAGCGCATTCGGCTAACGGCAGGTGGTTGCGAATGGCTAAGTGGGCAGCAGCGTCGCGAGAAAGCCACTGTGAGCGAGTCGCACCGTCAGCTGTGGTGGGAGGGGCAGTAGCGGCACCGGACACGTGGTCAAACAGGGAAACACCATCCTTAATATCGCTCAGGAGGTACAGCTGCAGGTCGTCGAGCCACGTGTCAAACTGAACCGGTCTACCCTCATGATCGAATGTGAGAACCCGAAGCGAGGTCATAGCTGTGCAGTCAGCACGAGCAGCAGAAGCAGCAGCAGCAGCAGCAGTAGAAGCTGTAGCAGTAGCAGCAGTAGTGACAGTAAGGATAAGGGGCCGAGGGGCCTGGGGCCTAGGGGCCGAGGGGCCGAGGTGTTGAGGGTCTAGGGGCCGAGGGGCCTGGGGCCTAGGGGCCAACGGGTCCGGGCGCGCCGGCGAGGGGTCAATGGGGCCGGGCGTGAGGCTAGGGGTCGACGGGGGGCCGGGCGCAAGGCTGGGGGTCGACGGGGGCCGAGCGCGGGCTAGGGGCGACGGGGCCTGGCGCGGGGCTAGGGGTCGACGGGGGCCGAGTGCGGGCTAGGGGTCGACGGGCCGGGCGCGGGGCTAGGGGTCGACGCGGCCGTGGCGCGGGGCTAGGGGTCGACGGGGGGCCAGACGCGGGGCTAGGGGTCGACGGGGCTGTGGCGCGGGCTAGGGGCGACGGGGCCGGGCGCGGGGCTAGGGGTCGATGGGGGGCCGAGTGCGGGCTAGGGGTCGACAGGGCCGGGCGCGGGGCTAGGGGTCGACGGGTGCCAGGAGCTGGGCTAAGGGTCGACGGGGCTTGCGCGCGGGCTAGGGGCGACGGGGCCGGGCGCGGGGCTAGGGGTCGACAGGGGCCGAGCGCGGGCTAGGGGCGACGGGGCCAGGCGCGGGGCTAGGGGTCGACGGGGGGCCTGCACGCGGACTAGGGGTCGACGGGCCGGCTGCGGGCTAGGGGTCGACGGGGCCGGCGCGGGGCTAGGGGTCGACGGGGGCCAGGCGCGGGGCTAGGGGTCGATAGGGCCGTGGCGCGGGCTAAGGGCGCCGGGGCCGGGCGCGGGGCTATGGGTCGACGAGGGGCCGAGCGCGGGCTATGGGTCGATGGGCCGGGCGCGGGCTAAGGGTCGACGGGGTCGGGCGCGGGGCTAGGGGTCGACAGGGGCCGAGCACGAGGGCTAGGGTCGACGTGGCCAGGGCGCGCGGGCTAGGGTCGACGGTGGGGCCGAGCGCGGGCTAGGGGCGACGAGCCTAGGGGCGCGTTGGCTAGGGCCTACGGGCCGGGCTAGGGGCGACGGGCCTAGGGGCGACGGGCAGAGGGGCGACACAAGGGTCGCTGGGGGCTGCTAGTGGGGCAGCAAAGTGGTGGGCCCAATGAAAACCGGTCCTAGCGGAGGACCTGCTCTGAAACTATGTGAAGAGAATGAACAAGAATGATTGAACTATGAAACAGTTGGGTACAAGTACTAACCCTAATTGGGTTGTACTCCTTATGGGCTACCCCACTATAGCCTATACATTTGTAAAAGCTATAATGTTCTGACATACCCAACTCTTTGCTAGTTCATTCATTCTCGTTCATTCTCTTGACATGGTTTCAGAGCAGGTCCTCCGCTGGGACCGGTTTTCCTTGGGCCCACCACTTCGCTGTGTCAAAACGAACGAACGAGAATGCTGCGCTTCTATCCGGGGTGATACGGTAGCAAAGAGTTGGATACAAGTACTAACCCTAGTTGGGTTGTACCCCTTATGGGCTACCCCACTACAGCTTACACAATGTAAGCTATATATAAGTTTAACACACCCCCATAGGCAAAGTGGGGGAGAACAAGTGGTCACAAGACCAGTCAAGAAAAGCAAAGCAAGCTCAGGGTGGATCACAAAGTTACCACACAGTCCGAGCACAAGCAAAGGGCCGCAAGGCCAGTTCACATGCAGAGTTATATAAAAGAGAAGAAACAATACAGCGATCATACCCTAGCAAGTGCAAGCATGCAGGTATATATATAGATCGCAGTACAAGCAAAGACACGCAGTAAGCAAGTGAGGCAAAGTAGGCACAAGGCCTAACACAGTAGAGAAGCGCTAATGATCACCAGGCGGAAGTGCCTTGGTGAATACATCAGCAGTGTTGGCCCTAGTGGCCACGTACGCAAGACGAAGCTGGCCACGCTGCTGCAACTCTCAAGCAAGGAAGTATCGCAGAGCAATGTTCTTCGTTCTGTGCTCCAGTCTGTGCTCCTGACACAAGGCAATCATGGCCTTGTTGTCTACGTACAGAACTGGAGGCGAACGAGGCTGCTCTCCTAAGTCAGTCAGCAGGTAGGTGAGCCAGCGTAGCTCCTGTGCAACCATGGCCCCTGCGTAGATCTCAGCCTCACAACTGGACCTGAGAACCGAAGACGAGCGGGTAGACCGCCAGGAAACAGAGCCGGAACCAAGGCTGAAGGTGTAACCCTGTGGCGACTGCTGCGTAGCTGAGTCGTCAACCCAAGAAGCGTCTGCATGACCGGTGAGGACAACAGGACCCCGTCCTCCAAGCACGAGCCCCATGCCTGACGTACTGCACAAGTAGCGCAATACTCTCTTCGCAGCATCCCAGTGCACCTTTCGGTGCCTACCGGGAGCCACGTAGCGAGCCAAAAGGCTGAGAGGGTACGCGAGGTCAGGTCGTGTGCACGTCATCAGGTACATGAGGCAACCCACAAGCTCTGGGTACGGACCACTCGGCTCTACGGACTCGTCCGAAGGTGGAGCTGAGAGCGAGTGGCCGGTAGACAGAGGAGTGGGCTGTGGCGAGGAGAACTGGAAGCCGAAGCGCTGAAGGACCTGGTGCACCATGTGTGACTGAGTCAGTGTGATGGTGCGCCGTGCTCTGTCCCGGGTGATTTGCAAGCCAAGATAGCTGCGCACTTCACCCAGGTCAGTGCAGGTTTGTCTCTTTTGCAGCTCCGACTTCACAAGGGTCAGTGCCTCTGTGTCAGCAGTGGCAAAGACGAGGTTGTCTACGTACACGAGGACGTAGAACGGCGGCAGCGAGGTGTCGGTGCGGAGAAACTGCGACGGGTCAGCAGTAGAAGGAGCAAACCCAAGAGCCGCAAGTGTAGTCCTCAGCGTGTCGTGCCACTCGCAAGGCGCCTGGCGGAGACCGTGGACTGGCCGGCGGAGGCTTCACTGGGTACCTGCAGGAAACGACCCAGTGAAGCCAGGAGGGCGGCGCAGCCAAATCTCCTCGTGCAGCTGCCCTACAGGAAATCTGTTTTGAAGTCCAGAGAGTGGAACTCGTAGTCACGCTGAGCAGCAACGTGCAGCAACACCCGAAGAGTAGTCATCTTCGGGGTGGGGGAGAAGGTCTGGAATAAGTCAACTCCCTATCGCTGACAGAAGCCTCGAGCAACGTAACGCGCCTTGACGGCAGGCGTAGAACCCGGCGGCCGCTTCACCCCGAAGATCCACATGCCATCGACTATGTTCGCCTCCGGTGGGGGAACCTCGTCGACGTAGGTGCATGTGGACTTCCACGATGCCATCTCGGCATCCATGGCTATCTGCCATTGAGAGGAGTAACGACCCGTAATCGCCTCTGCGTAAGAGCGCGGGGTCGGGATGTCTGGTGCATCTAGGTCTCCCTCAGGGGCAAGCAGCATGGAAGCGAAACGAGGTACAGCAGCTGCAAGACACTTAAAGTCCTACTGCCTGTCCTCAAGGACGTCCGTGTTAAGAGCACACTCACCTCCGATGGACGGAGGACTGGCAGACGCAGACTCAGCAACAAGAGCAGTGGCGTAGTCTAGACGGCAGGCAGCAGCAAAGTGAAGCAGCTCAGCAACGAGAGCAGATGCAGCAGCAGACTCAAAAGAAGGGTCAGTGACAGCAATGGCGAGGAGACGAGAGACAGTGGGACTAGCAGCACGAGCGCGGTCAGACTCAGGGTCAGGGACCTCAGGAAGAGAGGACTCAGGAGGAGCAGGCAGAGGAACACGCAGTGGATCTGAGGAAGAACGGAGCGCCATAGCGTGCGTGCCAGGGACAGGAGGAGGACGCGAACAAGGAACGTGACGAGCAGTGCGAACAGGCGAGAGAGGACGAGACGCAGGCTCACGACGCTCTATAAGACCGCCGGACTGCGCAGTGTAAGGAGAAGGAGCAGGCAGTGGGGAGGCTGACAGTAACAGCGGCTGCGACTGGTCGGGCGGTGGACACTGGAGGGGAGGAATAAGGCTAGTAGAAGATGGGGTACCAAGAACCTGCTGAAGCAGGGGAACGAAGTACGGTCGCGGCCGCACAGTGCCTCATGCAACCCCAGCTCCAGGGTCAACAGCTCTAGCTCCCGCAGCTCCAGCGCCTCCCGCGCCAGTGCCTCCAACTCCAGCTCCTCCAGCTCCAGCACCACCAGCGCAAGAGCCTTCAGCTCCAGCAGCTCTAGGCTCCGTAGGGTCTCCAGCTCTAGCGCCCCCAACACCACCAGTCCCGACAGCTCCAGCACCCCTGGTACGAGCACCTCCAGGACCAGCAGGCGCAGCACCTCCAGCACCACCAGCTCCAGCAGTAACTCCAGCACCTCCAGCTCCAGCGTCTCCAGCGCTCCAGCTCCGGTAGCTCCACTCCGAAGGCGTGCGCGCCGAACAAGCCACTCACGCAGCTGCTGCGGAGACAGTCGTGGCAAAACACCAGCAGGACCTCCAGACAAAGCAGCACCCCGATTCTCAGCACCCCCAGACTCCGCACCCTCCGACTCAACACCCCCAGGCTCAACACCCTCAGGCTCTGCACCCCCAGGCTCCTCACCCCTAGGCTCAGCACCCCGTGACCCAGCACTCTCAGACCCCGCACCCCCCGGCTCCGCACCCCCAGACGCAGCACCCCCAGACGCAGCACTTGGAGCAGCACCTGGGCCGAAAGCTACCTCGACAGGCGCAGTACCAAGGAGAGGGTCTACGTGAGACACACCGGAGGGAGCAGGACCCTCGGGCGGGAGAGGGTCTACCGAAGGGGGACCAAGAGCAAGGAAGAGCGGTGGGGGCGGGGGAGGGGCAGGGCGGTAGGGGAAGAGATGGTAAAAGGGAGCCGACTCGTCAAACGTGACGTCATGAGAAGGGAGGACACGGCGCGAGGTGGGGTGGTAAAACTGCCAGCCAGGTGCGTCAGGGACAAAGCCAAGGAAGACGCAGGAGATAGCGCGGGCGGAGAGCTTGTCCGCGGACGTATCACGAACAAAGGCACGAGAACCCCAGACCCGGAACACCGAAGCATCGCGAACCCCCATCCAACGCAGTGTGGGCAAGGTCTCCGGCAAGGAGACACGAGGCCAGAGGTTGAGCCGATGCGCAGCGTACCGGACCGCAAACGGCCACAGAAAATGGGGAGCAGCCGCATGGATCATGGAGGTACGAGCGACCTCCATGACTAAGCCAATGCGGCGCTCAGCAATCCCAATTTTCTGAGGGGAGTCCGGAAGCATGAACGACTGGAGAATGCCCTCCCAATGACAAAAGTCCCGCAAGAGGTTGGAGGAGAACCCACCACCTCTGTCAGAGTGCAGACGCAGGACAGAAAGGTCCTCGTGGAACCGCTCGCGGAGCTGGAGACGGACTGTGCGAATCCAAGGGATGAAGACATCAACGACCTGACCCTTGCTGCGCAAGGGGAAGACTGTGGTGTACCGCGTGTAGTCGTCAACTACTATCAGAAAGTAGCGCTCGCGGCCCTGTCCACTGACGCGGGCTGGGCCCCACACATCCATGTGGAGAGTCTGCAGGGGAGCAGACGTCGGGGGAAACGAGGAGGAGTGAGGAGCGGCGCGCTGCCGCCCCTCGACGCAAGGAAGGCAGGGCGGGGCAGGCGAGGGCGGGAGGGGAGGAAGAGACCTGGGAAGACCAGAGACAAGAAGACGAGAGTGCATGCCATGAAGGCGTGGCAGGGAGGGGTGACCCAGGCGGTGGTGCCACAGAAGAGTCTGTTGCGACAGGAGGCGACACGAGCAAGAGGCAGCTACCTGACCTGACGCAGACACCTGAGCAGACGCAACTACCTGAGGAGGCTCAGTAGCCAGTGTGTACAGACTCGATCCTGGCCGATGAGTGAACGTGGCCAGGTGACGCCCCGTCCGTGTGCACGTGCAGATCGACACACGCTGACCCCCCGGAGTGGTGGTAGTGACCATCACATCCTGGAGGGCAGCGGTACTCACCAAGTTCGTAGAGAACGCGGGGAGGTGAAGACCTGACAGTGAGCCGGACGGAACCGCCGGATAGGGGAGGACAGTGGAGGAATGGGCGACGACCGGGCCCCCAGAGGGGTCAGCCAGTCTGGCCGGGACAGGTGCAGGGAGAGGAGTGAGAGTGGTGCTGTCACGAAAGAAACAGCGCGAGGCGCCTGAGTCGAACATGATGGTGTGCAAGGCCTTAGCAGGCGCAGTACCAGGGAGATTACTAGACTCACTAGCACCTAGAGCAGCAGCAGCTATACCAGGGTCAGGCGGCACACACCGGTAACAGTCACCCTCAGCACTAACAGACAAAGCATACATAGAAGAAAGAATAGCATCAAAGTGTAGGTCAAAGATAGCAATCCTAGACCTAAATAGATCTGCTTAGCGAGGGAGCTCGAAGTCGTCACCAAACTCAGCACGCCAAGCGTCGTCGAGGCGGGAGAAGCAGCAGTGTTGAGTGTGAAGCTTCCCGCATGTCTGACCAGCACGTTCATCTTGCGGCAGTCACAGCTGCCCCGCGCGCACTCCCCCACACACGCACATGGAGTGTATGCCTCCTGCCAGGCACGAGGGGCCAGGGGGGTCACAATGGGTGGGCGGAAGGATGGGGTGCATCAAGTGTGCACAGGGCATTGGGATTCAGCCATGTGTGTTGTTGAAACACTGCTGCAAACACCGCCACACACCTCCCAGCAGCACCGTTGCACTCACCGCCCTGCCGGCTGCACTCACCGCCCTGCCGGCTGCACTCACCACTCTGCTGGCTGCACTCACCACTCTGCCGACTGCACTTGTTAGATCATAGGAGCCATGGCTAGGGTGTGAGCTAGCCAAAGATGTCGAGAGAGTTCAGGCAAAAGAGAAAGTCGAGAAAGTGAGAATGATTCACTAAAGGGCCAAAGGCCCAAGTTATACAAGAGACAAGTAAGGAGGGGGTGCACCACAAGCAAGACAGTGATATAACTACACTACAGCTAGAACTACATGCAGTTATACAGAAATATATTCTGACACACCCCCTAACTGCATGCAGGAATAGCCATGTGCATAACACCCCCTGAAGGGGTACACCAAGCGCAGTGGAGGAAGGAGAGGGCAAGCAAAGAGGAGGGACCATGAGAGGAGAGGAGGTGGTGGGTGGCAACTGAAGCTGCTGGCACACGGGCAACTGGAGCAACTGGCACACTGGCAAATAGAGCAACTGGCACACGAGCAACTGGAGTAACTGGCTTTGCGGCTAAGCGAGCGGCAGGAACAACTGACTCACGGGCTACAGGAGCAACGGCCTCACGGGCAACTGGCGCAACGGTCTCACGGGCGACTGGAGCTGCTGGCTTCACTGCGCCCACCCCCCTACAACTTCCCCCATTCCCCAAAACCTCCCTGTCACACCTCTCAGCATCCCTACTGCCACTCCCTCAACTCCCCCACACCCTCCCCCCCCCTCCCCACAGCGGCATGTGCAGCAGTGGGAGAGAGAGGAGAGGCGGCAGCAGTTCACTCACACCCGCCACCCCCATACCCTCCCCCCCACTGCTGCACCCGCAGCAGGGGGATGGAGGAGAAAGGGGGGGGGCGGGGGGGCTGGTGCTGCAGATCCCCTCCCCCCACTGCTGCACCCACAGCAAAGGGATGGAGGAGAAGGGGGGGGGGAGGGGGCTGGTGCTGCAGATCCCCTCCCCCCCACTGCTGCACCCGCAGCAGGGGGATGGAGGAGAAGGGGGGGGGCGGCGGGGGGGCTGGTGCTGCAGATCCCCTCCCCCCCACTGCTGCACCCGCAGCAGGGGAATGGAGGAGAAAAGGGGGGCTGGGGAGCTGGTGCTGCAGATCCCCTCCCCCCCACTGCTGCACCCGCAGCAGGGGAATGGAGGAGAAAGGGGGGGGGGCAGGGGGGGCTGGTGCTGCAGGTCCATTCCGGCCACCCCCTTACCCTCCAAGAGCCCACCACCCCCATACCCCCCCCCCCCCCCCACTGCTGCACCCGCAGCAGGGGGATGGAGGAGAAGGGGGGGCGGAGGGGCGTCAGTCGCGGGCGTAGGGGCGTCGGGCGACGGGCCGGGGCGCGTGGGCTAGGGGCGACGGGCCGGGCTAGGAGCGACGGGCCTACGGGACGTGCTAGGGGCGACGGGCCGGCCTAGGGGCGACGGGCCGAGGGGCAACGGGCGACGGGCGACGGGCCGGGGCCGGGGCCTAGGGGCGACGGGCCGAGGGGCGACGGGCTAGGGGCCGGGGCCTAGGGGCGTCGAGCGACGAGGCCGGGCCTAGGGGAGCGACGGGCGACGGGGCCGACGGGCCTAGGGGCGGCGGGCGCGAGCGACAGGCCGGGGGCCGGAGTCTAGGGGAGACGGGCGTAGGGGCGACGCGCGACGGGCGACGGGCCGAGACCGGGGCCTAGGGGCGTCGGGCGCGAGCGACGGGCTAGGGGCTGGGGCCTAGGGGCGACGGGCCGAGGGGCGACGGGCCTAGGGGCGACGGGCGCGAGCGACGGGCCGGGGCCGAGAGCTAGGGGCGACGGGCGCGGGGCGACGGGCCGGGGCCTAGGGGCTACGGGGGACGGGCCGTGCCGAACGTCGAGAGGAGGGCCGCACGAGGGCGGCGCGCAGGGCAGCAGGTGGTGGGCCCAAAGGTCGTAATCACTCTAATACCATGTTAGAATCATAGGAGCCATGGCTAGGGTGTGAGCTAGCCAAGGATGTCGAGAGAGTTCAGGTAAAGGAGAAAGTCAAGAAAGTGAGAATGATTCACTAAAGGGCCAAAGGCCCAAGTTATACAAGAGTCGTAATGGAGGGGGTGCACCACAAGCAGGACAGTGATATAACTACACTACAGCTAGAACTACATGCAGTTATACAAAAACATATTCTAACAGCACTCACCACTCTGCCGGCTGCACTCACCACTCTGCCGGCTGCACTCACCACTCTGCCGGCTGCACTCACCACTCTGCCGGCTGCACTCACCACTCTGCCGGCTGCACTCACCACTCTGCCGGCTGCACTCACCACTCTGCCGGCTGCACTCACCACTCTGCCGGCTGCACTCACCAATCTGCCGGCTGCACTCACCACTCTGCCGGCTGCACTCACCACTCTGCCGGCTGCACTCACCACTCTGCCGGCTGCGCTCGCCACTCTGCCGGCTGCACTCGCCACTCTGCCGGCTGCACTCGCCACTCTGCCGGCTGCACTCACCACTCTGCCGGCTGCACTCACCACTCTGCCGGCTGCACTCACCACTCTGCCAGCTGCACTCACCACTCTGCCGGCTGCACTCACCAATCTGCCGGCTGCACTCACCACTCTGCCGGCTGCACTCACGAGCTGGCAGGAGGGAATGTGCGACCGCTGCTGCAGCAGCGCCTTCACGGCAGCAGAGGGTGGCGCCACCGGCGCTGGCGGGTGCACGCAGCATGGGTGGCGCAGAGGGCTGCGAGGCACACCGGGCCGTGTGCCAGCTGCACGTGAGGCCTACGACACAGCAGGCATGGGGGAAGACAAGTGAGGCGCCTTGAGTGGGAGGGACGGAATGAGACCCCTCGCGCCCATTGCTGGAGTGAGGCACGCATTGAGAGCATGCTGCCACGCATTGAGAGCATGCTGGCACTGCCACGCACTCCCACCTCTTGAAGGCGCTGCAGCAAGGCGTGTATGTCGCTACAGGTGTGACGGCCCCTCTCCAGCGTCGCTGCTAGATCACAGCTGTGAACGACAGCCTTGCACGTGCCTGCTGTAGTCGAAAATGGGTAATGCACGTATGCACGTATGCACGTATGCACGTGTAATGAGGGATAGGAATGCACGTGTAATGAGGGATAGGAATGCACGTGTAATGAGGGATAGGAATGCACGTGTAATGAGGGATAGGAATGCACGTGCCTGCTGTACTCAAAGATTGGGAATGCGATTTGAAGCATCAACTTGTCGTCGTCGCTCCAGCTGCCCTCGTGGCTGGCAGCACCGCCTCCCTGCAGCCCATGATAGACATGGGCGACGCATGGGCGATGCATGGGCGAGGCATGGGCGAGGCATGGGCGAGGCATGGGCGAGGCATGGGCGAGGCATGGGCGATGCATGGGCGAGGCATGGGCGAGGCATGGGCGAGGCATGTGCGAGGCATGGAGGAGGCAGAGGCGAGGATGTTGGTGCAGCGACACATAGCAGACGATGGGGTGCGGTGCAGTGGATGCAGGGCAGCAGCACAGTGCAGAGACTGTGAGCCACAAGGAGGAATGGAAAGCAGTGCATGGTGCTGACGACTGGGTGGGATTCACAGTAGCAATGACAGATGACAGATGGCATACCAGCACGTGGCAGATGGCATACCAGCACGTGGCAGTGCGGGCCACAGGACACAGCGGGTGGTTGGGGTGGCGGCGAGGGAGGGCTGAAGGGCGCCGTGAGGTCCTGCCATGCCAGCCAGCACAGCACAGCACAGCCATGGGGATGGGCGCGTGGTTGGTTGTGAGAACCCCAGACGTGCTGTAGATGCCTCATAAGAAAGGCGAGGGTGGTCGAGTGGGAAGACGTCACTGGCAACTCGTGCTGGCTGGAGAGGGCGGCAAGGGAGGGCAGCAAAGGCGGGCAGCAGGGGAGGGCGGCAGGGGAGGGAGCAGGGGAGGGCGGCAAGTGAGGGCGGCAGGGGGAGGGTGGCAGGGGAGGGCACCTTAGATGTGGTGTTGGGGCTGTTGTCGTGCCGCTGACAGTCAAAGCACTGTACGGTGAGATAGGGGTGATGGATGGCATGCATGCACCGGTGCACAGGTGTCACACAGGTGACACACAGGTGTCACACAGGTGACACACAGGTGTCACACAGGTGACACACAGGTGTCACACAGGTGACACACAGGTGTCACACAGGTGACACACAGGTGTCACACAGGTGACACACAGGTGTCACACAGGTGACACATAGGTGTCACACAGGTGTCACACAGGTGACACACAGGTGTCACACAGGTGACACATAGGTGTCACACAGGTGACACACAGGTGTCACACAGGTGACACACAGGTGTCACACAGGTGACACATAGGTGTCACACAGGTGTCACACAGGTGACACACAGGTGTCACACAGGTGACACATAGGTGTCACACAGGTGTCACACAGGTGTCACACAGGTGTCACACAAATGCACGGGCATACAAACATACACACACACGCACACACACACACACACACACACACACACACACACACATGCATGCACAGATGTATGGGAAGAGGAACCTTGGTGAATCTGGCTCCAAGGCACGAGTTATTGCAACAATTGAAGAGACAGCTTCCAAACAGGCAGGCAGGCAGGCAGGTGGGAAGCAACCCACTGAGTGGCGACAGAGAGGTGGCTCACCCGGCAGAGGCAGCAGAAGAGGCGGCTCACCCGGCAGAGGCAGCAGAAGAGGCGGCTCACCTGGCAGAGGCAGCAGAAGAGGCGGCTCACCTGACAGACGCAGCAGAAGAGGCGGTCAAAAGACAGCGCCGACTCCCATAGCTCCCCCCCCTCCCGCCCCTCCGCTGCTCGCCGCCCCCCTGTTGCTCCCCGCCCCCCTGCCACCACGCCACCCCACCACCACGGCAGCATGCCAGCAGCGTAGACGTTAGGAGTGATGCTTGCACATGTGCAGTGTGCTGTGCTGTGGGCACGGTGTGCTGTGGGCACGGTGTGCTGTGGGCACGGCGTTGCTGGCTGCATGGCATGGCAGGCTCCATGCCCCATTCAAGGCCCCATGTGCGTCACACGATGAGCATGAGCATGAGCATGAGCATGAGCATGAGCATTTGAACAAGACGTGTGTGGAGCGATCGAAGCGGTGCAGGCGGAGGGGGAGGCAGCTCACAGTAAGCGAGTGAGCGACGCTGCCCTTCCACCTCCTGGAACTTGCTGCCTCGCACCACAGCACGCGCCATGGGCGATGGGGGATGGGCGATGGGCAGCGAAGAATGGGCGATAGGGAATGAGCAGTAGGGAATGGACCACGGGGAATGGGCAATGGGGAATGGGCATCGGGAATGAGCAACGGGAGATGAGTTGCTACTGATATTAGCGAGGAAGGAAATGTGGGACTGTAAGCGAGGTCAGCTTGGCAATGGGAGAGAGTGAGAGAATGAGATGAGTGGTGGGCACCTGAAAGGGAGCTCCTCGGGAGCACACGAGGCCCCTCTATGGCTGGTGGTGGCCGTGGCCCTCCTGTCCGTCCCCTCGTCCTCGCCTACGCATGCACGCATGCACGCACAAAATCACATGCGTACACACAAACGGAATGAAACAACAGAGATACTGGCACGCACATAAAGCACTGAGGCGGAAATGCGGCTGATATTGCCGACTCACTCGCTGCCGACTCACTCGCTGCCGACACACTCGCTGCCGACTCACTCGCTACCGTCTCACTCGCTGCCGTCTCACTCGCCACCGGCTCACTCGCTGCGGACTCACTCGCCACCGGCTCACTCGCTGCGGACTCACTCGCCACCGGCTCACTCGCTGCGGACTCACTCGCCACCGGCTCACTCGCTGCGGACTCACTCGGCACCGGCTCACTCGCTGCGGACTCACTCGCGGCGGACTCACTCGCGGCGGACTCACTGGGAGGCAACGCGCCAGGCAGTGTAGCGGGGCAGGGCCGTCACCGGCGGCAGCATCGAGATGCCGCTCGCCTTCCTCCCTGCCACCTTGCCCCTCGCCGCGTCCTTTCCCTCTGCCTCCCCCGCCCCGAGCGCATCTTTTCCCGAGCAGGTGCCCTGCGCGGGCCGTCCAGTGCGCCCGTCCGCACCGGCCGCCGCCACGAGCTGCGTCATGTGTCGCCCGTCCCACCACCCGCCGCGCGCCTCGGTGCGTCTGGCCCACGCCAACGCCACGTAGCCCTCGTTGCTCCTCACCGCCTCCGCAGCCTCCTGCCCCGCCAACCCCGCCTGCCGCCCCGCCTGCTCCGCCAGCACCTCCTGCCCCGCCTCCGCTCCCTGCCCCTCCTGCCAACACACACGTGGGCCGGGAGTGTGGCATTGGGAGACGCATGGCAGCATTGGGGCACGCATGGCGGCATTGGGGCACGCATGGCGGCATTGGGGCACGCATGGTGGCATTGGGGCACGAGCGCATGCTGCACGCACCGCGGCGAGCCATGTTTCAACGCACCCCTCGGCACGGATGGAGAGCAGCTTCGGCCATGTTTCGGCGCCCAGCCTACCTGAGAGCGGCGCCCAGCCATGGCAGTGGGGGATGTCGAAGAGCGCAGCGCCAATCTGACCGTCGCAGAAGGGAGGGCGAAAGGTGTACAGGAGATCGATAGATGAACATGAGTGCGATAGAGAATGGCATAACAATGCGACAACGCATCACTCATGGGATCACCCACACCCTGCCGCTCCTACCACCCTCGAACCCCGACGTTCTCACCCTGCCTATCCGAAGTAATCGTCTACATGCTTATTCGACATCGTCACCCAACTGCCTTTGCGACGTCGTCGCCCGCCTACCTATCTGAGGCGTCGCCTACGTGCTTATCCGACGCTGTCGCACACCTGCCTATCCGTCAACGTACGGCGATCGTGCGTGCCACGAGTGCGGAATAAATAGAAGCAGCCAGGCGCTGCCAATCTCTCGGAAGGTCCCAGATGGTGAATGAGTGAGACGACACTCAGCGCTTGCTTTAAATGGCGGCGGCAATACTTCACACCAACATCGCGAAAAAAGGAAGTTGCGATTTTTGGCCTCCGAAGGTTTTTCTGCGAGTACTGGTATTCTGGAGCGTCCCATTGCGCTGGAGCGCACGAATTTCAGTTTTCAAAAGTCGAAGGCCGAAGCGCAATGCTGAAATAGTATCATAGCTCGTTACAGATCGCATGAACTAATAGCAGTATTAAAGAGTGGCTATGAAGTCAATGCAAATTGTATAGAACTTTCAGCAAACATTTTCAGTGTTATGTTGTGTTTCTATATTCCATACATCGTGTTACAATGTGAAATGTTGGTTTATAGAATCGTCTCAGGTTGATCGCACGTAGTGTAGCAGCAAAATATTGCTAGTGAAGTCGGGTACGGACCTTGTCAGAAGGAGATTTGAATATCGACATAAGTTAGTATTGTTGAGAGATATAGGTTTCTTAGCATTTCTGAAATTCGCAGTTAGACTATACAGCAGTGAAACAGTACAATAGTGGGTCCCGAACTTGATGACGTCAGCATTCGGATTCAGCTGACTAGTCAAAGTACCTCTAGGCCTAGGTCAACAAACAGCCACTTTCATTAGTGTCTACAGGTCAACACCCCTAGAGTGACGAATAGGTACATTCGGCTACAGTATACGAACAGGTACTTTACTCTAGCTATATATTTTGTATGCTTGTCATTTTATAATATATCTGGTTTCAGATACATAGATCCTGAAACATATCACTACATGGGCTTACATTAGTCCAGACGAAGCCTCCTACACTGGCTTTAAACTCATACAAGTCTTCCACTGCCAATACTTAGTTTTTAATCCAAGATACTACGATCCTGAAAAGGGCTTCGTCCCTTAACCAATTCTACGGGTTTCCAACCCATTCCATCATGGTATGAGAGCAGTTTTGGATTAAGAAAACTCTTAACTATGCTTCCAACATACAACAATGGCTGCAGCAGCAGTCAATAATGGTGTACTCGCACAAGACCATCAACAAGCACATCAGCAAACTGCTATGAGCTTCGTCAAAGTGACCAAAATCAAGATGACAACACTATTTGACGACAAGGATTTCTATACCGGGAGTTTTGAATTCGAGCTTCTTGTGAAGGCTGCTGGCATATGGCACCTCTTCGATGGTTCTTCACCATTTCCTGCCAACGACACACCAATGCAACAGCAGAGATTCACGAGTGAGTCACTAACAGCATATACTATTTCGATTCGCAACTTGACAGCCATGGAGCAGCTGGGCATCCGATCGTTTAACACCGGCAACTCACCTGCTGAAGCCGCCTGGAGTTACCTGCAAAACCTATACATGGGGAGAGATGCAATTTCTCAAAGCAAGATTTTATCCCAGCTCGCCAACATCCAGATGCAGCCAGGCGAGAAAGCGTCAACATACATCAACAGGAGAAGAAATTGAAGGGATCAACTGCTGAAATGCAACGACTACTTTCCTAAAGAGATGTTTATTACAGTGCTACTTGTGGGTCTAGGACCGGAATGGAGATAATGCCGAACAGTTCTCCGAATGCAAGGGGACTTATCTGAAGAAGCTCTTTGTGCGGCTCTTCTGGCGGAGCAAAATGACTTGGACCTGCACCAATCAAGAAATCCACCATCAGAAATTACAAGTTTCTACAGCAACAATCGACAACAAAGGATATTTTGCGACAACTGCAAGAAACCTGGGCATACCTCATCAACTTGTCGCTTCAAGATTCAGACTGAGTCACAGTCACCACTTCAGACTCCAACGCTTCACCAGCAACTTCAGCAAGTACAGCAGCAACTCCAGCAACTTCAGACACAAGTGCAACAGTCTCAACAACCACCACCACCAACTGCAGTTTCTGCAAAGACAAACCGCAGTGTGGTTAGTTGCATGACTATGCTGCAAACCAAACCTGACAGCTCAAGCAACTGCACTAATATTTTCCCACACAGTTCAACCATACCTGCAGATTCATGGTTTCTTGATTCCTGCTGTGGACAACACATGTGTGGAGCAGACAATCCTTTCATCTTCAACCATCAGCCACTTCAGCGCCCCTGCATCATTACAATAGCAAATAACACAGAGTTAATTGCTCATTCCACTGACAACATACTGCAGAAATCTACTTCAACTGGTATTATCCTTGAAGTTACTAATATTCTTCTGGTTGAAGGCTTGGCCTTCAATCTCCTTTCAGCTTCTCAGTTGCTGGCAAAAAAGATTCATCTGCAAGGAGATATCAACAGCCATGAGTTTTTACTCAGCAAAGGACAACTACTATTGGGGAAAGCCATTCCTCACAATGGCGTACTCCTCTTACAGTTTAGTAGTCTTCAGGTTGAAGAAACACCTCCAGCAGCCACCGAGCTCCAAGAAACATTTCCAGCAGCTGCCACCATGTTCAGCAGTTTTGCAGCAGTCTCAGCTTCACCCGTAGCAGCCACGGTCTTCTCTATTGCAACATAAAATGACTTGCAAGGAAGTCAATTTCCAATTCCAGCTCAGGAAAATTCTGCTGAAGACATACAGATGGATGAAATTTCCTTAATTCGACAACGTCTTCCTGTCTTCGATCCGTCTCCTCCACGCACTCCTGCAATTTCCATAGTCACCATGTTTTTACTGGTAACACTTACAGCAGCTAACACTCTTCTGCCATGTTACCTAGCAGCTCCTACGTTTCTCTCTGGGGCGATTTTCGGAACTCTGACACAAGACTGGAGATGTTCCAAGTTTCCCAATGGACCCCTCCGAGCTCCATTACGACATCCTCCCAATGGCCATCGTCCAGCAGCAGACGGATGTCAAACTTATATATGCTATAGTCTGTTTAGGCTGTAGTGGGGTAGTCCTTAGAGGGTACAACACTTTTGTGTTTGCTACTTGTACCCCACCTGTTTCCTAGTTCATTCATTCCTCTCATTATTCTCACATGGTATAGAGCAGGTTCCCTAGTGGAACTGTTTTTTTAGGGCCCACCACTAAGAAACTTTTTTTCCTTACCTGCCCGAAGCGCGTTTCGCGTTTGTCCTAGCAGCGCCCCGTGCGCGGCCCTTCGCGGCCCTTCGAGGCCCCTCGCGGCCTTCGCGGCCCCTTAGCGCCCCTTTGCGGCCCCCCTTCGCGGCCCTTCGCGGCCCCTTTAGCGGCCCTTCGCGGCCCCTCACGGCCCTTCGCGGCCCCCCCTTCGCAGCCCTTCGCGGCCCCTGTTCGCGGCCCTTCGCGGCCCCTCACTGCCCTTCGCGGCCCCTTGCGCGGCCCTTCGAGGCCCTTTCGCGGCCCTTCGCGGCCCCTCGCGGTCCTTCGCGGCCCCTTCACGGCCCTTCGCGGCCCCTTGCGCGGCCCTTCGAGGCCCCTTCGCGGCCCTTCGCGGCCCCCTCGCGGCCCTTAGCGGCCCTCTTCGACGGCTCTTCGCGGCCCCCCCCTTCCGGCCCTCTGCTGGTGCGCACCTCTGCCGACGCGCCCCGCTAACGCGCCCCTACCGGCCCCTGCAACCGAGCCCCTGCCGGCCCCTGCAAACGAGCCTCTGCCGGCCCCTGCCGGTCCCTGCTGGCGCGGCCCCTGCTGGCGCGCCCCTGCCGGCCCCTGCAAACGAGCCCCTGCCGGCCCCTGCTGGCGCGTCCCCTGCAGGCGCGCCTCTGCCGGCCCCTACTGGCGCCCCCCCCTACAGTCCCGGCCCGCCCTGCACCCGTTTCTGGTAAGCCGAGCCGTGCCACCCAGCCGAGCCGCGCCGCCCAGCCGAGCCGCGCCGCCCAGCAGAGCCGCGCCGCCCAGCCGAGCCGCGCCGCCCAGCAATGACTTGCGCTACTGCTGCTACTGCCACTACTCTTGCTACTGCTCCTACTGCTGCTATGGCTAGTCCGACTATTCTCACCTTTGATGCTGAGGGACGTGCAGTTGATTTTGACGTGTGGGTTGACGACCCATAGCTCTTTCTTCAGTGTGATTCTAGGGATGGGGTATCCCTTTTCGATCACACGTCGGGTGTTTCCACTGCTCCTGCTGCCATTTCTGACAGTACTGTTCGCTCGCAGTGGACCACTCGTGACGATGTTGCTCGTCTTGCTGTTCGTAGTCACCTGCCGCCTGCTGAGCGCGCGCACTTTGGCCAGTACAAGACTGCCCAGCCTTTGTACGACGCTGTAGTTGCACGCTACTCCTCCCCTGCCACTGCTGCCCTCAGCCGCCTCATGCTGCCGCACCTTTTCCCTGACCTTGCTGCCTTTGCCACTGTCGCTGACCTAGTTGCTCACCTTCGCGCTAGTGACGCCCGCTACCGCGCTGCCCTTCCCACTGAGTTCTGTGCCAAGAACCCCCCCCCCATGTACATCACCCTTTACTACCTAGTCACCCGCCTCCCTGACTCCCTCTCTTCAGTCAGGGACCACTTTCTCTCCCTTTGCCCCACCGAGCTGACTGTCGACCTGCTAGAGGAGCGCCTTACTGCAGCAGAGAAGAGTATCTTAGCTGTAGGTGCTTCTCGCGGGGACCGTCGCACCCCCTTCTTTGAGGGGTGTTCCCCTGTCCCCCTTCTCCCCTCTGTTGCTTCTGCTGCTGCTGTCGACCTCGTTGGCACTGAGGAGGTCGGCGCTGCGTCTGTCCCTAGTGGGAGACGCCGCACCAGCAAGGGCAAGGGGAGCAAGCGTGGTGGGGGGGGCGGCGGGGGAAGCGGTGGAGGGGGTGGAGGCGGCGGAGGAGGTGGCGGTGGAGGTGGGGGTGGTACCGGGAGTGGAGGCGTCAGTGGCGGCGGTGGAGGTCGTGGCGGCGGTGGCGGAGGAGGTGGAGGCAGTGGCAGCGGCGGAGGTGGTGCTGGTCGAGGTGCAGCCGCACAGCGTGGAGGCTCTGGTGGCAGCCAACGCCAGCAGTAGCAGCGCACCCGTGAGACCCCGTCGGTTCAGCAGCTTCGTGAGTGGTACGCTGGGCGTGGGAGGTCTGGGGGTGCAGGTCCCTGCACTTACGTTCTTCGCACCGGCACTCGTAATGGGGAGGTGTGTGGGCTTCCACACACCACGCAGCGCTGCTTCGGTCGCTTGACTGACGCTTGGCATACCCAGTTTCCTGATGCCGTTGAGCTTCCTCGTTGGCATGATCTGCTTCTGCAGAATGTGCCTATCTTTGATCTAGACTTTGATGCTATCCTTGCTGCCATGTATGCTCTTGCTGATAGTGCTGAGGGTGACTGTTACCTGAGTGTCCCGCCCGACCCGGGCATTGTGTCTGCTGCTCTAGGTGCTAGTGCGTCTGCTGCTCCAGGTACTAGTGCGTCTGCTGCTCCAGGTGCTGGTGCGTTTGCTCTCTCTGGTACTGCACCTACTGAGTCCTTGCACACTTTCACACTTGACTCTGGTGCTTCGCGCTCTTTCTTTAGAGATAGCACCACGCTCACGCCGCTCCGTCGGCCTGTTGCGGTCTCCCTTGCTGACCCCTCTGGGGGCCCAGTCCTTGCACACTCCTCCACGGTTCTACCGTGTCCTGCGGCCCCGTCGGGCTTGCTGTCGGGACTTCACCTCCCCTCGTTCTCTACGAACTTGGTGAGTGGAGCTGACCTCCAGGACGCGTGGGTTGACCAGTTCACCCCTGGAGGTCAGCGTGTGACCCACTGCACTTGCTCTCGGACGGGCCGCCACCTGGCCACGTTCACCCGTCGGCCAGGGTCGAGTCTGTACACACTGACTACTGCGCCTCCTCCGGTCCCTGCGTCTGGTCAGGTAGCTGCGTCCAGTCAGGTGTTTGCTGCCGCGTCCAGGTCTAGTCCTGCGTCTGCCCCCTGCTCGTGTCGCCCTCTGGCACACGAGACTCTCCTTTGGCACCACCGCCTTGGTCACCCCTCCCTGCCTCGTCTTCGAGGTATGGCCTCCCGTGCTCTTGTCTTTGGACTCCCCAGGTCCCTCCCTCCCCTTCCTCCGGGGCCTGCCCCCACCTGTGTTCCTTGTGTCGAGGGCCGGCAGCGCGCCGCTCCTCACTCCTCCTCGTTTCCTCCGACTGAGGCCCCTCTGCAGACTCTTCACATGGACGTGTGGGGCCCAGCCCGCGTCCGTGGACAGGGTCACGAGCGTTACTTCCTGCTGGTCGTTGACGACTACTCGCGTTACACCACAGTCTTCCCCTTGCGCAGCAAGGGTAAGGTCCCTGAGGTGTTGATCGACTGGATCCGCGGTGCTCGTCGCCAGCTTAGTGAGAGTTTCGGCTCAGACCTTCCTGTTTTGCGTCTGCACTCAGACAGAGGCGGGGAGTTTTCCTCCGACCTCCTGAGAGCCTTCTGTCGATCTGAGGGCATCCGCCAGACGTTCACGCTTCCGGCCTCCCCACAGCAAAATGGGATTGCTGAGCGCCGCATTGGCATGGTCATGGACGTCGCTCGTACGTCCATGATCCATGCGGCTGCTCCCCATTTTCTGTGGCCGTTCGCGGTTCGGTACGCTGCGCATCAGATCAACCTTCAGCCTCGTGTCTCCTTGCCGAAGACCACACCTACTCTGCGGTGGACGGGGAAGGTTGGCAATGCGTCCGCGTTCCGTGTCTGGGGATCTCGAGCTTTTGTCCGCGATACTACAGCGGACAAGCTGTCCTCCCGTGCCATTCCCTGTGTCTTCCTTGGCTTCCCTCCTGACGCACCCGGGTGGCAGTTCTACCACCCCACCTCACGGCGTGTTCTGTCCTCTTAGGACGTCACATTTGACGAGTCGGTGTCGTACTACCGTCTCTTTCCCTACCGCACTGCCTCTCCACCCCCCCCCCCCTGCCGCTCTTCCGGTAGACCCCCTCCTCCCCCAGGGGCCTGCCCCCTCAGGTGTGTCCCAGGTAGACCCTGCCGAGCCGGTCGAGGTAGCTGTCGACTCAGGTGCTGAGTCTGGGGGTGCTGAGCCTGCGGGTGCGGGGACTGGGGGTGCTGAGTCAGGGGGTGCTGCGTCTGGACGTGCTGTGCCTGGGGGTGCTGAGCCTGGGCGTGTGGAGCCTGAGGGTACTGTGTCTGGAGGTGCTGAGCCTGCATGTGCTGCGTCTGGAGGTGCTCTAGGTGTCCCGCCGCGGCGGGAGCCTCTCTCTCCACAGCAGCTTCGTGAGTGGTACTCTCGGCGCTGTCAGGGTGCTACTGGGACTTCTGGAGGTGCTGCTGGTGCTGGTGCTGCTGGAGGTGCTGCTGGTGCTGGAGGTGCTGCTGGGGGTGCTGCTGGTGCTGCTGGAGGTGCTGCGGGTGCTGGTACTGCTGCTGCTGGAGCTGCTGGGGGTGCTGCTGGAGCTTCTGGTGGTGCTACTGGTGCTGGAGGTGCTGCTGGTACTGGAGGTGCTGCTGGAGGTGTTGCTGGTGCTGGAGGTGCTGCTGGTGCTGGTGCTGCTGGAGGTGCTGCTGGTGCTGGAGGTGCTGCTGGAGGTGCTGCTGGTGCTGGAGGTGCTGCTGGAGCTTCTGGTGGTGCTTGTGCTGGTGCTGCTGGAGGTGGTGCTGGTGCTGGAGCTGCTGGAGGTGCTACTGGTGCTGGAGCTTCTGGAGGTGCTGCTAGTGCTGGCGCTGCTGGAGGTGCTGGTGCTGCTGGCGGTGGTGCTGGTGCTGGAGCTGCTGGAGGTGCTGCTGGGACTAGAGACCCTGGGGCTGAGGGTACCGGTTCTGTCTCTGCTGTTTCTGGAGGCGCTGCGCGGCCGCGGCCGTACTACGTTCCACTCCTTCAGCAGGTTCTTGGTTCCCCGCCTTCTCCTGGTCCTCCTCCTCCTTTCCTGAGTCCACCGCCAGTCCAGTCACAGTCGCAGTTACAGCCGGCCTCTCTACTGCCTGGTACTTCTCCTTACTCTGGACCGACTAGAGGTCTTACGGAGCGTCGTGAGCCTGAGTCGCGTCCTGTGTCGCCTGAGTCTCGTTCTGCGTCGCCTGTCCGTCCTGTTCGTGCTGGTCGTGTTTCGTGTCCGCGTCCTCCTCCTGTCCCTGGCACTCACTCTATGACTCTGCATCCTTCCACTGCTCCACAGCGTGTCCCTCTACCCTCTCCTCCTGCGTCCTCTCTTCCTGCCGGTCCGGACCCTGCGTCTGACTCCCTCCGTGCTGTTCGTCCAGCTGTCACGCGTTTTCTGGCCACTGCTGTCACTGACCCTTTGTTTGAGTCCACTGCTGCGTTTGCTCTCGTTGCTGAGCTTGTTGACTTTGCTGCTGCCTGTCGCCTAGACTTCGCCACTAGTCTTGTTGCTGAGTCAGCGTCTGCGTCTGTCTGTCCTCCGTCCGTCGGGGGTGAGTGTGCTCTTGGCACGGACGTTCTTGAGGACAGACAGGAGGAGTTTGAGTGCTTTGCTGCTTCTGTACCTCATCTCGTGTCCATGCTGCTTGCCCCTGAGGGAGACCCGGATGCACCAGACATCCCGACCCCGCGCTCTTACGCAGAGGCGATAGAGGGTCCCTAATCCTCTCAGTGGCAGGCAACCATGGACGCCGAGATGGCTTCCTGGAAGTCCACACGCACCTACGTCGACGAGGTTCCCCCGCCTGGGGCGAGCATCGTCAGTGGCATGTGGATCTTCAGGGTGAAGCGGCCGCCGGGTTCTCCGCCTGTCTTCAAGGCGCGTTACGTTGCACGTGGCTTCAGTCAGCGACAGGGAGTTGACTTCTTCCATACCTTCTCCCCTACCCCGAAGATGACCACTCTTCGGGTACTGCTGCATGTAGCTGCTCACCGTGACTACGAGCTCCACTCGCTTGACTTCAGCACAGCTTTCCTACAGGGTAGCCTGCACGAGGAGATCTGGCTGCGCCGCCCACCTGGCTTCACTGGGTCGTTTCCAGCTGGTACCCAGTGGAGCCTCCCGCGGCCACTCTACGGTCTCCGCCAGGCACCTCGTGAGTGGCACGACACTTCTCTGTTCTTACGCACTGACACTACTCTGCCGCTGTTCTACGTTCTCGTGTACATAGATGACCTCGTCTTTGCTACTGCTGACACTGAGGCACTCGCCCACGTAAAGTCCGAGCTGTAGAAGAGACACACGTGCACAGACCTGGGTGAGCTCACAAGCTATCTTGGCTTGGGGATCACCCGGGACAGAGCACAGCGCACCATTACCTTGACTCAGTCACACATGGTGCAGCAGGTCCTTCAGCGCTTCGGCTTCACGTACTCCTCGCCACAGTCCACTCCTCTGCCTACCGGTCAATCGCTCTCAGCTCCACCTTCGGACGAGTCCGTAGAGCCGAGTGGCCCGTATCCAGAGCTTGTGGGCTGCCTCATGTACCTGATGACTTGCACACGACCTGACCTCGCATACCCTCTCAGCCTTCTGGCTCGGTACGTGGCTCCTGGCAGGCACCGAAAGGTGCACTGAGATGCTGCGAAGAGGGTGTTGCGATACTTGTGCAGTACATCGGGCATGGGGCTCGTGCTTGGAGGACGGGATCGAGTTGTCCTCACTGGTCACGCTGACGCCTCCTGGGTTGACGACTTGGCTACGCAGCGGTCGTCACAGGGTTACACCTTCAGTCTTGGCTCCGGTTTTGTCTCTTGGCGGTCTACCCGTTCTTCTTCTGTTCTCAGCTCTAGTTGTGAGGCTGAGATCTATGCTGGGGCCATGGCTGCACAGGAGCTACGCTGGCTCACCTACCTGCTGACCGACTTGGGAGAGGCGCCTCGTTCTCCTCCAATTCTGTACGTCAACAACAAGGCCATGCTGGCCTTGTGTCAGGAGCACAGATTGGAGCACAGAACGAAGCACATTGCTCTGCGCTACTTCCTTGCTCGAGAGTTGCAGCAGCGTGGTCAACTTCGTCTTGCTTACGTGGCCTCTCAGGCCAACACTGTTGATGTTTTCACCAAGGCACTTCAGCCTTGTGATCATCAGCGTTTCTGTACTGTGTTAGGCCTTGTACCTACTGTGCCTCACTTGCTGACTTCTTGACTCTGCTTGTACTGTACTCTATATACTTATACCTGCATGCTTACTCTTGCTAGGTTGTGTTCACTGTATTGTTTGCTTTCTTCTATATAACTCTGCATGTGAACTGGCCTTGTGGCCCTTTGCTTGTGCTCAGACTGCGTGGTGACTTTGTGATCCACCCTGAGCTTGCTTTACCTTCTTGACTGGTCTTGTGACCCCTTGTTCTCCCCCACTTTGTCTATGGGGGTGTGTCAAACTTATATATGCTATAGTCTGTTTAGGCTGTAGTGGGGTAGTCTTTAGAGGGTACAACACTTTTGTGTTTGCTACTTGTACCCACCTGTTTCCTAGTTCATTCATTCCTCTCATTATTCTCACAACGGACTCCCACCACCATTTTCGACGAAAAGTTTTCTTTTGCCCGTTCCGCGGAGGTTTCCTATTTCGTCTTTACACTACGCGGGTTTGCACGCTCATTGGAGACGAGAATCAACGCCCAAGAAAATTTTCCAATCTATTCGCCAACGCATCGACGATTTTATTTTTCTGAAGTATGCTGTTGGTGCACGCGTCATCACCGCCGTTGACAGCATTGCAAATACAGCAGTTTTTCTGCCTCCTTCGTCTCATTCGATTTGGCGTCAAAATGTTTTTCCGCCACTCGACACGCACCGTTTTTCTACACCGTCAGCCATGTTCGATTTTCCCGAGACAGTTCCAGTCATTTTTTCAATTATCGAAAATTTTCCGCAGCCTCGACGATTCCCGAAATCCAATTCTCCACTGCTAACTGCTAGCATCACCGATCATCCGTGACGTGACGCACTCGACGACAATCTCGACAACCATGCAACAGTTGCCGACGAAGCTGTCGATTTTGTTCTACATCCGAAACCGCGTCGAGCGAAGCTGTTGCGACTGTCGAATTCCCCTTCCCCGAAATTTGGCCCTGCCACCTCAGCATGGTCCCCCGCGCAAGTAGCGAGGTATCCTACGGGGAGTGTTTACCACTCGCCCCAACAATCCGACCCTTCGCATTTCGTATTGCGAAATTGAGGGAGGAAGAAGAGTACGATTTACCCTGGTGAATATATCGCAATTTCGCCACGTCAAAGTAAGCGACGACGACCTCATGATATCATCACGACATACAAACACGTCCTTTACAGTGCGGAATTCACAGAAATGGAGGGGAGTGTTGAGAGATATAGGTCTGCTAGCATTTCTGAAATTCGCAGTTAGACTATACAGCAGTGAAACAGTACAATAGTGGGTCCCGAACTTGATGACGTCAGCATTCGGATTCAGCTGACTAGTCAAAGTAGCTCTAGGCCTAGGTCAACAAACAGCCACTTTCATTAGTGTCTACAGGTCAACACCCCTAGAGTGACGAATAGGTACATTCGGCTACAGTATACGAACAGGTACTTTACTCTAGCTATATATTTTGTATGCTTGTCATTTTATAATATATCTGATTTCAGAGACATAGATCCTGAAACATATCACTACATGGGCTTACATTAGTCCAGACAAAGCCTCCTACACTGGCTTTAAACTCATACAAGTCTTCCACTGCCAATACTTAGTCTTTAATCCAAGATACTACGATCCTGAAAAGGGCTTCGTCCCTTAACCAATTCTACGGGTTTCCAACCCATTCCATCAAGTATTGCAATGCGGTACACGTGTTTATATAGGAATACAAGGGAATACGAAACGTCCTAGCTAGCCATGTACTTGTCAAATTGCATTTGTTATCTCTAGGCTGTAGTGGGGCATACTCTAAGGGGTACTGTCAAAATGTTATAGTGCTTACTTTGTGTAGGCTATAGTGGGGTAGCCCATAAGGGGTACAACCCAATTAGGGTTAGTACTTGTACCCAACTCTTTCATAGTTCATTTATTCTCGTTCTAGATCCTAATATGGTTTTAGAGCAGGTCCTTCCCTAGGACCGATTTTTTTTTTAGGGCCCACCATAGAGTTGCCCCACTAGCTGCCCTGCCGCCCTGCCCTAACGGCGCGCTGCCCTGCTGGCTGCTACGCTGCCCTTTGCAGCCCGTCGCGCCGCCCTTAGCAGCCCGCGAGCCGCCCCTGCAGCACGCTCGCCGCACTTGCAGCCAGCGCTCCGCCCCTGCAGCCCGCTCGCCGCCCCTGCAGCCCGCTCGCAGCCCCTGCGGCCCGCTCGCCGCCCCTGCAGCCCGCTCGCCGCCCTTGCGGCCCGCTTGCCGCCCTTGCAGCCCACTCGCCGCCCCTGCAGCCCGCTCGCCGCTCGCTTGCGGCCCGCTCGCCACCCCTGCAGCCCGCTCGCCACCCTTGCGGCCCGCTCGCCGCCCGATTGCGGCCCGCTCGCCGCCCTTGCAGCCTGCTCGCCGCCCGCTTGCGACCCGCTCGCCGCCACTGCAGCCCGCTCGCCGCTAGCTAGCGGCCCACTCGCCGCCCCTGCAGCCCACTTGCAGCCCTCTTGCGGCCCGCTCGCCGCCCCTTGCAGCTCGCGAGCCGCCCTCTGGCAGCCTGCTCGTCGCCCCTTGCAGCCCGCTCGCCGCCCCTTGCAGCCAGCGCGCCGCCCCTTGCAGCCCGCACGCCGCCCCTTGCGGCCCGCTCGCCGCCCCTTGCAGCCCGCGCACCACCCTCTGGCAGCCCACTCGCTGCCCCTTTGCAGCCCGCCGCCGCCCTCTGGCAGCCCACTCGCCGCCCCTTTGCAGCCCGCCCGCCGCCCCCCCTTGCAGCCCGCGTGCCCGCCCTGCTGCTTGCGTCGCCCGGCTACTGCCCGCCCTGCTGCTGGCCGCCCTCGCCGTGCGCCGCCCTGTCCTGCCCTACGCGCTTCCCTAGTGCTCGCACGCCGCCCTGCCAGCGTGCTGCTCTGCTGGTAGCGCGCCACCCTGCTCTGCCCGCTATGGCTTCTCTAAGTGTCCTCACCTTCGATCATGAGGGCCGTCCGATCCAGTTGGATACGTGGCTCGACGACTTACGCTGTACCTGCTGAGCGATTCTAGAGACAGCGTTTCGTTGTTTGACCACACGTCTGAGCCTCTCTCGCCCCTCCCGCCACAGATGACAGTGCGACTCGCTCACAGTGGCTTACCCATGACCCTGCTGCTCGCTTAGCCGTTCGCAACCACCTGCCATTAGTGGAACGCGCTCACTTCGGACAGCACAAGACTGCTAAAGCATTGTACGACGCTGTAGTCGCCCGTTACTCCTCCCCTGCCACTGCTGCTCTAGGCCGTCTTCTACTGCCCTACCTGTTTCCCGAGCTGTCCGCCTTTGCCACAGTAGAGGACCTCGTTACCCACCTTCGCACTAGCGACGCTCGCTACCGCGCTGCCCTCCCAACAGATTTCCTTGACAGGAACCCGCCCCCGATGTATATCACTCTCTACTTCATAGTCACCCGCCTCCTTGACTCTCTTCACGCTGTCAAGGACCACTTTCTCGCACTTGACCCCACATACCTCACTGTCGACCTGCTCGAGCAGCACCACCTTGCAGCTGAGACTAGCGTAGTCGCTGAAGGTGCCGCTCATGGCACTCCTCGCACGCCCTTCTTTGAGGGGTGTTCCCCCTCCCCCCTTGCCCCCTCCTACGCCTCTGCTGCAGCTGTTGACATCCTTGGTGCTGAGGATGTCAGGGCTGCTTCTGCTATTAGTGGGAAGCGCCGCAGCAGCAAGGGCAAGGGTGGCAGGTGTGGTGGTGGTGGCAGCGGGGGGTGGTGGTGGTGGAGGCAGTGGAGGCGGTGGAGGTGGCGGAGGTGGTGGCAGTGGTGGAAGAGGTGGCAGGAGTGGGGGCTTTGGTGGCGGCGGTGGTGGCAGCTGTGGGGGTGGGGGTGGCGGTGGTGGCGGCAGTGGGAGTGGTGGCGGCGGCAGTGGTGGCGATCGGGGTGGAGCTGTTAAGAGGGGAGGTTCTGGCAGAGGCCAGAGGCAGCAGCAGCAGCGTCGGAGCGAGACCCCTTCGCCCCAGCAGCTTCGTGAGTGGTTTGCTCAGCGTGGGGCGTCTGGGGGTAGTGTTCGCTGCACGTATGTCATTCGCACTGGTGACCGTGCTGGTCAGACATGCGGGAAGCCTCACACGCAGCACCGCTGCTTCTCTCGCCTAGACGACGCTTGGCGCGCAGAGTTTGGTGACGAGGCTGAGCGCCCCCGCTGGTCAGAGCTGCTTAGGTCTAGAGTTGATATCTTTGCTCTTTACTATGATGCTATCCTTGCTGCAATGTATGTCTTGTCTTTTAGTACTGAGGGTGGCTGTTACCTGTGTGTGCCGCCCGACCCAGGCATAGAGGCTGTTGCTCTAGGTGCTAGTGAGTCTGCTCTCCCTGGTACTGCGCCTGCTGAGGCCTTGCACACCTTTACATTTGACTCAGGTGCTTCTCGCTGTTTCTTTCGCGACAGTACCACCCTCACTCCTCTCTCTGCACCTGTACCGGTCAGACTAGCTGACCCCTCAGGGGGCCCAGTTTTTGCCCGTTCCTCCACTGTTCTCCCGTGTCCGGTGGTTCCGTCCGGCTCACTATCAGGCCTTCACCTCCCCTCGTTCTCTACAAACTTGGTGAGCACCACTGCCCTCCAGGATGCGATGGTCACCACCACCACTCCTGGGGGTCAGCGTGTGTTGATCTGCACGTATACACAGACGGGCCGTCACCTAGCCACGTTCACCCGTCGGCCTGGGTCGAGTCTGTACAAACTGGCTACCGAGCCTCTTCAGATACCTGCGTCTGCCCAGGTGTCCGCGTCAGGTCCGGCAGCAACCCCCTTCTTGTGTCGCCTCCTGTCGCACCAAACTCTCCTGTAGCACCACCGCCTTGGTCACCCCTCCCTGCCACGCCTTCGTGGGATGCACTCCCGCCTCCTTCTTTCTGGTCTTCCCAGGTCTCTGCCTCCCCTCCCGCCCTCGCCTACCCCGCCCTGCCTTCCTTGCGTCGAGGGGCGGCAGCGCGCCGCTCCTCACTCCTTGTTTCCCCCGATGACTGCTCCCCTGCAGACTCTCCACATGAACGTGTGGGGCCCAGCCCGCGTCAGTGGACAGGGCTGCGAGCGCTACTTTCTGCTGGTTGTTGACGACTACACGCGGTACACCACGGTCTTCCCCTTGCGCAGAAAGGGTCAGGTCCCTGATGTCTTGATCCCTTGGATCCGCGCAGTCTGTCTCCAGCTCCGTGAGCGGTTCCACGAGGACCTTTCTGTCCTGCGTCTGCACTCTGACAGAGGTGGTGAGTTCTCCTCTGAACTCTTGCGGGAATTTTGTCGTGGGGAGGGCATCCTCTAGTTGTTCACGCTTCCGGCCTCCCCGCAGCAAAATGGGATTGCTGAGCGCCGCATCGGCTTAGTCATGGAGGTCGCTCGTACCTCCATGGTCCATGCGGCTGCTCCCCATTTTCTGTGGCCGTTTGCAGTCCTGTATACTGCGCATCAGCTCAACCTCTAGCCCCGTGTCTCCTTGCCGGAGACCTCGCATACAGTGCGTTGGACGGGGAAGGTTGGCAATGCGTCGGTGCTCCGGGTCTGGGGCTCTCGTGCCTTTATTCGCAATACGTCAGCGGACAAGCTCTCCGCCCGCGCTATTCCCTGTGTCTTCCTTGGCTTTTTACCTGGCTGGCTGGCAGTTTTACGTGCCACCCCACCTCGTGCCTGGCTGGCAGTTTTACCACCCCACCTCGCGTCGTGTCCTCCCCTCTCAGGAAGTCACGTTTGACGAGTCAGTTCCCTTTTACCGTCTCTTCCCCTACCGCTCTGCCCCTCTCCCACCCCCGCCACTCTTCCTTGCTCCAGGTCCCCCTCCGATAGACCCCCTCCCCCCCCAGGGTCCTGCTCCCTCAGGTGTGTCTCAGGTAGACCCACTCTCCGGGACTGTGCCTGTCGAGGTCGCTGTAGACTTAGGTGCTGTTAGAGGTGCTGCGTCTGGAGGTGTTGCGTCTGGGGGTGCTGCGTCTGGGGGTGCTGAGCTTGCGCCTGTGGAGCCTTGGGGTGCTGAGCTTGCGGGTGCGGAGCCTGAGGGTGCTGAGTCTGAGGGTGCGGAGTTTGGGGGTGCTAAGCCTGGGGGTGCGGAGCCTGGGGATACTGAGCCTGCGGGTGCGGATCCTGGGGGTGCTGAGCTTGCGGGTGCGGAGCCTGGGGATGCTGAGCCTGAGGGTGCGGAGCTTGGGGGTGCTGAGTCTGAGGGTGCGGAGTCTGGGGGTGCTGAGCCTAGGGGTACTGCTTCTTCTGGAGGTCCTGCGGGTGCCTCGCCACGACTGTCTCCCCGGCCGGAGCCTCTCTCCCAGCAGTAGCTGCGCGAGTGGTTTGCTCAGCGCACACACCTTCGGGGTGGAGCTTCCGGAGCTGGAGGCTCTGCCGCTGGAGGCACTTGAGCTGGAGGTGCTGGAGCTACTTGTCTTGGAGGTGCTGGAGTTCCTGCTGGATCTGGAAGTACCGGAGGTGTTGGAGCTGCTGGTCTTGGAGGTGCTCGTACTAGGAGTACTGGAGCTGCCGGGGCTGGTGGTTTTGGGGGCGCATGAGCTGGAGGAGCTGGAGCTGGAGACCCTAGCGCTGGAGGCGCTGGGGCTGGAG
Source organism: Closterium sp. Naga37s-1 (assembly GCA_947471745.1). Taxonomy (NCBI): domain Eukaryota; kingdom Viridiplantae; phylum Streptophyta; class Zygnematophyceae; order Desmidiales; family Closteriaceae; genus Closterium; species Closterium sp. Naga37s-1. Next base: position 410,803 of record CANJKZ010000723.1, on the reverse strand, counting down.
GCACTGGAGCTGGAGGAGCTGGAGCTAGAGACCGTGGCGCTAGAGGCGCTGGAGCTGGAGGCACTGGCGCTGGCGGCGCTGGAGCTGGAGGAGCTGGAGCTGGAGGCAATGGCGCTGGGGGCACTTGAGCTGGAGGCGTTGGAGCTGTTGACCCTGGAGCTAGAGGTGCTGGCGCTGGGGTGCTGCGTCTCACAGTACTAGTGCTGGAGGCACTATGCAGCGGCGCCCGTTTTTAGTTCTACCGCCGCTATCGTCTCTGCCGCCACCTGACTCGGTCCTTCGCCAGGTTCTTAGTCTCCCGACTTCTACTGGCCTTCCTCCTAGCTTACTGAGTCCACCGCCTCGCCACTCGCAGCCACAGTTACAGCCACGCTCCCCACTGCCTGCTCCTTCTCCTTACGCATAGCAGACAGACTCTTTTACAGAGCGTCGTGCGCCTGAGTCTCATCCTGCCTCGCCTGCTTGCTCTGTTCGCACTGGTCGTCGGGTTCCTCGTTCGCGTCCTCCTCCTGTCCCCGACACTCACGTTATGGCACTTCGTCCTTCCTCTGTTCCACTGCGAGTTCCTCTGCCGCCTCCTCCTGATTCCTCTCTTCCTGCCGTTCCTGACCCTGAGTCTTACCTAGCTCGTGCTGCCAGTCCCACTGTCTCTCGTCTTCTCCCCACTGCTGTCACTGACCCTTCTTTTGAGTCCACTGTTGCGTCTGCCCTAGTTGCTGAGCTTGTTGACTTTGCTGCTGCCTATTGTCTCGACCACGCCACTAGTCTTGTTGCTGAGTCTGAGTCTAACTGTCCTCCGTCCGTCGGGGGTGAGTGTGCTCTTGGCACGGACGTCCTTGAGGACAGGCAGGAGGACTTTGAGTGCTTTGCAGCTACTGTAGCTCATCTCGTGGCCATGCTGCTTGCATTTGAGGGAGACCCGGATGCACCAGACATCCCGACCCCGTGCTCTTACGTAGAGGCGATTACGGGTCCCTACTCCTCTCAATGGTAGACAACCATGGACGCAGAGATGGCATCCTGGAAGTCCACAGGCACCTACGTTGACGCAGTTGCCCCTTCTGGGGCGAACATAGTTGATGGCATGTGGATTTTCAGGGTGAAGCGGCCGCCGGGTTCTCCGCCTGTCTTCAAGGCTTGTTACTTTGCACGAGGCTTCTGTCAGCGACAAGGAGTTGACTTCTTCCGGACCTCCCCTACCCTGAAGATGACCACTCTTCGGGTGTTGATGCACGTCGCAGCTCAGCGTGACTACGAGTTGCACTCTATTGACTTCAGCACAGCTTTCTTGCAGGGCAGCCTGCACGGGGAGATCTGGCTACGCCGCCCACCTGGCTTCACTGGGTCGTTTCCTGCAGGTACCCAGTGGAGCCTCCGGCGGACAGTCTACGGTCTCCGTCAGGCGCCTCGCGAGTGGCACGACACACTAAGGACGACGCTTGCGGCTCTTGGGTTTGCTCCTTCGACTGCTGACCCGTCGCTGTTTCTACGCACCGACACTTCGCTGCCGCCGTTATACGTCCTCGTGTACGTCGACGACTTGGTCTTTGCCACTGCTGACACTGAGGCACTGGCCCTTGTGAAGCCGGAGCTGCAGAAGAGACACACCTGCACTGACCTGGGTGAGCTGCGCAACTATCTTGGCTTGCAGATCACCCGGGACAGAGCACGGTGCACCATCACCCTGACTCAGTCACACATGGTGCACCAGGTCCTTCAGCCCTTCGGCTTCCGGTACTCCTCGTCACAGTCCACTCCTCTGCCTACCGGTCATTCGCTCTCAGCTCCACCTTCGGACGAGTCCGTAGAGCCGAGTGGCCCGTATCCAGAGCTTGTGGGCTGCCTCATGTACCTGGTGACCTGCACTCGACCTGACCTTGCCTACCCTCTTAGCATCCTGGCATGCTACATTGCGCCCGGGAGACACCGACCAGAGCACTGGGAGGCCGCTAAGAGGGTGTTGCGCTAATTGTGCAGTACTTCGGGCATGGGGCTAGTGCTTGGAGGACGGGGTCCAATTGTCCTCACTGGACACGCAGACGCTTCTTGGGTTGACGACTTGGCTACGCAGCGGTCGTCACAGGGTTACACCTTCAGCCTCGGTTCCGGCTCTGTTTCTTGGCGTTCTACCCGCTCGTGTTCGGTTCTCAGTTCCAGTTGTGAGGCTGAGATCTACGCAGGGGCCATGGCTGCACAGGAGTTACGCTGGCTCACCTACCTGCTGACCGAATTGGGAGAGCGGCCTCGTTCTTCTCCAGTTATGTACGTAGACAACAAGGCCATGATTGCCTTGTGTCAGGAGCACAGACTGGAGCACAGAACAATGCACATTGCTCTGCAGTACTTCCTTGCTCGAGAGTTACAGCAGCGTGGTCAGCTTCGTCTTGCTTACGTGGCCACTCGGGCCAAGACTGCTGATATATTCACCAAGGCACTTCCGCCTGGTGATCATCAGCGTTTCTCTACTGTTTAGGCCTTGTGCCTACTTTGCCTCACTTGCTCACTGCGTGATTCTGCTATACTGTGATCTATATATATTCCTGCATGCTTATTCTTGCTAGGCTTTTATCACTGTACTGTTTGTTCTGTTTTATATAACTCTGCATGTGAACTGGCCTTGTGGCCATTTGCTTGTGCTCGGAATGTGTGGTGCCGCTCCTCACTCCTCGTTTCCGCCGACCACTGCTCCTCTACAGACTCTCCACATGGACGTGTACGGCCCAGCCTGAGTCCGTGTACAGGACCACGAGCGCTTCTTCCTCCTGCGTCAGTGTGATGGTGCGAGCGGCTCTGTCCCGGGTGATCTGCAGGCCAAGGTAGCGCTGCAGCTCACCCAGGTCAGTGCACTTGTGTCTCTTCTGCAGTTCGGACTTCACCTGAGCCAGGGCTGCCCTGTCTGCTGTAGCAAACACCAAGTCGTCGACGTAGACAAGGATAAAGAAAGGAGTAGAACCCGCTCGAACAAACAGCGACGGGTCGGCGGAGGACGGGCTGAACCCAAGGTCACAAAGCGTGGAGCGAAGAGTGTCGTGCCACTCACGGGGCGACTGGCGGAGACCGTAGACTGGTCGCCTCAGGCTCCACTGGGTCCCAGGTGGGAAGGTGTCAGTGAAGCCAGGAGGACGGCGCAGCCAGATCTCCTCGTGCAGTCGGCCCTGGAGGAACGCAGTGGAGAAGTCAAGGGAGTGCAGCTCGTAGTCTCGCTGCGCTACTATGTGGAGTAACACCCGAAGAGTAGTCATCTTCGGGGTCGGGGCGAAGGTCTGGAAGAAGTCAACTCCCTCACGCTGACTGAAACCCCTAGCCACGTAGCGCGCCTTGAACACCGGCGGTGCTCCAGGCGGCCGCTTCACCTTGAAGAGCCACATGCCATCGACTACGTTCGCCCTGGGAGGGGGAACTGCGTCGACGTAGGTGCCTGTGGATCTCCAAGACGCCAACTCTGAGTCCATAGCCGCTTTCCACTGAGAGGCCCACGCCCCTGACACTGCCTCGCGGTAAGTGCGAGGAGTCGGTATGTCAAGGGCGTCGGGGTCTCCCTCAGGGGAGAGCAGCATGGCACACACAGAGGGAGAAGCGGTTGCCCAGTACTCCAGCTCAGACTCTCTGTCCTCTAGGACGTCACAGCCAAGGGCAAACCCACCCCCGACGGACAGAGGACGGTAGGGAGGAGCTGGCACCACACGGGTGGCGTAGTCAAGGCGGCTGGCGGCAGCAAACTCAGCGACAGCGGCAGTGAGAGCCGAGACAGACGACGGAGGGAAACGAGGGTCGGTGACAAGAGTGGTGAGGACACGTGCGGCAACAGGACGAACAGCGCGGTAGTAGTCAGAGATAGGAGTGGGGAGGGCAGGTAGAGAGGACGGAGGAGGAGACGGGAGAACGGACACAGGAGAAGGAGAACACTCGCACTGGATCCCTGTGGCACACATACTCTCATGCGGTTGGTTGCCTTGCACACGTGCACATGAACACACTAACACACTAACGCATGAACACATGAACACACGAACACATGAACACATGAACACATGAACACATGAACACATGAACACATGAACACACGAACACACTAACACACTAACGCATGAACACATGAACACATGAACACAGGAACACATGAACACACTAACACACTAACAGATGAACAGATGAACACATGAACACATGAACACATGAACACATGAACACACTAACACACTACATGAACACATGAACACACTAACACATGAACACATGAACACATGAACGCATGAACGCATGAACACAATAACACACGAACACATGAACACACGAACACACTAACAGATGAACACATGAACACATGAACACATGAACACACGAACACACTAACACACTAACACATGAACACACGAACACACGAACACACTAACAGATGAACACATGAACACATGAACACACGAACACATGAACACATGAACACATGAACACATGAACACATGAACACATGAACACACGAACACACAAACACATGAACACATGAACACATGAACACACGAACACCAAATAAACACACGAGTGCAAGTCTCATGCATGCACCTGTGAGTCCCTCACACCCACCCACCCAATCCAATCACCCACCCGCACCCTCAACCACTGCACTGTCCCCGCTCGCCCCTTGGGTGCGTGGCAGGTGCGGCAAGGAGTGCCCCAACAGGTTCCCCGGGTGTGCGTGCAAGGGCAAGTGCAACACCACCACGTGCATCTGCCGCCGCGCCGGCCGTGAGTGCGACCCCGACACCTGCCGGCACTGCATGGGGTGAGAGAGAGGGGCAGTGCACGGGGTGAGAGAGGGGCAGTGCACGGGGTGAGAGAGAGGGGCAGTGCACGGGGTGAGAGAGAGGGGCAGTGCACGGGGTGAGAGAGAGGGGCAGTGCACGGGGTGAGAGAGAGGGCCACTGCACAGGGTGGGAGCCCTCACACGTACCTCTGTATCCCGCCGTGTGTCATGCCTCATCTCAAGCCGAACCCCCTCCCCTGCCCCTCTGCCCCTCTCTGCCCCCCTCTGCCCCTCTCTGCCCCCCTCTGCCCCCCTCTGCCCTACCCTGCCCTCCCTTGCCCTCCCTTGCCCTCCTCTGCCCTCCTCTGCCTGCGTGTGCCCGCATGCGCAAGGCAGCACGGAGCCACAGTCGTGCTGCAACATGCAGCTCTCCCGCTGCCACTCCGTGCAGGTGCCATGCCATGGGATGATGAGGGAGGGAGGGAGGGAGGGAGGGAGGGAGGGAGGGAGGGAGGGAGGGAGGGAGGGAGGGAGGGAGGGGGGGAGGGAGGGAGGGAAGGGTGTATATTACAGATAAGAGAATAAGGAAGTAGAGAATGGGAGAGACCGGATTACCATCCTTCCACCTGAATGTCCCTGTTTCTGTTTTTTGCTATCTGCTACTCCCTCTGCCTTATGTTGCTCTCTTCGGTTGTTTTCCTTGCTCTTACCTATCTGCCATGCTCCCTGCCATCCACCTGGTGTCCTGCACCTGTCGTGCCAGCAGGTCGAGGTGAAGTGCTCGCCTCTAGACGGCTGGGGAGCTTTCCTGCTGGTGCGTGCCTGCTGTGCTTATTGTGCCTGTTGTGCTGTCATTTCACATGCACCGTGTCGTATTCAAATGCTGAGGAGAGCGAACGGCCTTGGTGAGAGATAGCCTGCCAGGCAACAAATCCTCTTGCTCGCTCACTGTGGCCTCCCTGCCTTGCGTGCCTCACGCTCAATCCTCGTGCTGTGTGTGGGTGCACAATGGGGAGGGCAGCACGATGCTGGGCGGGGAGAGCTGGTGGGGGAGTACACGGGGGAGGTGCTCACAGAGGAGCAGTCCACAAGGCACGTCTTCGAGTTCGACCTCACCAACCAGGTGCCCTGCCCTGCATGTGCTGCACTGTATGTGCTGCCCTCCATGTGCTGCACTGTATGTGCTGCCCTGCATGTGCTGAATTGTATGTGATGCCCTGCATGTGCTGCACTGTATGTGCTGCCCTGCATGTGCTGCATTGTATGTGCTGCCCTGCATGTGCTGCACTGTATGTGCTGCCCTGCATGTGCTGCACTGTATGTGCTGCCCTGCATGTGCTGCACTGTATGTGCTGCCCTGCATGTGCTGCACTGTATGTGCTGCCCTGCATGTGCTGCACTGTATGTGCTGCCCTGCATGTGCTGAATTGTATGTGCTGCCCTGCATGTGCTGCACTGTATGTGCTGCCCTGCATGTGCTGCACTGTATGTGCTGCCCTGCATGTGCTGCACTGCATGTGCTGCCCTGCATGTGCTGCACTGTATGTGCTGCCCTGCATGTGCTGCACTGTATGTGCTGCCCTGCATGTTCTGCACTGTATGTGCTGCCCTGCATGTGCTGCACTTTATGTGCTGCCCTGCATGTGCTGCACTGTATGTGCTGCCCTGCATGTTCTGCACTGTATGTGCTGACCTGCATGTGCTGCACTGTATGTGCTTCCCTGCATTTGCTGCATTGTATGTGCTGCCCTGCATGTGCTGCACTGTATGTGCTGCCCTGCATGTGCTGCACTGTATGTGCTGCCCTACATGTGCTGCACTGTATGTGCTGCCCTGCATGTGCTGCCCTGCATGTGCTGCACTGCATGTGCTGCCCTGCATGTACTGCACTGTATGTGCTGCCCTCCATGTGCTGCCCTGCATGTGCTGCACAGTATGTGCTGCCCTGCATGTGCTGCACTGTATGTGCTGCCCTGCATGTGCTGCACTGTATGTGCTGCCCTGCATTTGCTGCATTGTATGTGCTGCCCTGCATGTGCTGCACTGTATGTGCTGCCCTGCATGAGCTGCACTGTATGTGCTGCCCTGCATGTACTGCACTGTATGTGCTGCCCTGCATGTGCTGCACTGTATGTGCTGCCCTGCATGTGCTGCACAGTATGTGCTGCCCTGCATGTGCTGCACTGTATGTGCTGCCCTGCATGTGCTGCACTGTATGTGCTGCCCCGCATGTGCTGCACTGTATGTGCTGCCCTGCATGTGCTGCACTGTATGTGCTGCCCTGCATGTGCTGCACTGTATGTGCTGCCCTGCATGTGCTGCACTGTATGTGCTGCCCTGCATGTGCTGCACTGTATGTGCTGCCCTGCATGTGCTGCACTGTATGTGCTGCCCTGCATGTGCTGCACTGTATGTGCTGCCCTCCATGTGCTGCCCTGCATGTGCTGCACTGTATGTGCTGCCCTGCATGTGCTGCACTGTATGTGCTGCCCTGCATGTGCTGCACTGTATGTGCTGCCCTGCATGTGCTGCACTGTATGTGCTGCCCTGCATGTGCTGCATTGTATGTGCTGCCCTGCATGTGCTGCACTGTATGTGCTGCCCTGCATGTGCTGCACTGTATGTGCTGCCCTGCATGTGCTGCACTGTATGTGCTGCCCTGCATGTGCTGCACTGTATGTGCTGCCCTGCATGTGCTGCACTGTATGTGCTGCCCTGCATGTGCTGCACTGTATGTGCTGCCCTGCATGTGCTGAATTGTATGTGCTGCCCTGCATGTGCTGCACTGTATGTGCTGCCCTGCATGTGCTGCACTGTATGTGCTGCCCTGCATGTGCTGCACTGCATGTGCTGCCCTGCATGTGCTGCATTGTATGTGCTGCCCTGCATGTGCTGCACTGTATGTGCTGCCCTGCATGTGCTGCACTGTATGTGCTGCCCTGCATGTGCTGCACTGTATGTGCTGCCCTGCATGTGCTGCACTGTATGTGCTGCCCTGCATGTGCTGCACTGTATGTGCTGCCCTGCATGTGCTGAATTGTATGTGCTGCCCTGCATGTGCTGCACTGTATGTGCTGCCCTGCATGTGCTGCACTGTATGTGCTGCCCTGCATGTGCTGCACTGCATGTGCTGCCCTGCATGTGCTGCACTGTATGTGCTGCCCTGCATGTGCTGCACTGTATGTGCTGCCCTGCATGTTCTGCACTGTATGTGCTGCCCTGCATGTGCTGCACTTTATGTGCTGCCCTGCATGTGCTGCACTGTATGTGCTGCCCTGCATGTTCTGCACTGTATGTGCTGACCTGCATGTGCTGCACTGTATGTGCTTCCCTGCATTTGCTGCATTGTATGTGCTGCCCTGCATGTGCTGCACTGTATGTGCTGCCCTGCATGTGCTGCACTGTATGTGCTGCCCTACATGTGCTGCACTGTATGTGCTGCCCTGCATGTGCTGCCCTGCATGTGCTGCACTGCATGTGCTGCCCTGCATGTACTGCACTGTATGTGCTGCCCTCCATGTGCTGCCCTGCATGTGCTGCACAGTATGTGCTGCCCTGCATGTGCTGCACTGTATGTGCTGCCCTGCATGTGCTGCACTGTATGTGCTGCCCTGCATTTGCTGCATTGTATGTGCTGCCCTGCATGTGCTGCACTGTATGTGCTGCCCTGCATGAGCTGCACTGTATGTGCTGCCCTGCATGTACTGCACTGTATGTGCTGCCCTGCATGTGCTGCACTGTATGTGCTGCCCTGCATGTGCTGCACAGTATGTGCTGCCCTGCATGTGCTGCACTGTATGTGCTGCCCTGCATGTGCTGCACTGTATGTGCTGCCCCGCATGTGCTGCACTGTATGTGCTGCCCTGCATGTGCTGCACTGTATGTGCTGCCCTGCATGTGCTGCACTGTATGTGCTGCCCTGCATGTGCTGCACTGTATGTGCTGCCCTGCATGTGCTGCACTGTATGTGCTGCCCTGCATGTGCTGCACTGTATGTGCTGCCCTGCATGTGCTGCACTGTATGTGCTGCCCTCCATGTGCTGCCCTGCATGTGCTGCACTGTATGTGCTGCCCTGCATGTGCTGCACTGTATGTGCTGCCCTGCATGTGCTGCACTGTATGTGCTGCCCTGCATGTGCTGCACTGTATGTGCTGCCCTGCATGTGCTGCATTGTATGTGCTGCCCTGCATGTGCTGCACTGTATGTGCTGCCCTGCATGTGCTGCACTGTATGTGCTGCCCTGCATGTGCTGCACTGTATGTGCTGCCCTGCATGTGCTGCACTGTATGTGCTGCCCTGCATGTGCTGCACTGTATGTGCTGCCCTGCATGTGCTGCACTGTATGTGCTGCCCTGCATGTGCTGAATTGTATGTGCTGCCCTGCATGTGCTGCACTGTATGTGCTGCCCTGCATGTGCTGCACTGTATGTGCTGCCCTGCATGTGCTGCACTGCATGTGCTGCCCTGCATGTGCTGCACTGTATGTGCTGCCCTGCATGTGCTGCACTGCATGTGCTTCCCTGCATGTTCTGCACTGTATGTGCTGCCCTGCATGTGCTGCACTTTATGTGCTGCCCTGCATGTGCTGCACTGTATGTGCTGCCCTGCATGTTCTGCACTGTATGTGCTGACCTGCATGTGCTGCACTGTATGTGCTTCCCTGCATTTGCTGCATTGTATGTGCTGCCCTGCATGTGCTGCACTGTATGTGCTGCCCTGCATGTGCTGCACTGTATGTGCTGCCCTACATGTGCTGCACTGTATGTGCTGCCCTGCATGTGCTGCCCTGCATGTGCTGCACTGCATGTGCTGCCCTGCATGTACTGCACTGTATGTGCTGCCCTCCATGTGCTGCCCTGCATGTGCTGCACAGTATGTGCTGCCCTGCATGTGCTGCACTGTATGTGCTGCCCTGCATGTGCTGCACTGTATGTGCTGCCCTGCATTTGCTGCATTGTATGTGCTGCCCTGCATGTGCTGCACTGTATGTGCTGCCCTGCATGAGCTGCACTGTATGTGCTGCCCTGCATGTACTGCACTGTATGTGCTGCCCTGCATGTGCTGCACTGTATGTGCTGCCCTGCATGTGCTGCACAGTATGTGCTGCCCTGCATGTGCTGCACTGTATGTGCTGCCCTGCATGTGCTGCACTGTATGTGCTGCCCCGCATGTGCTGCACTGTATGTGCTGCCCTGCATGTGCTGCACTGTATGTGCTGCCCTGCATGTGCTGCACTGTATGTGCTGCCCTGCATGTGCTGCACTGTATGTGCTGCCCTGCATGTGCTGCACTGTATGTGCTGCCCTGCATGTGCTGCACTGTATGTGCTGCCCTGCATGTGCTGCACTGTATGTGCTGCCCTCCATGTGCTGCCCTGCATGTGCTGCACTGTATGTGCTGCCCTGCATGTGCTGCACTGTATGTGCTGCCCTGCATGTGCTGCACTGTATGTGCTGCCCTGCATGTGCTGCACTGTATGTGCTGCCCTGCATGTGCTGCATTGTATGTGCTGCCCTGCATGTGCTGCACTGTATGTGCTGCCCTGCATGTGCTGCACTGTATGTGCTGCCCTGCATGTGCTGCACAGTATGTGCTGCCCTGCATGTGCTGCACTGTATGTGCTGCCCTGCATGTGCTGCACTGTATGTGCTGCCCTGCATGTGCTGCACTGTATGTGCTGCCCTGCATGTGCTGCACTGTATGTGCTGCCCTGCATGTGCTGCACTGTATGTGCTTCCCTGCATGTTCTGCACTGCATGTGCTGCCCTGCATGTGCTGAATTGTATGTGCTGCCCTGCATGTGCTGCACTGTATGTGCTGCCCTGCATGTGCTGCACTGTATGTGCTGCCCTGCATGTGCTGCATTGTATGTGCTGCCCTGCATGTACTGCACTGTATGTGCTGCCCTGCATGTTCTGCACTGTATGTGCTGCCCTGCATGTGCTGCACTGTATGTGCTGCCCTGCATGTGCTGAATTGTATGTGCTGCCCTGCATGTGCTGCACTGTATGTGCTGCCCTGCATGTGCTGCACTGTATGTGCTGCCCTGCATGTGCTGCACTGTATGTGCTGCCCTGCATGTGCTGAATTGTATGTGCTGCCCTGCATGTGCTGCACTGTATGTGCTGCCCTGCATGTGCTGCACTGTATGTGCTGCCCTGCATGTACTGCACTGTATGTGCTGCCCTGCATGTGCTGCACTGTATGTGCTGCCCTGCATGTGCTGCAAAGTATGTGCTGCCCTGCATGTGCTGCACTGTATGTGCTGCCCTGCATGTGCTGCACTGTATGTGCTGCCCTGCATGTGCTGCACTGTATGTGCTGCCCTGCATGTGCTGCACTGTATGTGCTGCCCTGCATGTGCTGCACTGTATGTGCTGCCCTGCATGTGCTGCACTGTATGTGCTGCCCTGCATGTGCTGAATTGTATGTGATGCCCTGCATGTGCTGCACTGTATGTGCTGCCCTGCATGTGCTGCATTGTATGTGCTGCCCTGCATGTGCTGCACTGTATGTGCTGCCCTGCATGTGCTGAATTGTATGTGATGCCCTGCATGTGCTGCACTGTATGTGCTGCCCTGCATGTGCTGCACTGTATTTGCTGCCCTGGATGTGCTGCACAGTATGTGCTGCCCTGCATGTGCTGCCCTGCATGTGCTGAATTGTATGTGCTGCCCTGCGTGTGCTGAATTGTATGTTTTGCCCTGCATGTGCTGCACTTTATGTGCTGCCCTGCATGTGCTGCATTGTATGTGCTGCCCTGCATGTGCTGCACTGTATGTGCTGCCCTGCATGTGCTGCACTGTATGTGCTGCCCTGGATGTGCTGCACAGTATGTGCTGCCCTGCATGTGCTGCATTGTATGTGCTGCCCTGCATGTGCTGCACAGCATGTGCTGCCCTGCATGTGCTGCACTGTATGTGCTGCCCTGCATGTGCTGCACTGTATGTGCTGCCCTGCATGTGCTGCACTGTATGTGCTGCCCTGCATGTGCTGAATTGTATGTGCTGCCCTGCATGTGCTGCACTGTATGTGCTGCCCTGCATGTGCTGCACTGTATGTGCTGCCCTGCATGTGCTGAATTGTATGTGCTGCCCTGCATGCGCTGCACTGTATGTGCTGCCCTGCATGTGCTGCACTGTATGTGCTGCCCTGCATGTACTGCACTGTATGTGCTGCCCTGCATGTGCTGCACTGTATGTGCTGCCCTGCATGTGCTGCAAAGTATGTGCTGCCCTGCATATGCTGCACTGTATGTGCTGCCCTGCATGTGCTGCACTGTATGTGCTGCCCTGCATGTGCTGCACTGTATGTGCTGCCCTGCATGTGCTGCACTGTATGTGCTGCCCTGCATGTGCTGCATTGTATGTGCTGCCCTGCATGTGCTGCACTGTATGTGCTGCCCTGCATGTGCTGCACTGTATGTGCTGCCCTGGATGTGCTGCACAGTATGTGCTGCCCTGCATGTGCTGCATTGTATGTGCTGCCCTGCATGTGCTGCACAGCATGTGCTGCCCTGCATGTGCTGCACTGTATGTGCTGCCCTGCATGTGCTGCACTGTATGTGCTGCCCTGCATGTGCTGCACTGTATGTGCTGCCCTGCATGTGCTGAATTGTATGTGCTGCCCTGCATGTGCTGCACTGTATGTGCTGCCCTGCATGTGCTGCACTGTATGTGCTGCCCTGCATGTGCTGCACTGCATGTGCTGCCCTGCATGTGCTGCACTGTATGTGCTGCCCTGCATGTGCTGCACTGTATGTGCTGCCCTGCATGTTCTGCACTGTATGTGCTGCCCTGCATGTGCTGCACTTTATGTGCTGCCCTGCATGTGCTGCACTGTATGTGTTGCCCTACATGTGCTGCACAGTATGTGCTGCCCTGCATGTGCTGCCCTGCATGTGCTGCATTGTATGTGCTGCCCTGCATGTGCTGCACTGTATGTGCTGCCCTGCATGTGCTGCACTGTATGTGCTGCCCTGGATGTGCTGCACAGTATGTGCTGCCCTGCATGTGCTGCATTGTATGTGCTGCCCTGCATGTGCTGCACAGCATGTGCTGCCCTGCATATGCTGCACTGTATGTGCTGCCCTGCATGTGCTGCACTGTATGTGCTGCCCTGCATGTGCTGCACTGTATGTGCTGCCCTGCATGTGCTGCCCTGCATGTGCTGCACTGTATGTGCTGCCCTGCATGTGCTGCACTGTATGTGCTGCCCTGCATGTGCTGCACTGTATGTGCTGCCCTGCATGTGCTGCACTGTATGTGCTGCCCTGCATGTGCTGCACTGTATGTGCTGCCCTGCATGTTCTGCACTGCATGTGCTGCCCTGCATGTGCTGAATTGTATGTGCTGCCCTGCATGTGCTGCACTGTATGTGCTGCCCTGCATGTGCTGCACTGTATGTACTGCCCTGCATGTGCTGCATTGTATGTGCTGCCCTGCATGTACTGCACTGTATGTGCTGCCCTGCATGTTCTGCACTGTATGTGCTGCCCTGCATGTGCTGCACTGTATGTGCTGCCCTGCATGTGCTGAATTGTATGTGCTGCCCTGCATGTGCTGCACTGTATGTGCTGCCCTGCATGTGCTGCACTGTATGTGCTGCCCTGCATGTGCTGCACTGTATGTGCTGCCCTGCATGTGCTGAATTGTATGTGCTGCCCTGCATGTGCTGCACTGTATGTGCTGCCCTGCATGTGCTGCACTGTATGTGCTGCCCTGCATGTGCTGCACTGTATGTGCTGCCCTGCATGTTCTGCACTGCATGTGCTGCCCTGCATGTGCTGAATTGTATGTGCTGCCCTGCATGTGCTGCACTGTATGTGCTGCCCTGCATGTGCTGCACTGTATGTACTGCCCTGCATGTGCTGCATTGTATGTGCTGCCCTGCATGTACTGCACTGTATGTGCTGCCCTGCATGTTCTGCACTGTATGTGCTGCCCTGCATCTGCTGCACTGTATGTGCTGCCCTGCATGTGCTGAATTGTATGTGCTGCCCTGCATGTGCTGCACTGTATGTGCTGCCCTGCATGTGCTGCACTGTATGTGCTGCCCTGCATGTGCTGCACTGTATGTGCTGCCCTGCATGTGCTGAATTGTATGTGCTGCCCTGCATGTGCTGCACTGTATGTGCTGCCCTGCATGTGCTGCACTGTATGTGCTGCCCTGCATGTACTGCACTGTATGTGCTGCCCTGCATGTGCTGCACTGTATGTGCTGCCCTGCATGTGCTGCAAAGTATGTGCTGCCCTGCATGTGCTGCACTGTATGTGCTGCCCTGCATGTGCTGCACTGTATGTGCTGCCCTGCATGTGCTGCACTGTATGTGCTGCCCTGCATGTGCTGCACTGTATGTGCTGCCCTGCATGTGCTGCACTGTATGTGCTGCCCTGCATGTGCTGCACTGTATGTGCTGCCCTGCATGTGCTGCACTGTATGTGCTGCCCTACATGTGCTGCACTGTATGTGCTGCCCTGCATGTGCTGCCCTGCATGTGCTGCACTGCATGTGCTGCCCTGCATGTACTGCACTGTATGTGCTGCCCTCCATGTGCTGCCCTGCATGTGCTGCACAGTATGTGCTGCCCTGCATGTGCTGCACTGTATGTGCTGCCCTGCATGTGCTGCACTGTATGTGCTGCCCTGCATTTGCTGCATTGTATGTGCTGCCCTGCATGTGCTGCACTGTATGTGCTGCCCTGCATGAGCTGCACTGTATGTGCTGCCCTGCATGTACTGCACTGTATGTGCTGCCCTGCATGTGCTGCACTGTATGTGCTGCCCTGCATGTGCTGCACTGTATGTGCTGCCCTGCATGTGCTGCACTGTATGTGCTGCCCTGCATGTGCTGCACTGTATGTGCTGCCCTGCATGTGCTGAATTGTATGTGCTGCCCTGCATGTGCTCCACTGTATGTGCTGCCCTGCATGTGCTGCACTGTATGTGCTGCCCTGCATGTGCTGCATTGTATGTGCTGCCCTGCATGTGCTGCACTGTATGTGCTGCCCTGCATGTTCTGCACTGTATGTGCTGCCCTGCATGTGCTGCACTGTATGTGCTGCCCTGCATGTGCTGAATTGTATGTGCTGCCCTGCATGTGCTGCACTGTATGTGCTGCCCTGCATGTGCTGCACGGTATCTGCTGCCCTGCATGTGCTGCACTGTATGTGCTGCCCTGCATGTGCTGCATTGTATGTGCTGCCCTGCATGTGCTGCACTGTATGTGCTGCTCTGCATGTGCTGCCCTGCATGTGCTGCACTGTATGTGCTGCCCTCCATGTGCTGCACTGTATGTGCTGCCCTCCATGTGCTGCACTGTATGTGCTGCCCTACATGTGCTGCACTGTATGTGCTGCCCTGCATGTGCTGCCCTGCATGTGCTGCACTGCATGTGCTGCCCTGCATGTACTGCACTGTATGTGCTGCCCTCCATGTGCTGCCCTGCATGTGCTGCACAGTATGTGCTGCCCTGCATGTGCTGCACTGTATGTGCTGCCCTGCATGTGCTGCACTGTATGTGCTGCCCTGCATTTGCTGCATTGTATGTGCTGCCCTGCATGTGCTGCACTGTATGTGCTGCCCTGCATGAGCTGCACTGTATGTGCTGCCCTGCATGTACTGCACTGTATGTGCTGCCCTGCATGTGCTGCACTGTATGTGCTGCCCTGCATGTGCTGCACAGTATGTGCTGCCCTGCATGTGCTGCACTGTATGTGCTGCCCTGCATGTGCTGCACTGTATGTGCTGCCCCGCATGTGCTGCACTGTATGTGCTGCCCTGCATGTGCTCCACTGTATGTGCTGCCCTGCATGTGCTGCACTGTATGTGCTGCCCTGCATGTGCTGCACTGTATGTGCTGCCCTGCATGTGCTGCACTGTATGTGCTGCCCTGCATGTGCTGCACTGTATGTGCTGCCCTGCATGTGCTGCACTGTATGTGCTGCCCTGCATGTGCTGAATTGTATGTGCTGCCCTGCATGTGCTCCACTGTATGTGCTGCCCTGCATGTGCTGCACTGTATGTGCTGCCCTGCATGTGCTGCATTGTATGTGCTGCCCTGCATGTGCTGCACTGTATGTGCTGCCCTGCATGTTCTGCACTGTATGTGCTGCCCTGCATGTGCTGCACTGTATGTGCTGCCCTGCATGTGCTGAATTGTATGTGCTGCCCTGCATGTGCTGCACTGTATGTGCTGCCCTGCATGTGCTGCACTGTATCTGCTGCCCTGCATGTGCTGCACTGTATGTGCTGCCCTGCATGTGCTGCATTGTATGTGCTGCCCTGCATGTGCTGCACTGTATGTGCTGCTCTGCATGTGCTGCCCTGCATGTGCTGCACTGTATGTGCTGCCCTCCATGTGCTGCACTGTATGTGCTGCCCTCCATGTGCTGCCCTGCATGTGCTGCACTGTATGTGCTGCCCTGCATGTGCTGCCCTGCATGTGCTGCACTGTATGTGCTGCCCTGCATGTGCTGCACTGTATGTGCTGCCCTGCATGTGCTGCACTGTATGTGCTGCCCTGCATGTGCTGCACTGTATGTGCTGCCCTGCATGTACTACACTGTATGTGCTGCCCTGCATGTTCTGCACTGTATGCGCTGCCCTGCATGTTCTGCACTGTATGTGCTGCCCTGCATGTGCTGCACTGTATGTGCTGCCCTGCATGTGCTGCACTGTATGTGCTGCTCTGCATGTGCTGCACTGTATGTGCTGCCCTGCATGTTCTGCACTGCATGTGCTGCCCTGTATGTGCTGAATTGTATGTGCTGCCCTGCATGTGCTCCACTGTATGTGCTGCCCTGCATGTGCTGCACTGTATGTGCTGCCCTGCATGTGCTGCATTGTATGTGCTGCCCTGCATGTGCTGCACTGTATGTGCTGCCCTGCATGTTCTGCACTGTATGTGCTGCCCTGCATGTGCTGCACTGTATGTGCTGCCCTGCATGTGCTGAATTGTATGTGCTGCCCTGCATGTGCTGCACTTTATGTGCTGCCCTGCATGTGCTGCACTGTATGTGCTGCCCTGCATGTGCTGCACTGTATGTGCTGCCCTGCATGTGCTGCATTGTATGTGCTGCCCTGCATGTGCTGCACTGTATGCGCTGCCCTGCATGTTCTGCACTGTATGTGCTGCCCTGCATGTGCTGCACTGTATGTGCTGCCCTGCATGTGCTGCACTGTATGTGCTGCCCTGCATGTGCTGAATTGTATGTGCTGCCCTGCATGTGCTGCACTGCATGTGCTGCCCTGCATGTGCTGCATTGTATGTGCTGCCCTGCATGTGCTGCACTGTATGTGCTGCCCTGCATGTGCTGCCCTGCATGTGCTGCACTGTATGTGCTGCCCTGCATGTACTGCACTGTATGTGCAGCCCTCTATGTGCTGCCCTGCATGTGCTGCACTGTATGTGCTGCCCTGCATGTGCTGCACTGTATGTGCTGCCCTGCATGTGCTGCACTGTATGCGCTGCCCTGCATTTGCTGCACTGTATGTGCTGCCCTGCATGTGCTGCACTGTATGTGCTGCCCTGCATGTACTGCACTGTATGTGCTGCCCTGCATGTACTGCACTGTATGTGCTGCCCTGCATGTACTGCACTTTATGCGCTGCCCTGCATGTGCTGCACTGTATGCGCTGCCCTGCATGTGCTGCACTGCATGTGCTGTGCATGTGCTGCACTGTATGTGCTGCCCTGCATGTGCTGCACTGTATGTGCTGCCCTGCATGTTCTGCACTGCATGTGCTGCCCTGCATGTGCTGAATTGTATGTGCTGCCCTGCATGTGCTCCACTGTATGTGCTGCCCTGCATGTGCTGCACTGTATGTGCTGCCCTGCATGTGCTGCATTGTATGTGCTGCCCTGCATGTGCTGCACTGTATGTGCTGCCCTGCATGTTCTGCACTGTATGTGCTGCCCTGCATGTGCTGCACTGTATGTGCTGCCCTGCATGTGCTGAATTGTATGTGCTGCCCTGCATGTGCTGCACTGTATGTGCTGCCCTGCATGTGCTGCACTGTCTGTGCTGCCCTGCATGTGCTGCACTGTATGTTCTGCCCTGCATGTGCTGCATTGTATGTGCTGCCCTGCATGTGCTGCACTGTATGCGCTGCCCTGCATGTTCTGCACTGTATGTGCTGCCCTGCATGTGCTGCACTGTATGTGCTGCTCTGCATGTGCTGCACTGTATGTGCTGCCCTGCATGTTCTGCACTGCATGTGCTGCCCTGTATGTGCTGAATTGTATGTGCTGCCCTGCATGTGCTCCACTGTATGTGCTGCTCTGCATGTGCTGCACTGTATGTGCTGCCCTGCATGTGCTGCATTGTATGTGCTGCCCTGCATGTGCTGCACTGTATGTGCTGCCCTGCATGTTCTGCACTGTATGTGCTGCCCTGCATGTGCTGCACTGTATGTGCTGCCCTGCATGTGCTGAATTGTATGTGCTGCCCTGCATGTGCTGCACTTTATGTGCTGCCCTGCATGTGCTGCACTGTATGTGCTGCCCTGCATGTGCTGCACTGTATGTGCTGCCCTGCATGTGCTGCATTGTATGTGCTGCCCTGCATGTGCTGCACTGTATGCGCTGCCCTGCATGTTCTGCACTGTATGTGCTGCCCTGCATGTGCTGCACTGTATGTGCTGCCCTGCATGTGCTGCACTGTATGTGCTGCCCTGCATGTGCTGAATTGTATGTGCTGCCCTGCATGTGCTGCACTGTATGTGCTGCCCTGCATGTGCTGCATTGTATGTGCTGCCCTGCATGTGCTGCACTGTATGTGCTGCCCTGCATGTGCTGCCCTGCATGTGCTGCACTGTATGTGCTGCCCTGCATGTACTGCACTGTATGTGCAGCCCTCCATGTGCTGCCCTGCATGTGCTGCACTGTATGTGCTGCCCTGCATGTGCTGCACTGTATGTGCTGCCCTGCATGTGCTGCACTGTATGCGCTGCCCTGCATTTGCTGCACTGTATGTGCTGCCCTGCATGTGCTGCACTGTATGTGCTGCCCTGCATGTACTGCACTGTATGTGCTGCCCTGCATGTACTGCACTGTATGTGCTGCCCTGCATGTACTGCACTTTATGCGCTGCCCTGCATGTGCTGCACTGTATGCGCTGCCCTGCATGTGCTGCACTGCATGTGCTGTGCATGTGCTGCACTGTATGTGCTGCCCTGCATGTGCTGCACTGTATGTGCTGCCCTGCATGTTCTGCACTGCATGTGCTGCCCTGCATGTGCTGAATTGTATGTGCTGCCCTGCATGTGCTCCACTGTATGTGCTGCCCTGCATGTGCTGCACTGTATGTGCTGCCCTGCATGTGCTGCATTGTATGTGCTGCCCTGCATGTGCTGCACTGTATGTGCTGCCCTGCATGTTCTGCACTGTATGTGCTGCCCTGCATGTGCTGCACTGTATGTGCTGCCCTGCATGTGCTGAATTGTATGTGCTGCCCTGCATGTGCTGCACTGTATGTGCTGCCCTGCATGTGCTGCACTGTCTGTGCTGCCCTGCATGTGCTGCACTGTATGTTCTGCCCTGCATGTGCTGCATTGTATGTGCTGCCCTGCATGTGCTGCACTGTATGCGCTGCCCTGCATGTTCTGCACTGTATGTGCTGCCCTGCATGTGCTGCACTGTATGTGCTGCTCTGCATGTGCTGCACTGTATGTGCTGCCCTGCATGTTCTGCACTGCATGTGCTGCCCTGTATGTGCTGAATTGTATGTGCTGCCCTGCATGTGCTCCACTGTATGTGCTGCTCTGCATGTGCTGCACTGTATGTGCTGCCCTGCATGTGCTGCATTGTATGTGCTGCCCTGCATGTGCTGCACTGTATGTGCTGCCCTGCATGTTCTGCACTGTATGTGCTGCCCTGCATGTGCTGCACTGTATGTGCTGCCCTGCATGTGCTGAATTGTATGTGCTGCCCTGCATGTGCTGCACTTTATGTGCTGCCCTGCATGTGCTGCACTGTATGTGCTGCCCTGCATGTGCTGCACTGTATGTGCTGCCCTGCATGTGCTGCATTGTATGTGCTGCCCTGCATGTGCTGCACTGTATGCGCTGCCCTGCATGTTCTGCACTGTATGTGCTGCCCTGCATGTGCTGCACTGTATGTGCTGCCCTGCATGTGCTGCACTGTATGTGCTGCCCTGCATGTGCTGAATTGTATGTGCTGCCCTGCATGTGCTGCACTGTATGTGCTGCCCTGCATGTGCTGCATTGTATGTGCTGCCCTGCATGTGCTGCACTGTATGTGCTGCCCTGCATGTGCTGCCCTGCATGTGCTGCACTGTATGTGCTGCCCTGCATGTACTGCACTGTATGTGCAGCCCTCCATGTGCTGCCCTGCATGTGCTGCACTGTATGTGCTGCCCTGCATGTGCTGCACTGTATGTGCTGCCCTGCATGTGCTGCACTGTATGCGCTGCCCTGCATTTGCTGCACTGTATGTGCTTCCCTGCATGTGCTGCACTGTATGTGCTGCCCTGCATGTACTGCACTGTATGTGCTGCCCTGCATGTACTGCACTGTATGTGCTGCCCTGCATGTACTGCACTTTATGCGCTGCCCTGCATGTGCTGCACTGTATGCGCTGCCCTGCATGTGCTGCACTGCATGTGCTGTGCATGTGCTGCACTGTATGTGCTGCCCTGCATGTGCTGCACTGTATGTGCTGCCCTGCATGTTCTGCACTGCATGTGCTGCCCTGCATGTGCTGAATTGTATGTGCTGCCCTGCATGTGCTCCACTGTATGTGCTGCCCTGCATGTGCTGCACTGTATGTGCTGCCCTGCATGTGCTGCATTGTATGTGCTGCCCTGCATGTGCTGCACTGTATGTGCTGCCCTGCATGTTCTGCACTGTATGTGCTGCCCTGCATGTGCTGCACTGTATGTGCTGCCCTGCATGTGCTGAATTGTATGTGCTGCCCTGCATGTGCTGCACTGTATGTGCTGCACTGTATGTGCTGCCCTGCATGTGCTGCACTGTATGTTCTGCCCTGCATGTGCTGCATTGTATGTGCTGCCCTGCATGTGCTGCACTGTATGCGCTGCCCTGCATGTTCTGCACTGTATGTGCTGCCCTGCATGTGCTGCACTGTATGTGCTGCCCTGCATGTGCTGCACTGTATGTGCTGCCCTGCATGTGCTGAATTGTATGTGCTGCCCTGCATGTGCTGCACTGTATGTGCTGCCCTGCATGTGCTGCATTGTATGTGCTGCCCTGCATGTGCTGCACTGTATGTGCTGCCCTGCATGTGCTGCCCTGCATGTGCTGCACTGTATGTGCTGCCCTGCATGTGCTGCCCTGCATGTGCTGCATTGTATGTGCTGCCCTGCATGTACTGCACTGTATGTGCTGCCCTCCATGTGCTGCCCTGCATGTGCTGCACTGTATGTGCTGCCCTGCATGTGCTGCACTGTATGTGCTGCCCTGCATGTGCTGCACTGTATGCGCTGCCCTGCATTTGCTGCACTGCATGTGCTGCCCTGCATGTGCTGCACTGTATGTGCTGCCCTCCATGTGCTGCCCTGCATGTGCTGCACTGTATGTGCTGCCCTGCATGTGCTGCACTGTATGCGCTGCCCTGCATGTGCTGCACTGTATGTGCTGCCCTGCATGTGCTGCATTGTATGTGCTGCCCTCCATGTGCTGCCCTGCATGTGCTGCACTGTATGCGCTGCCCTGCATTTGCTGCACTGTATGTGCTGCCCTGCATGTGCTGCACTGTATGTGCTGCCCTGCACGTACTGCACTGTATGTGCTGCCCTGCATGTACTGCACTGTATGTGCTGCCCTGCATGTACTGCACTTTATGCGCTGCCCTGCATGTGCTGCACTGTATGCGCTGCCCTGCATGTGCTGCACTGCATGTGCTGTGCATGTGCTGCACTGTATGTGCTGCCCTGCATGTGCTGCACTGTATGTGCTGCCCTGCATGTTCTGCACTGCATGTGCTGCCCTGCATGTGCTGAATTGTATGTGCTGCCCTGCATGTGCTCCACTGTATGTGCTGCCCTGCATGTGCTGCACTGTATGTGCTGCCCTGCATGTGCTGCATTGTATGTGCTGCCCTGCATGTGCTGCACTGTATGTGCTGCCCTGCATGTTCTGCACTGTATGTGCTGCCCTGCATGTGCTGCACTGTATGTGCTGCCCTGCATGTGCTGAATTGTATGTGCTGCCCTGCATGTGCTGCACTGTATGTGCTGCCCTGCATGTGCTGCACTGTCTGTGCTGCCCTGCATGTGCTGCACTGTATGTTCTGCCCTGCATGTGCTGCATTGTATGTGCTGCCCTGCATGTGCTGCACTGTATGCGCTGCCCTGCATGTTCTGCACTGTATGTGCTGCCCTGCATGTGCTGCACTGTATGTGCTGCTCTGCATGTGCTGCACTGTATGTGCTGCCCTGCATGTTCTGCACTGCATGTGCTGCCCTGTATGTGCTGAATTGTATGTGCTGCCCTGCATGTGCTCCACTGTATGTGCTGCTCTGCATGTGCTGCACTGTATGTGCTGCCCTGCATGTGCTGCATTGTATGTGCTGCCCTGCATGTGCTGCACTGTATGTGCTGCCCTGCATGTTCTGCACTGTATGTGCTGCCCTGCATGTGCTGCACTGTATGTGCTGCCCTGCATGTGCTGAATTGTATGTGCTGCCCTGCATGTGCTGCACTTTATGTGCTGCCCTGCATGTGCTGCACTGTATGTGCTGCCCTGCATGTGCTGCACTGTATGTGCTGCCCTGCATGTGCTGCATTGTATGTGCTGCCCTGCATGTGCTGCACTGTATGCGCTGCCCTGCATGTTCTGCACTGTATGTGCTGCCCTGCATGTGCTGCACTGTATGTGCTGCCCTGCATGTGCTGCACTGTATGTGCTGCCCTGCATGTGCTGAATTGTATGTGCTGCCCTGCATGTGCTGCACTGTATGTGCTGCCCTGCATGTGCTGCATTGTATGTGCTGCCCTGCATGTGCTGCACTGTATGTGCTGCCCTGCATGTGCTGCCCTGCATGTGCTGCACTGTATGTGCTGCCCTGCATGTACTGCACTGTATGTGCAGCCCTCCATGTGCTGCCCTGCATGTGCTGCACTGTATGTGCTGCCCTGCATGTGCTGCACTGTATGTGCTGCCCTGCATGTGCTGCACTGTATGCGCTGCCCTGCATTTGCTGCACTGTATGTGCTGCCCTGCATGTGCTGCACTGTATGTGCTGCCCTGCATGTACTGCACTGTATGTGCTGCCCTGCATGTACTGCACTGTATGTGCTGCCCTGCATGTACTGCACTTTATGCGCTGCCCTGCATGTGCTGCACTGTATGCGCTGCCCTGCATGTGCTGCACTGCATGTGCTGTGCATGTGCTGCACTGTATGTGCTGCCCTGCATGTGCTGCACTGTATGTGCTGCCCTGCATGTTCTGCACTGCATGTGCTGCCCTGCATGTGCTGAATTGTATGTGCTGCCCTGCATGTGCTCCACTGTATGTGCTGCCCTGCATGTGCTGCACTGTATGTGCTGCCCTGCATGTGCTGCATTGTATGTGCTGCCCTGCATGTGCTGCACTGTATGTGCTGCCCTGCATGTTCTGCACTGTATGTGCTGCCCTGCATGTGCTGCACTGTATGTGCTGCCCTGCATGTGCTGAATTGTATGTGCTGCCCTGCATGTGCTGCACTGTATGTGCTGCACTGTATGTGCTGCCCTGCATGTGCTGCACTGTATGTTCTGCCCTGCATGTGCTGCATTGTATGTGCTGCCCTGCATGTGCTGCACTGTATGCGCTGCCCTGCATGTTCTGCACTGTATGTGCTGCCCTGCATGTGCTGCACTGTATGTGCTGCCCTGCATGTGCTGCACTGTATGTGCTGCCCTGCATGTGCTGAATTGTATGTGCTGCCCTGCATGTGCTGCACTGTATGTGCTGCCCTGCATGTGCTGCATTGTATGTGCTGCCCTGCATGTGCTGCACTGTATGTGCTGCCCTGCATGTGCTGCCCTGCATGTGCTGCACTGTATGTGCTGCCCTGCATGTGCTGCCCTGCATGTGCTGCATTGTATGTGCTGCCCTGCATGTACTGCACTGTATGTGCTGCCCTCCATGTGCTGCCCTGCATGTGCTGCACTGTATGTGCTGCCCTGCATGTGCTGCACTGTATGTGCTGCCCTGCATGTGCTGCACTGTATGCGCTGCCCTGCATTTGCTGCACTGCATGTGCTGCCCTGCATGTGCTGCACTGTATGTGCTGCCCTCCATGTGCTGCCCTGCATGTGCTGCACTGTATGTGCTGCCCTGCATGTGCTGCACTGTATGCGCTGCCCTGCATGTGCTGCACTGTATGTGCTGCCCTGCATGTGCTGCATTGTATGTGCTGCCCTCCATGTGCTGCCCTGCATGTGCTGCCCTGCATGTGCTGAATTGTATGTGCTGCCCTGCATGTGCTGCACTGTATGTGCTGCTCTGCATGTGCTGCACTGTATGTGCTGCCCTGCATGTTCTGCACTGCATGTGCTGCCCTGTATGTGCTGAATTGTATGTGCTGCCCTGCATGTGCTCCACTGTATGTGCTGCCCTGCATGTGCTGCACTGTATGTGCTGCCCTGCATGTGCTGCATTGTATGTGCTGCCCTGCATGTGCTGCACTGTATGTGCTGCCCTGCATGTTCTGCACTGTATGTGCTGCCCTGCATGTGCTGCACTGTATGTGCTGCCCTGCATGTGCTGAATTGTATGTGCTGCCCTGCATGTGCTGCACTTTATGTGCTGCCCTGCATGTGCTGCACTGTATGTGCTGCCCTGCATGTGCTGCACTGTATGTGCTGCCCTGCATGTGCTGCATTGTATGTGCTGCCCTGCATGTTCTGCACTGTATGCGCTGCCCTGCATGTTCTGCACTGTATGTGCTGCCCTGCATGTGCTGCACTGTATGTGCTGCCCTGCATGTGCTGCACTGTATGTGCTGCCCTGCATGTGCTGAATTGTATGTGCTGCCCTGCATGTGCTGCACTGTATGTGCTGCCCTGCATGTACTGCACTGTATGTGCTGCCCTGCATGTGCTGCACTGTATGTGCTGCCCTGCATGTGCTGCACAGTATGTGCTGCCCTGCATGTGCTGCACTGTATGTGCTGTCCTGCATGTGCTGCACTGTATGTGCTGCCCTGCATGTGCTGCACTGTATGTGCTGCCCTGCATGTGCTGCACTGTATGTGCTGCCCTGCATGTTCTGCACTGTATGTGCTGCCCTGCATGTGCTGCACTGTATGTGCTGCCCTGCATGTGCTGCACTGTATGTGCTGCCCTGCATGTGCTGCACTGTATGTGCTGCCCTGCATGTGCTGCACTGTATGTGCTGCCCTGCATGTGCTGCACTGTATGTGCTGCCCTGCATGTGCTGAATTGTATGTGCTGCCCTGCATGTGCTGCACTGTATGTGCTGCCCTGCATGTGCTGAATTGTATGTGCTGCCCTGCATGTGCTGAATTGTATGTGCTGCCCTGCATGTGCTGCACTGTATGTGCTGCCCTGCATGTGCTGCACTGTATGTGCTGCCCTGCATGTGCTGCACTGTATGTGCTGCCCTGCATGTGCTGAATTGTATGTGCTGCCCTGCATGTGCTGCACTGTATGTGCTGCCCTGCATGTGCTGCACTGTATGTGCTGCCCTGCATGTGCTGCACTGTATGTGCTGCCCTGCATGTGCTGCACTGTATGTGCTGCCCTGCATGTGCTGCACTGTATGTGCTGCCCTGCATGTGCTGCACTGTATGTGCTGCCCTGCATGTGCTGCACTGTATGTGCTGCCCTCCATGTGCTGCCCTGCATGTGCTGCACTGTATGTGCTGCACTGCATGTGCTGCACTGTATGTGCTGCCCTGCATGTGCTGCACTGTATGTGCTGCCCTGCATGTGCTGCACTGTATGTGCTGCCCTGCATGTGCTGCATTGTATGTGCTGCCCTGCATGTGCTGCACTGTATGTGCTGCCCTGCATGTGCTGTATGTGCTGCCTTGCATGTGCTGCACAGTATGTGCTGCCCTGCATGTGCTGCACTGTATGTGCTGCCCTGCATGTGCTGCACTGTATGTGCTGCCCTGCATGTGCTGCACTGTATGTGCTGCCCTGCATGTGCTGCACTGTATGTGCTGCCCTGCATGTGCTGCACTGTATGTGCTGCCCTGCATGTTCTGCACTGCATGTGCTGCCCTGCATGTGCTGAATTGTATGTGCTGCCCTGCATGTGCTGCACTGTATGTGCTGCCCTGCATGTTCTGCACTGCATGTGCTGCCCTGTATGTGCTGAATTGTATGTGCTGCCCTGCATGTGCTGCACTGTATGTGCTGCCCTGCATGTGCTGCATTGTATGTGCTGCCCTGCATGTGCTGCACTGTATGTGCTGCCCTGCATGTTCTGCACTGTATGTGCTGCCCTGCATGTGCTGCACTGTATGTGCTGCCCTGCATGTGCTGAATTGTATATGCTGCCCTGCATGTGCTGCACTTTATGTGCTGCCCTGCATGTGCTGCACTGTATGTGCTGCCCTGCATGTGCTGCACTGTATGTGCTGCCCTGCATGTGCTGCATTGTATGTGCTGCCCTGCATGTGCTGCACTGTATGCGCTGCCCTGCATGTTCTGCACTGTATGTGCTGCCCTGCATTACTGCACTGTATGTGCTGCCCTGCATGTGCTGCACTGTATGTGCTGCCCTGCATGTGCTGAATTGTATGTGCTGCCCTGCATGTGCTGCACTGTATGTGCTGCCCTGCATGTGCTGCATTGTATGTGCTGCCCTGCATGTGCTGCACTGTATGTGCTGCCCTGCATGTGCTGCCCTGCATGTGCTGCACTGTATGTGCTGCCCTGCATGTACTGCACTGTATGTGCAGCCCTCCATGTGCTGCCCTGCATGTGCTGCACTGTATGTGCTGCCCTGCATGTGCTGCACTGTATGTGCTGCCCTGCATGTGCTGCACTGTATGCGCTGCCCTGCATTTGCTGCACTGTATGTGCTGCCCTGCATGTGCTGCACTGTATGTGCTGCCCTGCATGTACTGCACTGTATGTGCTGCCCTGCATGTACTGCACTGTATGTGCTGCCCTGCATGTACTGCACTTTATGCGCTGCCCTGCATGTGCTGCACTGTATGCGCTGCCCTGCATGTGCTGCACTGCATGTGCTGTGCATGTGCTGCACTGTATGTGCTGCCCTGCATGTGCTGCACTGTATGTGCTGCCCTGCATGTGCTGCATTGTATGTGCTGCCCTGCATGTGCTGCACTGTATGTGCTGCCCTGCATGTTCTGCACTGTATGTGCTGCCCTGCATGTGCTGCACTGTATGTGCTGCCCTGCATGTGCTGAATTGTATGTGCTGCCCTGCATGTGCTGCACTGTATGTGCTGCACTGTATGTGCTGCCCTGCATGTGCTGCACTGTATGTTCTGCCCTGCATGTGCTGCATTGTATGTGCTGCCCTGCATGTGCTGCACTGTATGCGCTGCCCTGCATGTTCTGCACTGTATGTGCTGCCCTGCATGTGCTGCACTGTATGTGCTGCCCTGCATGTGCTGCACTGTATGTGCTGCCCTGCATGTGCTGAATTGTATGTGCTGCCCTGCATGTGCTGCACTGTATGTGCTGCCCTGCATGTGCTGCATTGTATGTGCTGCCCTGCATGTGCTGCACTGTATGTGCTGCCCTGCATGTGCTGCCCTGCATGTGCTGCACTGTATGTGCTGCCCTGCATGTGCTGCCCTGCATGTGCTGAATTGTATGTGCTGCCCTGCATGTGCTCCACTGTATGTGCTGCCCTGCATGTGCTGCACTGTATGTGCTGCCCTGCATGTGCTGCATTGTATGTGCTGCCCTGCATGTGCTGCACTGTATGTGCTGCCCTGCATGTTCTGCACTGTATGTGCTGCCCTGCATGTGCTGCACTGTATGTGCTGCCCTGCATGTGCTGAATTGTATGTGCTGCCCTGCATGTTCTGCACTGCATGTGCTGCCCTGCATGTGCTGAATTGTATGTGCTGCCCTGCATGTGCTCCACTGTATGTGCTGCCCTGCATGTGCTGCACTGTATGTGCTGCCCTGCATGTGCTGCATTGTATGTGCTGCCCTGCATGTGCTGCACTGTATGTGCTGCCCTGCATGTTCTGCACTGTATGTGCTGCCCTGCATGTGCTGCACTGTATGTGCTGCCCTGCATGTGCTGAATTGTATGTGCTGCCCTGCATGTGCTGCACTGTATGTGCTGCACTGTATGTGCTGCCCTGCATGTGCTGCACTGTATGTTCTGCCCTGCATGTGCTGCATTGTATGTGCTGCCCTGCATGTGCTGCACTGTATGCGCTGCCCTGCATGTTCTGCACTGTATGTGCTGCCCTGCATGTGCTGCACTGTATGTGCTGCCCTGCATGTGCTGCACTGTATGTGCTGCCCTGCATGTGCTGAATTGTATGTGCTGCCCTGCATGTGCTGCACTGTATGTGCTGCCCTGCATGTGCTGCATTGTATGTGCTGCCCTGCATGTGCTGCACTGTATGTGCTGCCCTGCATGTGCTGCCCTGCATGTGCTGCACTGTATGTGCTGCCCTGCATGTGCTGCCCTGCATGTGCTGCATTGTATGTGCTGCCCTGCATGTACTGCACTGTATGTGCTGCCCTCCATGTGCTGCCCTGCATGTGCTGCACTGTATGTGCTGCCCTGCATGTGCTGCACTGTATGTGCTGCCCTGCATGTGCTGCACTGTATGCGCTGCCCTGCATTTGCTGCACTGCATGTGCTGCCCTGCATGTGCTGCACTGTATGTGCTGCCCTCCATGTGCTGCCCTGCATGTGCTGCACTGTATGTGCTGCCCTGCATGTGCTGCACTGTATGCGCTGCCCTGCATGTGCTGCACTGTATGTGCTGCCCTGCATGTGCTGCATTGTATGTGCTGCCCTCCATGTGCTGCCCTGCATGTGCTGCCCTGCATGTGCTGAATTGTATGTGCTGCCCTGCATGTGCTGCACTGTATGTGCTGCTCTGCATGTGCTGCACTGTATGTGCTGCCCTGCATGTTCTGCACTGCATGTGCTGCCCTGTATGTGCTGAATTGTATGTGCTGCCCTGCATGTGCTCCACTGTATGTGCTGCCCTGCATGTGCTGCACTGTATGTGCTGCCCTGCATGTGCTGCATTGTATGTGCTGCCCTGCATGTGCTGCACTGTATGTGCTGCCCTGCATGTTCTGCACTGTATGTGCTGCCTTGCATGTGCTGCACTGTATGTGCTGCCCTGCATGTGCTGAATTGTATGTGCTGCCCTGCATGTGCTGCACTTTATGTGCTGCCCTGCATGTGCTGCACTGTATGTGCTGCCCTGCATGTGCTGCACTGTATGTGCTGCCCTGCATGTGCTGCATTGTATGTGCTGCCCTGCATGTGCTGCACTGTATGCGCTGCCCTGCATGTTCTGCACTGTATGTGCTGCCCTGCATGTGCTGCACTGTATGTGCTGCCCTGCATGTGCTGCACTGTATGTGCTGCCCTGCATGTGCTGAATTGTATGTGCTGCCCTGCATGTGCTGCACTGTATGTGCTGCCCTGCATGTGCTGCACTGTATGTGCTGCCCTGCATGTGCTGCACTGTATGTGCTGCCCTGCATGTGCTGCATTGTATGTGCTGCCCTGCATGTGCTGCACTGTATGTGCTGCCCTGCATGTGCTGCCCTGCATGTGCTGCACTGTATGTGCTGCCCTGCATGTGCTGCCCTGCATGTGCTGCATTGTATGTGCTGCCCTGCATGTACTGCACTGTATGTGCTGCCCTCCATGTGCTGCCCTGCATGTGCTGCACTGTATGTGCTGCCCTGCATGTGCTGCACTGTATGTGCTGCCCTGCATGTGCTGCACTGTATGCGCTGCCCTGCATTTGCTGCACTGCATGTGCTGCCCTGCATGTGCTGCACTGTATGTGCTGCCCTCCATGTGCTGCCCTGCATGTGCTGCACTGTATGTGCTGCCCTGCATGTGCTGCACTGTATGCGCTGCCCTGCATGTGCTGCACTGTATGTGCTGCCCTGCATGTGCTGCATTGTATGTGCTGCCCTCCATGTGCTGCCCTGCATGTGCTGCCCTGCATGTGCTGAATTGTATGTGCTGCCCTGCATGTGCTGCACTGTATGTGCTGCTCTGCATGTGCTGCACTGTATGTGCTGCCCTGCATGTTCTGCACTGCATGTGCTGCCCTGTATGTGCTGAATTGTATGTGCTGCCCTGCATGTGCTCCACTGTATGTGCTGCCCTGCATGTGCTGCACTGTATGTGCTGCCCTGCATGTGCTGCATTGTATGTGCTGCCCTGCATGTGCTGCACTGTATGTGCTGCCCTGCATGTTCTGCACTGTATGTGCTGCCTTGCATGTGCTGCACTGTATGTGCTGCCCTGCATGTGCTGAATTGTATGTGCTGCCCTGCATGTGCTGCACTTTATGTGCTGCCCTGCATGTGCTGCACTGTATGTGCTGCCCTGCATGTGCTGCACTGTATGTGCTGCCCTGCATGTGCTGCATTGTATGTGCTGCCCTGCATGTGCTGCACTGTATGCGCTGCCCTGCATGTTCTGCACTGTATGTGCTGCCCTGCATGTGCTGCACTGTATGTGCTGCCCTGCATGTGCTGCACTGTATGTGCTGCCCTGCATGTGCTGAATTGTATGTGCTGCCCTGCATGTGCTGCACTGTATGTGCTGCCCTGCATGTACTGCACTGTATGTGCTGCCCTGCATGTGCTGCACTGTATGTGCTGCCCTGCATGTGCTGCACAGTATGTGCTGCCCTGCATGTGCTGCACTGTATGTGCTGCCCTGCATGTGCTGCACTGTATGTGCTGCCCTGCATGTGCTGCACTGTATGTGCTGCCCTGCATGTGCTGCACTGTATGTGCTGCCCTGCATGTTCTGCACTGTATGTGCTGCCCTGCATGTGCTGCACTGTATGTGCTGCCCTGCATGTGCTGAATTGTATGTGCTGCCCTGCATGTGCTGCACTGTATGTGCTGCCCTGCATGTGCTGCACTGTATGTGCTGCCCTGCATGTGCTGCACTGTATGTGCTGCCCTGCATGTGCTGAATTGTATGTGCTGCCCTGCATGTGCTGCACTGTATGTGCTGCCTGCATGTGCACTTGTATGTGCTGCCCTGCATGTGCTGCACTGTATGTGCTGCCCTGCATGTGCTGCACTGTATGTGCTGCCCTGCATGTGCTGCACTGTATGTGCTGCCCTGCATGTGCTGCACTTGTATGTGCTGCCCTGCATGTGCTGAATTGTATGTGCTGCCCTGCATGTGCTGCACTGTATGTGCTGCCCTGCATGTGCTGCACTGTATGTGCTGCCCTGCATGTGCTGCACTGTATGTGCTGCCTGCATGTGCTGCACTGTATGTGCTGCCCTGCATGTGCTGCACTGTATGTGCTGCCCTGCATGTGCTGCACTGTATGTGCTGCCCTGCATGTGCTGCACTGTATGTGCTGCCCTCCATGTGCTGCCCTGCATGTGCTGCACTGTATGTGCTGCCCTGCATGTGCTGCACTGTATGTGCTGCCCTGCATGTGCTGCACTGTATGTGCTGCCCTGCATGTGCTGCACTGTATGTGCTGCCCTGCATGTGCTGCATTGTATGTGCTGCCCTGCATGTGCTGCACTGTATGTGCTGCCTGCATTGCTGTATGTGCTGCCTGCATGTGCTGCACAGTATGTGCTGCCCTGCATGTGCTGCACTGTATGTGCTGCCCTGCATGTGCTGCACTGTATGTGCTGCCCTGCATGTGCTGCACTGTATGTGCTGCCCTGCATGTGCTGCACTGTATGTGCTGCCCTGCATGTGCTGCACTGTATGTGCTGCCCTGCATGTGCTGCACTGTATGTGCTGCCCTGCATGTGCTGCACTGTATGTGCTGCCCTGCATGTGCTGCACTGTATGTGCTGCCCTGCATGTGCTGCACTGTATGTGCTGCCCTGCATGTGCTGGAATTGTATGTGCTGCCCTGCATGTGCTGCACTGTATGTGCTGCCCTGCATGTGCTGCACTGTATGTGCTGCCCTGCATGTGCTGCACTTGTATGTGCTGCCCTGCATGTGCTGCACTGTATGTGCTGCCCTGCATGTGCTGCACTGTATGTGCTGCCCTGCATGTGCTGCACTGTATGTGCTGCCCTGCATGTGCTGCAATGTATGTGCTGCCCTGCATGTGCTGCACTGTATGTGCTGCCCTGCATGTGCTGCACTGTATGTGCTGCCCTGCATGTGCTGCACTGTATGTGCTGCCCTGCATGTGCTGCATTGTATGTGCTGCCCTGCATGTGCTGCACTGTATGTGCTGCCCTGCATGTGCTGCACTGTATGTGCTGCCCTGCATGTGCTGCACTGTATGTGCTGCCCTGCATGTGCTGCACTGTATGTGCTGCCCTGCATGTGCTGCACTGTATGTGCTGCCCTGCATGTGCTGCACTGTATGTGCTGCCCTGCATGTGCTGCACTGTATGTGCTGCCCTGCATGTGCTGCACTGTATGTGCTGCCCTGCATGTGCTGCACTGTATGTGCTGCCCTGCATGTGCTGCACTGTATGTGCTGCCCTGCATGTGCTGCACTGTATGTGCTGCCCTGCATGTGCTGCACTGTATGTGCTGCCCTGCATGTGCTGCACTGTATGTGCTGCCCTGCATGTGCTGCACTGTATGTGCTGCCCTGCATGTGCTGCACTGTATGTGCTGCCCTGCATGTGCTGCACTGTTTGCCCTGCATGTGCTGCACTGTATGTGCTGCCCTGCATGTGCTGCACTGTATGTGCTGCCCTGCATGTGCTGCACTGTATGTGCTGCCCTGCATTTGCTGCACTGTATGTGCTGCCCTGCATGTGCTGCACTGTATGTGCTGCCCTGCATGTGCTGCACTGTATGTGCTGCCCTGCATGTGCTGCACTGTATGTGCTGCCCTGCATGTGCTGCACTGTATGTGCTGCCCTGCATGTGCTGCACTGTATGTGCTGCCCTGCATGTGCTGCACCTTGTATGTGCTGCCCTGCATGTGCTGCACTGTATGTGCTGCCCTGCATGTGCTGAATTGTATGTGCTGCCCTGCATGTGCTGCACTGTATGTGCTGCCCTGCATGTGCTGCACTGTATGTGCTGCCCTGCATGTGCTGCACTGTATGTGCTGCCCTGCATGTGCTGCATTGTATGTGCTGCCCTGCATGTGCTGCACTGTATGTGCTGCCCTGCATGTGCTGCACTGTATGTGCTGCCCTGCATGTGCTGCACTGTATGTGCTGCCCTGCATGTGCTGCACTGTATGTGCTGCCCTGCATGTGCTGCACTGTATGTGCTGCCCTGCATGTGCTGCACTGTATGTGCTGCCCTGCATGTGCTGCACTGTATGTGCTGCCCTGCATGTGCTGCCCTGCATGTGCTGCACTGTATGTGCTGCCCTGCATGTGCTGCACTGTATGTGCTGCCCTGCATGTGCTGCACTGCATGTGCTGCCCTGCATGTGCTGCATTGTATGTGCTGCCCTGCATGTGCTGCACTGTATGTGCTGCCCTGCATGTGCTGCACTGTATGTGCTGCCCTGCATGTGCTGCATTGTATGTGCTGCCCTGCATGTGCTGCACTGTATGTGCTGCCCTGCATGTGCTGCACTGTATGTGCTGCCCTGCATGTGCTGCACTGTATGTGCTGCCCTGCATGTGCTGCATTGTATGTGCTGCCCTGCATGTGCTGCACTGTATGTGCTGCCCTGCATGTGCTGCACTGTATGTGCTGCCCTGCATGTGCTGCACTGTATGTGCTGCCCTGCATTGTGCTTGCACTGTATGTGCGTCCCTCATGTGCTGCACGTATGTGCTGCCCTGCATGTGCTGCACTGTATGTGCTGCCCTGCATGTGCTGGCACTGTATGTGCTGCCCTGCATGTGCTGCCTGTATGTGCTGCCCTGCATGTGCTGCACTGTATGTGCTGCCCTGCATGTGCTGCACTGTATGTGCTGCCTAGCATGTTGCTGCACTGTATGTGCTGCCCCTGCATGTGCTGCCTGTAATGTATGGCTGCCCTGCATGTGCTGCACTGTATTGCTGCCCTGCATGTGCTGCCCTGCATGTGCTGCCCTGCATGTGCTGCACTGTATGTGCTGCCCTGCATGTTCTGCACTGTATGTGCTGCCCTGCATGTGCTGCACATGTATGTGCTGCCCTGCATGTGCTGCACTGTATGTGCTGCCCTGCATGTGCTGCACTGTATGTGCTGCCCTGCATGTGCTGCACTGTATGTGCTGCCCTGCATGTGCTGCACTGTAATGTGCTGGCACTGGATGGCCCTGCATGTAGCTGCACTGTATGTTGCTGCCCTGCATGTGCTGCAAGTATGTGCTGCCCTGCATGTGATGCACTGTATGTGCTGCCCTGCGGTGCTGCACGGTATTGCTGCCCTGCATGTGCTGCACTGTATGCGCCCTGCATGTGCTGCACTGTATGTGCTGCCCGCATGTGCTGCACTGTATGTGCTGCACTGTATGTGCTGCCCTGCATGTGCTGCACTGTATGTGCTGCCCTGCATGTGCTGCACTGTATGTGCTGCCCTGCATGTGCTGCACTGTATGTGCTGCCCTGCATGTGCTGCACTGTATGTGCTGCCCTGCATGTGCTGCACTGTATGTGCTGCCCTGCATGTGCTGCACTGTATGTGCTGCCCTGCATGTGCTGCACTGTATGTGCTGCCCTGCATGTGCTGCACTGTATGTGCTGCCCTGCATGTGCTGCACTGTATGTGCTGCCCTGCATGTGCTGCACTGTATGTGCTGCCCTGCATGTGCTGCACTGTATGTGCTGCCCTGCATGTGCTGCACTGTATGTGCTGCCCTGCATGTGCTGCACTGTATGTGCTGCCCTGCATGTGCTGCACTGTATGTGCTGCCCTGCATGTGCTGCACTGTATGTGCTGCCCTGCATGTGCTGCACTGTATGTGCTGCCCTGCATGTGCTGCACTGTATGTGCTGCCCTGCATGTGCTGCACTGTATGTTGCTGCCCTGCATGTGCTGCATTGTATGTGCTGCCCTGCATGTGCTGCACTGTATGTGCTGCCCTGCATGTGCTGCACTGTATGTGCTGCCCTGCATGTGCTGCACTGTATGTGCTGCCCTGCATGTGCTGCACTGTATGTGCTGCCCTGCATGTGCTGCACTGTATGTGCTGCCCTGCATGTGCTGCACTGTATGTGCTGCCCTGCATGTGCTGCACTGTATGTGCTGCCCTGCATGTGCTGCACTGTATGTGCTGCCCTGCATGTGCTGCACTGTATGTGCTGCCCTGCATGTGCTGCACTGTATGTGCTGCCCTGCATGTGCTGCACTTGTATGTGCTGCCCTGCATGTGCTGCACTGTATGTGCTGCCCTGCATGTGCTGCACTGTATGTGCTGCCCTGCATGTGCTGCATGTATGTGCTGCCCTGCATGTGCTGCACTGTATGTGCTGCCCTGCATGTGCTGCACTGTATGTGCTGCCCTGCATGTGCTGCACTGTATGTGCTGCCCTGCATGTGCTGCACTTGTATGTGCTGCCCTGCATGTGCTGCACTGTAATGTGCTGCCCTGCATGTGCTGCACTGTATGTGCTGCCCTGCATGTGCTGCACTGTATGTGCTGCCCTGCATGTTACTGCACTGTATGTGCTGCCCTGCATGTGCTGCACTGTATGTGCTGCCCTGCATGTTGCTGCACTGTTATGTGCTGCCATGGCATGTGCTGGCATTGTATGTGCTGCCCTGGCATGTGCTGCACTGTATGTGCTGCCCTGCATGTGCTGCACTGTATGTGCTGCCCTGCATGTGCTGCAGCTGTATGTGCTGCCCTGCATGTGCTGCATTGTATGTGCTGCCCTGCATGTGCTGCACTGTATGTGCTGCCCTGCATGTACTGCACTGTATTGCTGCCCTGCATGTGCTGCACTGTATGTGCTGCCCTGCATGTGCTGCACTGTATGTGCTGCCCTGCATGTGCTGCAATGTATGTGCTGCCCTGCATGTGCTGCACTGTATGTGCTGCCCTGCATTGCTGCCTGTATGTGCTGCCTTCAATGTGCGGCACTGTATGTGCTGCCCTGCATGTGCTGCACTGTATGTGCTGCCCTGCATGTGCTGCACTGTATGTGCTGCCCTGCATGTGCTGCACTGTATGTGCTGCCCTGCATGTGCTGCACTGTATGTGCTGCCCTGCATGTGCTGCACTGTATGTGCTGCCCTGCATGTGCTGCACTGTATGTGCTGCCCTGCATGTGCTGCACTGTATGTGCTGCCCTGCATGTTGCTGCACTGCATTTGCTGCCCTGCATGTGCTGAACTTGTATGTGCTGCCCTGCATGTGCTGCACTGTATGTGCTGCCCTGCATGTGCTGCACTGTATGTGCTGCCCTGCATGTGCTGCATTGTATGTGCTGCCCTGCATGTGCTGCACTGTATGTGCTGCCCTGCATGTGCTGCACTGTATGTGCTGCCTGCATGTGCTGCATGTATGTGCTGCCCTGCATGTGCTGACTGTATGTGCTGCCCTGCATGTGCTGAACTTGTATGTGCTGCCCTGCATGTGCTGCACTGTATGTGCTGCCCTGCATGTGCTGCATTGTATGTGCTGCCCTGCATGTGCTGCACTGTATGTGCTGCCCTGCATGTGCTGCACTGTATGTGCTGCCCTGCATGTGCTGCACTGTATGTGCTGCCCTGCATGTGCTGCACTGTATTGCTGCCCTGCATGTGCTGCACTGTATGTGCTGCCCTGCATGTGCTGCACTGTATGTGCTGCCCTGCATGTGCTGCACTTGTATGTGCTGCCCTGCATGTGCTGCACTGTATGTGCTGCCCTGCATGTGCTGCACTGTATGTGCTGCCCTGCATGTGCTGCACTGTATGTGCTGCCCTGCATGTGCTGCACTGTATGTGCTGCCCTGCATGTGCTGCACTGTATGTGCTGCCCTGCATGTGCTGCACTGTATGTGCTGCCCCTGCATGTGCTGCACTGTATGTGCTGCCCTGCATGTGCTGCACTGTATGTGCTGCCCTGCATGTGCTGCACTGTATGTGCTGCCCTGCATGTGCTGCACTGTATGTGCTGCCCTGCATGTGCTGCACTGTATGTGCTGCCCTGCATGTGCTGCACTGTATGTGCTGCCCTGCATGTGCTGCACTGTATGTGCTGCCCTGCATGTGCTGCACTGTATGTGCTGCCCTGCATGTGCTGCACTGTATGTGCTGCCCTGCATGTGCTGCACTGTATGTGCTGCCCTGCATGTGCTGCACTGTATGTGCTGCCCTGCATGTGCTGCACTGTATGTGCTGCCCTGCATGTGCTGCACTGTAATGTGCTGCCCTGCATGTGCTGCACTGTATGTGCTGCCTGCATGTGCTGCATGCATGTATGTGCTGCCCTGCATGTGCTGCACTGTATGTGCTGCCCTGCATGTGCTGCATTGTATGTGCTGCCCTGCATGTTGCTGCACTGTATGTGCTGCCCTGCATGTGCTGCACTGTATGTGCTGCCCTGCATGTGCTGCACTGTATGTGCTGCCCTGCATGTGCTGCACTGTATGTGCTGCCCTGCATGTGCTGCACTGTATGTGCTGCCCTGCATGTGCTGCACTGTATGTGCTGCCCTGCATGTGCTGCACTGTATGTGCTGCCCTGCATGTGCTGCACTGTATGTGCTGCCCTGCATGTGCTGCACATGTATGTGCTGCCTGCATGTGCTGCACTGTATGTGCTGCCCTGCATGTGCTGCACTGTATGTGCTGCCCTGCATTGCTGCACTGTATGTGCTGCCCTGCATGTGCTGCACTGTATGTGCTGCCCTGCATGTGCTGCACTGTATGTGCTGCCCTGCATGTGCTGCACTGTATGTGCTGCCCTGCATGTGCTGCACTGTATGTGCTGCCCTGCATGTGCTGCACTGTATGTGCTGCCCTGCATGTGCTGCACTGTATGTGCTGCCCTGCATGTGCTGCACTGTATGTGCTGCCCTGCATGTGCTGCACTGTATGTGCTGCCCTGCATGTGCTGCACTGTATGTGCTGCCCTGCATGTGCTGCACTGTATGTGCTGCCCTGCATGTGCTGCACTGTATGTGCTGCCCTGCATGTGCTGCACTGTATGTGCTGCCCTGCATGTGCTGCACTGTATGTGCTGCCCTGCATGTGCTGCACTGTATGTGCTGCCCTGCATGTGCTGCACTGTATGTGCTGCCCTGCATGTGCTGCACTGTATGTGCTGCCCTGCATGTGCTGCACTGTATGTGCTGCCCTGCATGTGCTGCACTGTATGTGCTGCCCTGCATGTGCTGCCTGTATGTGCTGCCCTGCATGTGCTGCACTGTATGTGCTGCCCTGCATGTGCTGCACTGTATGTGCTGCCCTGCAATGTGCTGCACTGTATGTGCTGCCCTGCATGTGCTGCACTGTATGTGCTGCCCTGCATGTGCTGCACTGTATGTGCTGCCCTGCATGTGCTGCACTGTATGTGCTGCCCTGCATGTGCTGCACTGTATGTGCTGCCCTGCATGTGCTGCATGTATGTGCTGCCCTGCATGTGCTGCATCTGTATGTGCTGCCCTGCATGTGCTGCACTGTATGTGCTGCCCTGCATGTGCTGCACTGTATGTGCTGCCCTGCATGTGCTGCACTGTATGTGCTGCCCTGCATGTGCTGCACTGTATGTGCTGCCCTGCATGTGCTGCACTGTATGTGCTGCCCTGCATGTTCTGCACTGTATGTGCTGCCCTGCATGTGCTGCACTGTATGTGCTGCCCTGCATGTGCTGCACTGTATGTGCTGCCCTGCATGTGCTGCACTGTATGTGCTGCCCTGCATGTGCCTGCACTGTATGTGCTGCCCTGCATGTGCTGCACTGTATGTGCTGCCCTGCATGTGCTGCACTGTATGTGCTGCCCTGCATGTGCTGCACTGTATGTGCTGCCTGCATGTGCTGCCCTGCATGTGCTGCACTGTATGTGCTGCCCTGCATGTGCTGCACTGTATGTGCTGCCCTGCATGTGCTGCACTGTATTGTGCTGCCCTGCATGGCTGCCCTGCATGTGCTGCACTGTATGTGCTGCCCTGCATGTGCTGCACTGTATGTGTGCCTGCATGGCCCTGCATGTGCTGCACTGTATGTGCTGCCCTGCATGTAGCTGCACTTGTATGTGCATGCCCTGCCATGTGCTGCACTGGCATGTGCTGCACTGTATGTGCTGCACTGCATGTGCTGCACTGTATGTGCTGCCCTGCATGTGCTGCACTGTAATGCGCTGCCCTGCAGGTTGCGGCACTGTATGTGCTGCCCTGCATGTGCTGCACTGTATGTGCTGCCCTGCATGTACTGCACTGTATGTGCTGCCTGCATGTACTGCACTGTATGTGCTGCCCTGCAGTGTACTGCACTTGTATGTGCTGCCCTGCATGTGCTGCACTGTATGTGCTGCCACTGCATGTGCTGCACTGTATGTGCTGCCTGCATGTGCTGCACTGTATGTGCTGCCCTGCATGTGCTGCAACTTGTATGTGCTGCCCTGCATGTTCCTGCACTGCATGTGCTGCCCTGCATGTGCTGAATTGTATGTGCTGCCCTGCATGTGCTCCACTGTATGTGCTGCCCTGCATGTGCTGCACTGTATGTGCTGCCCTGCATGTGCTGCATTGTATGTGCTGCCCTGCATGTGCTGCACTGTATGTGCTGCCCTGCATGTTCTGCACTGTATGTGCTGCCCTGCATGTGCTGCACTGTATGTGCTGCCCTGCATGTGCTGCACTGTATGTGCTGCCCTGCATGTGCTGCACTGTATGTGCTGCCCTGCATGTGCTGCACTGTATGTGCTGCCCTGCATGTGCTGCACTGTATGTGCTGCCCTGCATGTGCTGCACTGTATGTGCTGCCCTGCATGTGCTGCACTGTATGTGCTGCCCTGCATGTGCTGCACTGTATGTGCTGCCCTGCATGTGCTGCACTGTATGTGCTGCCCTGCATGTGCTGCACTGTATGTGCTGCCCTGCATGTGCTGCACTGTATGTGCTGCCCTGCATGTGCTGCACTGTATGTGCTGCCCTGCATGTGCTGCACTGTATGTGCTGCCCTGCATGTGCTGCACTGTATGTGCTGCCCTGCATGTGCTGCACTGTATGTGCTGCCCTGCATGTGCTGCACTGTATGTGCTGCCCTGCATGTGCTGCACTGTATGTGCTGCCCTGCATGTGCTGCACTGTATGTGCTGCCCTGCATGTGCTGCACTGTATGTGCTGCCCTGCATGTGCTGCACTGTATGTGCTGCCCTGCATGTGCTGCACTGTATGTGCTGCCCTGCATGTGCTGCACTGTATGTGCTGCCCTGCATGTGCTGCACTGTATGTGCTGCCCTGCATGTGCTGCACTGTATGTGCTGCCCTGCATGTGCTGCACTGTATGTGCTGCCCTGCATGTGCTGCACTGTATGTGCTGCCCTGCATGTGCTGCACTGTATGTGCTGCCCTGCATGTGCTGCACTGTATGTGCTGCCCTGCATGTGCTGCACTGTATGTGCTGCCCTGCATGTGCTGCACTGTATGTGCTGCCCTGCATGTGCTGCACTGTATGTGCTGCCCTGCATGTGCTGCACTGTATGTGCTGCCCTGCATGTGCTGCACTGTATGTGCTGCCCTGCATGTGCTGCACTGTATGTGCTGCCCTGCATGTGCTGCACTGTATGTGCTGCCCTGCATGTGCTGCACTGTATGTGCTGCCCTGCATGTGCTGCACTGTATGTGCTGCCCTGCATGTGCTGCACTGTATGTGCTGCCCTGCATGTGCTGCACTGTATGTGCTGCCCTGCATGTGCTGCACTGTATGTGCTGCCCTGCATGTGCTGCCCTGCATGTGCTGCACTGTATGTGCTGCCCTGCATGTGCTGCACTGTATGTGCTGCCCTGCAATGTGCTGCACTGTATGTGCTGCCCTGCATGTGCTGCACTTGTATGTGCTGCCCTGCATGTGCTGCACTTATGTATGTGCTGTGCCCCTGCATGTGCTGCACTGTATGTGCTGCCCTCGCATGTGCTGCACTGTAATGTGCTGCCCTGCCAATGTGCTGCACTGTATGTGCTGCCCTGCATGTGCTGCACTGTATGTGCTGCCCTGCATGTGCTGCACTGTATGTGCTGCCCTGCATGTGCTGCACTGTATGTGCTGCCCTGCATGTGCTGCACTGTATGTGCTGCCCTGCATGTGCTGCACTGTATGTGCTGCCCTGCATGTTGCTGCACTGTATGTGCGCCTGCATGTGCTGCACTGTATGTGCTGCCCTGCATGTGCTGCACTGTATGTGCTGCCCTGCATGTGCTGCACTGTATGTGCTGCCCTGCATGTGCTGCACTGTATGTGCTGCCCTGCATGTACTGCACTGTATGTGCTGCCCTGCATGTGCTGCACTGTATGTGCTGCCCTGCATGTGCTGCAAAGTATGTGCTGCCCTGCATGTGCTGCACTGTATGTGCTGCCCTGCATGTGCTGCACTGTATGTGCTGCCCTGCATGTGCTGCACTGTATGTGCTGCCCTGCATGTGCTGCAACTGTATGTGCTGCCCTGCATGTGCTGCACTGTATGTGCTGCCCTGCATGTGCTGCACTGTATGTGCTGCCCTGCATGTGCTGCACTGTATGTGCTGCCCTGCATGTGCTGCACTGTATGTGCTGCCCTGCATGTGCTGCACTGTATGTGCTGCCCTGCATGTGCTGCACTGTATGTGCTGCCCTGCATGTGCTGCACTGTATGTGCTGCCCTGCATGTGCTGCACTGTATGTGCTGCCCTGCATGTGCTGCATGTATGTGCTGCCCTGCATGTGCTGCACTGTATGTGCTGCCCTGCATGTGCTGCACTGTATGTGCTGCCCTGCATGTGCTGCACTGTATGTGCTGCCCTGCATGTGCTGCACTGTATGTGCTGCCCTGCATGTGCTGCCTGTATGTGCTGCCACTGTATGTGCTGCCCTGCATGTGCTGCCCTGCATGTGCTGCACTGTATGTGCTGCCCTGCATGTGCTGCACTGTATGTGCTGCCCTGCATGTGCTGCACTGTATGTGCTGCCCTGCATGTGCTGCACTGTATGTGCTGCCCTGCATGTGCTGCACTGTATGTGCTGCCCTGCATGTGCTGCATTGTATGTGCTGCCCTGCATGTGCTGCACTGTATGTGCTGCCCTGCATGTGCTGCACTGTATGTGCTGCCCTGCAATGTGCTGCACTGTATGTGCTGCCCTGCATGTGCTGCACTGTATGTGCTGCCCTGCATGTGCTGCACTGTATGTGCTGCCCTGCATGTTCTGCACTGCATGTGCTGCCCTGCATGTGCTGAACTTGTATGTGCTGCCCTGCATGTGCTGCACTGTATGTGCTGCCCTGCATGTGCTGCACTGTATGTGCTGCCCTGCATGTGCTGCACTGTATGTGCTGCCCTGCATGTGCTGCACTGTATGTGCTGCCCTGCATGTCTGCCCTGTAGTGCTGCCCTGCATGTGCTGCACTGTATGTGCTGCCCTGCATGTGCTGCACTGTATGTGCTGCCCTGCATGTGCTGCACTGTATGTGCTGCCCTGCATGTGCTGCACTGTATGTGCTGCCCTGCATGTGCTGCACTTGTATGTGCTGCCCTGCATGTGCTGCACTGTATGTGCTGCCCTGCATGTGCTGCACTGTATGTGCTGCCCTGCATGTGCTGCACTGTATGTGCTGCCCTGCATGTGCTGCATTGTATGTGCTGCCCTGCATGTGCTGCACTGTATGTGCTGCCCTGCATGTGCTGCACTGTATGTGCTGCCCTGCATGTGCTGCACTGTATGTGCTGCCCTGCATGTGCTGCACTGTATGTGCTGCCCTGCATGTGCTGCACTGTATGTGCTGCCCTGCATGTACTGAATTGTATGTGCTGCCCTGCATGTGCTGCACTGTATGTGCTGCCCTGCATGTGCTGCACTGTATGTGCTGCCCTGCATGTGCTGCACTGTATGTGCTGCCCTGCATGTGCTGCACTGTATGTGCTGCCCTGCATGTGCTGCACTGTATGTGCTGCCCTGCATGTGCTGCACTGTATGTGCTGCCCTGCATGTGCTGCACTGTATGTGCTGCCCTGCATGTGCTGCACTGTATGTGCTGCCCT
The DNA here is from genome assembly GCA_947471745.1 of Closterium sp. Naga37s-1. Lineage (NCBI taxonomy): Eukaryota > Viridiplantae > Streptophyta > Zygnematophyceae > Desmidiales > Closteriaceae > Closterium > Closterium sp. Naga37s-1. Next base: position 367,851 of record CANJKZ010000723.1, on the reverse strand, counting down.
GCATGTGCTGCACTGTATGTGCTGCCCTGCATGTGCTGCACTGTATGTGCTGCCCTGCATGTGCTGCACTGTATGTGCTGCCCTGCATGTGCTGCACTGTATGTGCTGCCCTGCATGTGCTGCACTGTATGTGCTGCCCTGCATGTGCTGCACTGTATGTGCTGCCCTGCATGTGCTGCACTGTATGTGCTGCCTGCATGTGCTGCACTGCATGTGCTGCCCTGCATGTGCTGCACTGTATGTGCTGCCCTGCATGTGCTGCACTGTATGTGCTGCCCTGCATGTGCTGCACTGTATGTGCTGCCCTGCATGTGCTGCACTGTATGTGCTGCCCTGCATGTGCTGCACTGTATGTGCTGCCCTGCATGTGCTGCACTGTATGTGCTGCCCTGCATGTGCTGCACTGTATGTGCTGCCCTGCATGTGCTGCACTGTATGTGCTGCCCTGCATGTGCTGCACTGTATGTGCTGCCCTGCATGTGCTGCACTGTATGTGCTGCCCTGCATGTGCTGCACTGTATGTGCTGCCCTGCATGTGCTGCACTTGTATGTGCTGCCCTGCATGTGCTGCACTGTATGTGCTGCCCTGCAATGTGCTGCACTGTATGTGCTGCCCTGCATGTGCTGCACAGTGTGCTGCATTGTATGTGCTGCCCTGCATGTGCTGCACTGTATGGCTGCCCTGCATATGCTGCACTTATGTGCTGCCCTGCATGTGCTGCACTGTATGTGCTGCCCTGCAATGTGCTGCACTGTATGTGCTGCCCTGCATGTGCTGCACTGTATGTGCTGCCCTGCATGTGCTGCACTGTATGTGCTGCCCTGCATGTTGCTGCACTGCATGTGCTGCCCTGCATGTGCTGAATTGTATGTGCTGCCCTGCATGTGCTGCACTGTATGTGCTGCCCTGCATGTGCTGGCATTGTATGTGCTGCCCTGCATGTGCTGCCACTGTATGTGGCTGCCCTGCATGTGCTGCACTGTATGTGCTGCCCTGCATGTGCTGCACTGTATGTGCTGCCCTGCATGTGCTGCACTGTATGTGCTGCCTGCATGTGCTGCACTGTATGTGCTGCCCTGCATGTGCTGCACTGTATGTGCTGCCCTGCATGTGCTGCACTGTATGTGCTGCCCTGCATGTGCTGCATCTGTATGTGCTGCCCTGCATGTGCTGCACTGTATGTGCTGCCCTGCATGTGCTGCACTGTATGTGCTGCCCTGCATGTACTGCACTGTATGTGGCTGCCCTGCATGTGCTGCACTGTATGTGCTGCCCTGCATGTGACTGCACTGTATGTGCTGCCCTGCATGTGCTGCACTGTATGTGCTGCCCTGCATGTGTCTGCACTGTATGTGCTGCCTGCATGTGCTGCCACTGTATGTGCTGCACTGTATGTGCCTGCACTGCTATGTGCTGCCCTGCATGTTCTGCACTGCTATGTGCTGCCCTGCATGTGCTGCACTGTATGTGCTGCCCTGCATGTGCTGCACTGTATGTGCTGCCCTGCATGTGCTGCACTGTATGTGCTGCCCTGTATGTGCTGCCTGCATGTGCTGCACTGCATGTGCTGCCCTGCATGTGCTGCACTGTATGTGCTGCCCTGCATGTGCTGCACTGTATGTGCTGCCCTGCATGTGCTGCACTGTATGTGCTGCCCTGCATGTGCTGCACTGTATGTGCTGCCCTGCATGTGCTCACTGTAATGTGCTGCCCTGCATGTGCTGCACTGTATGTGCTGCCCTGCATGTGCTGCACTGTATGTCGCTGCCCTGCATGTGCTGCACTGTATGTGCTGCCCCTGCATGTGCTGCACTGATGTGCTGCCCTGCATGTGCTGCCCTGCATGTGCTGCACTGTATGTGCTGCCCTGCAATGTGCTGCACTGTATGTGCTGCCTGCATGTGCTGCACTGTATGTGCTGCCCTGCATGTGCTGCACTTGTATGTGCTGCCCTGCATGTGCTCCACTGTATGTGCTGCCCTGCATGTGCTGCACTGTATGTGCTGCCCTGCATGTGCTGCATTGTATGTGCTGCCCTGCATGTGCTGCACTGTATGTGCTGCCCTGCATGTTCTGCACTGTATGTGCTGCCCTGCATGTGCTGCACTGTATGTGCTGCCTGCATGTGCTGAATTGTATGTGCTGCCCTGCATGTGCTGCACTGTTGCTATGGTGCTGCCCTGCATGTGCTGCACTGTATGTGCTGCCCTGCATGTGCTGCACTGTATGTGGCTGCCCTGCATGTGCTGCACTGTATGTGCTGCCCTGTATGTGCTGCACTGTATGTGCTGCCCTGCATGTGCTGCACTGTATGTGCTGCCCTGCATGTGCTGCACTGTATGTGCTGCCCTGCATGTGCTGCACTGTATGTGCTGCCCTGCATGTACTGCACTGTATGTGCTGCACTGTATGTGCTGCCCTGCAATGTTCTGACACTGTATGTGCTGCCCTGCATGTTCTGCACTGTATTGCTGCCCTGCATGTGCTGCACTGGTGTGCGCGCCCTGCATGTGCTGCCACTTGTATGTGCGGCCCTGCATGTGCTGCACGTATGTGCTGCGCTGCATTGTGCTGCACTGTATGTGCTGCCTGCATGTTCTGCACTGCATGTGCTGCCTGTTATGTGCTTTGCCCTGCATGTGCCTGCACTTGTATGTGCTGCCCTGCATGTGCTCGCACTGTATGTGCTGCCCTGCATGTGCTGCACTGTATGTGCTGCCCTGCATGTGCTGCACTGTATGTGCTGCCCTGCATGTGCCTGCACTGTATGTGCTGCCCTGCATGTGCTGCACTGTATGTGCTGCCCTGCATGTAGCTGACACTGTATGTGCTGCCCTGCATGTGCTGCATCTGTATGTGCTGCCCTGCATGTGCTGCACTTTATGTGCTGCCCTGCATGTGCTGCACTGTATGTGCTGCCCTGCATGTGCTGCACTGTATGTGCTGCCCTGCATGTGCTGCACTGTATGTGCTGCCCTGCATGTCTGCACTGTATGTGCTGCCCTGCATGTGCTGCACTGTATGTGCTGCCCTGCATGTGCTGCACTGTATGTGCTGCCCTGCATTGCTGCCTGTATGTGCTGCCCTGCATGTGCTGCACTGTATGTGCTGCCCTGCATGTGCTGCACTGTATGTGCTGCCCTGCATGTGCTGCATTGTATGTGCTGCCCTGCATGTGCTGCACTGTATGTGCTGCCCTGCATGTGCTGCACTGTCATGTGCTGCACTGTATGTGCTGCACTGTATGTGCTGCACTGTATGTGCATGCACTGTCATGTGCTGCCCTGCATGTGCTGCACTGTATGTGCTGCCCTGCATGTGCTGCACTGTATGTGCTGCCCTGCATGTGCTGCACTGTATGTGCTGCCCTGCATGTGCTGCACTGTATGTGCTGCCCTGCATGTGCTGCACTGTATGTGCTGCCCTGCATGTGCTGCACTGTATGTGCTGCCCTGCATGTGCTGCACTGTATGTGCTGCCCTGCATGTGCTGCACTGTATGTGCTGCCCTGCATGTGCTGCACTGTATGTGCTGCCCTGCATGTGCTGCACTGTATGTGCTGCCCTGCATGTGCTGCACTGTATGTGCTGCCCTGCATGTGCTGCACTGTATGTGCTTGCCCTGCATGTGCTTGCACTCCACTGTATGTGCTGCCCTGCATGTGCTGCACTGTATGTGCTGCCCTGCATGTGCTGCATTGTATGTGCTGCCCTGCATGTGCTGCACTGTATGTGCTGCCCTGCATGTTCTGCACTGTATGTGCTGCCCTGCATGTGCTGCACTGTATGTACTGCCCTGCATGTGCTGCACTGCATGTGCTGCCCTGCATGTGCTGAATTGTATGTGCTGCCCTGCATGTGCTGCACTGTATGTGCTGCCCTGCATGTGCTGCACTGTATGTGCTGCCCTGCATGTGCTGCACTGTATGTGCTGCCCTGCATGTGCTGCACTGTATGTGCTGCCCTGCATGTGCTGCACTGTATGTGCTGCCCTGCATGTGCTGCCTGCATGTGCTGATTGTATGTGCTGCCCTGCAGTGTGCTGAATTGTATGTGCTGCCCTGCATGTGCTGCACTGTATGTGCTGCCCTGCATGTGCTGCATTGTATGTGCTGCCCTGCATGTGCTGCACTGTATGTGCTGCCCTGCATGTGCTGCACTGTATGTGCTGCCCTGCATGTGCTGCCCACTGTATGTGCTGCCCTGCATGTGCTGCACTGTATGTGCTGCCCTGCATGTGCTGCACTGTATGTGCTGCCCTGCATGTGCTGCACTGTATGTGCTGCCCTGCATGTGCTGCACTGTATGTGCTGCCCTGCATGTGCTGCACTGTATGTGCTGCCCTGCATGTGCTGCACTGTATGTGCTGCCCTGCATGTGCTGAATTGTATGTGCTGCCCTGCATGTGCTGCACTGTATGTGCTGCCCTCCTGTTGCTGCCCTGCATGTGCTGCACTGTATGTGCTGCCCTGCATGTGCTGCACTGTATGTGCTGCCCTGCATGTGCTGCACTGTATGTGCTGCCCTGCATGTGCTGCACTGTATGTGCTGCCTGCATGTGCTGCACTGTATGTGCTGCCCTGCATGTGCTGCACTGTATTGCTGCCCTGGCATGTGCTGCACTGTATGTGCTGCCCTGCATGTGCTGCACTGTATGTGCTGCCCTGCATGTGCTGCACTGTATGTGCTGCCCTGCATGTGCTGCACTGTATGTGCTGCCCTGCATGTGCTGCACTGTATGTGCTGCCCTGCATGTGCTGCACTGTATGTGCTGCCCTGCATGTGCTGCACTGTATGTGCTGCCCTGCATGTGCTGCACTGTATGTGCTGCCCTGCATGTGCTGCACTGTATGTGCTGCCCTGCATGTGCTGCACTGTATGTGCTGCCCTGCATGTGCTGCACTGTATGTGCTGCCCTGCATGTGCTGCACTGTATGTGCTGCCCTGCATGTGCTGCACTGTATGTGCTGCCCTGCATGTGCTGCACTTGTATGTGCTGCCCTGCATGTGCTGCACTGTATGTGCTGCCCTGCATGTGCTGCACTGTATGTGCTGCCCTGCATGTGCTGCACTGTATGTGCTGCCCTGCATGTGCTGCACTGTATGTGCTGCCCTGCATGTGCTGCACTGTATGTGCTGCCCTGCATGTGCTGCACTGTATGTGCTGCCCTGCATGTGCTGCAATTGTATGTGCTGCCCTGCATGTGCTGCACTGTATGGCTGCCCTGCATGTGCTGCACTGTATGTGCTGCCCTGCATGTGCTGCACTGTATGTGCTGCCCTGCATGTGCTGCATTGTATGTGCTGCCCTGCATGTGCTGCACTGTATGTGCTGCCCTGCATGTGCTGCACTGTATGTGCTGCCCTGCATGTGCTGCACTGTATGTGCTGCCCCTGCATGTGCTGAATTGTATGTGCTGCCCTGCATGTGCTGCACTGTATGTGCTGCCTGCATGTGCTGCACTGTATGTGCTGCCCTGCATGTGCTGCACTGTATGTGCTGCCCTGCATGTGCTGCACTGCACTGTATGTGCTGCCCTGCATGTGCTGCACTGTATGTGCTGCCCGCCATGTGCTGCCTGCATGTGCTGCACTGTATGTGCTGCACTGCATGTGCTGCCTGTATGTGCTGCCCTGCATGTGCTGCACTGTATGTGCTGCCCTGCATGTGCTGCACTGTATGTAGCTGCCCTGCATGTGCTGCACTGTATGTGCTGCCCTGCATGTGCTGCACTGTATGTGCTGCCCTGCATGTGCTGCACTGTATGTGCTGCCCTATGTGCTGCCTGCATGTGCTGCACTGTATGTGCTGCCCTGCATGTGCTGCACTGTATGTGCTGCCCTGCATGTGCTGCACTGTATGTGCTGCCCTTGCATGTGCTGCACTGTATGTGCTGCCCTGCATGTGCTGCACTGTATGTGCTGCCCTGCATGTGCTGCACTGTATGTGCTGCCCTGCATGTGCTGCACTGTATGTGCTGCCCTGCATGTCTGCACTGCATGTGCTGCCCTGCATGTGCTGCACTGTATGTGCTGCCCTGTCATGTGCTACACTGTATGTGCTGCCCTGCATGTGCTGCACTGTATGTGCCTGCCCTGCATGTGCTGCATTGTATGTGCTGCCCTGCATGTGCTGCACTGTATGTGCTGCCCTGCATGTTCTGCACTGTATGTGCTGCCCTGCATGTGCTGCACTGTATGTGCTGCCCTGCATGTGCTGAGTTGTATGTGCTGCCCTGCATGTGCTGCACTTTATGTGCTGCCCTGCATGTGCTGCACTGTATGTGCTGCCCTGCATGTGCTGCACTGTATGTGCTGCCCTGCATGTGCTGCATTGTATGTGCTGCCCTGCATGTGCTGCACTGTATGCGCTGCCCTGCATGTTCTGCACTGTATGTGCTGCCCTGCATGTGCTGCACTGTATGTGCTGCCCTGCATGTGCTGCACTGTATGTGCTGCCCTGCATGTGCTGAATTGTATGTGCTGCCCTGCATGTGCTGCACTGTATGTGCTGCCCTGCATGTGCTGCATTGTATGTGCTGCCCTGCATGTGCTGCACTGTATGTGCTGCCCTGCATGTGCTGCCCTGCATGTGCTGCACTGTATGTGCTGCCCTGCATGTACTGCACTGTATGTGCAGCCCTCCATGTGCTGCCCTGCATGTGCTGCACTGTATGTGCTGCCCTGCATGTGCTGCACTGTATGTGCTGCCCTGCATGTGCTGAATTGTATGTGCTGCCCTGCATGTGCTGCACTGTATGTGCTGCCCTGCATGTGCTGCACTGTATCTGCTGCCCTGCATGTGCTGCACTGTATGTGCTGCCCTGCATGTGCTGCATTGTATGTGCTGCCCTGCATGTGCTGCACTGTATGTGCTGCTCTGCATGTGCTGCCCTGCATGTGCTGCACTGTATGTGCTGCCCTCCATGTGCTGCACTGTATGTGCTGCCCTCCATGTGCTGCCCTGCATGTGCTGCACTGTATGTGCTGCCCTGCATGTGCTGCCCTGCATGTGCTGCACTGTATGTGCTGCCCTGCATGTGCTGCACTGTATGTGCTGCCCTGCATGTGCTGCACTGTATGTGCTGCCCTGCATGTGCTGCACTGTATGTGCTGCCCTGCATGTACTACACTGTATGTGCTGCCCTGCATGTTCTGCACTGTATGCGCTGCCCTGCATGTTCTGCACTGTATGTGCTGCCCTGCATGTGCTGCACTGTATGTGCTGCCCTGCATGTGCTGCACTGTATGTGCTGCTCTGCATGTGCTGCACTGTATGTGCTGCCCTGCATGTTCTGCACTGCATGTGCTGCCCTGTATGTGCTGAATTGTATGTGCTGCCCTGCATGTGCTCCACTGTATGTGCTGCCCTGCATTGTGCTGCACTGTATGTGCTGCCCTGCATGTGCTGCATGTATGTGCTGCCTGCATGTGCTGCACTGTATGTGCTGCCCTGCAATGTTTGCACTGTATGTGCTGCCCTGCATGTGCTGCACTGTATGTGCTGCCCTGCATGTGCTGAGTTGTATGTGCTGCCCTGCATGTGCTGCACTTATGTGCTGCCCTGCATGTGCTGCACTGTATGTGCTGCCCTGCATGTGCTGCACTGTATGTGCTGCCCTGCATGTGCTGCACTGTATGTGCTGCCCTGCATGTCTGCACTGTATGTGCTGCCCTGCATGTGCTGCACTGTATGTGCTGCCCTGCATGTGCTGCACTGTATGTGCTGCCCTGCATGTGCTGCACTGTATGTGCTGCCCTGCATGTGCTGCACTGTATGTGCTGCCCTGCATGTGCTGCATTGTATGTGCTGCCCTGCATGTGCTGCACTGTATGTGCTGCCCTGCATGTGCTGCATTGTATGTGCTGCCCTGCATGTACTGCACTGTATGTGCTGCCCTGCATGTGCTGCCCTGCATGTGCTGCACTGTATGTGCTGCCCTGCATGTGCTGCACTGTATGTGCTGCCCTGCATGTGCTGCACTGTATGTGCTGCCCTGCATGTGCTGCACTGTATGTGCTGCCCTGCATGTGCTGCACTGTATGTCGCTGCCCTGCATGTGCTGCACTGTATGTGCTGGCCCTGCATGTGCTGCACTGTATGTGCTGCCCTGCATGTGCTGCACTGTATGTGCTGCCCTGCATGTGCTGCACTGTATGTGCTGCCCTGCATGTGCTGCACTGTATGTGCTGCCCTGCATGTGCTGCACTGTATGTGCTGTGCATGTGCTGCACTGTATGTGCTGCCCTGCATGTGCTGCACTGTATGTGCTGCCCTGCATGTTCTGCACTGCATGTGCTGCCCTGCATGTGCTGAATTGTATGTGCTGCCCTGCATGTGCTGCACTGTATGTGCTGCCCTGCATGTGCTGCACTGTATGTGCTGCCCTGCATGTGCTGCATTGTATGTGCTGCCCTGCATGTGCTGCACTGTATGTGCTGCCCTGCATGTGCTGCACTGTATGTGCTGCCCTGCATGTGCTGCACTGTATGTGCTGCCCTGCATGTGCTGAATTGTATGTGCTGCCCTGCATGTGCTGCACTGTATGTGCTGCCCTGCATGTGCTGCACTGTATGTGCTGCCCTGCATGTGCTGCACTGTATGTGCTGCCCTGCATGTGCTGCATTGTATGTGCTGCCCTGCATGTGCTGCACTGTATGCGCTGCCCTGCATGTTCTGCACTGTATGTGCTGCCCTGCATGTGCTGCACTGTATGTGCTGCTCTGCATGTGCTGCACTGTATGTGCTGCCCTGCATGTTCTGCACTGCATGTGCTGCCCTGTATGTGCTGAATTGTATGTGCTGCCCTGCATGTGCTCCACTGTATGTGCTGCCCTGCATGTGCTGCACTGTATGTGCTGCCCTGCATGTGCTGCATTGTATGTGCTGCCCTGCATGTGCTGCACTGTATGTGCCTGCCCTGCATGTTCTGCACTGTATGTGCTTGCCCTGCATGTGCTGCACTGTATGTGCTGCCCTGCATGTGCTGAATTGTATGTGCTGCCCTGCATGTGCTGCACTTTATGTGCTGCCCTGCATGTGCTGCACTGTATGTGCTGCCCTGCATGTGCTGCACTGTATGTGCTGCCCTGCATGTGCTGCATTGTATGTGCTGCCCTGCATGTGCTGCACTGTATGTGCTGCCCTGCATGTGCTGCACTGTATGTGCTGCCCTGCATGTGCTGCACTGTATGTGCTGCCCTGCATGTGCTGCACTGTATGTGCTGCCCTGCATGTGCTGCACTGTATGTGCTGCCCTGCATGTGCTGCACTGTATGTGCTGCCCTGCATGTGCTGATTGTATGTGCTGCCCTGCATGTGCTGCACTGTATGTGCTGCCCTGCATGTGCTGCACTGTATGTGCTGCCCTGCATGTGCTGCACTGTATGTGCTGCCCTGCATGTGCTGCACTGTTATGTGCTGCCCTGCATGTGCTGCACTGTATGTGCTGCCCTGCATGTGCTGCACTGTATGTGCTGCCCTGCATGTGCCTGCATTGTATGTGCTGCCTGCATGTGCTGCACTGTATGTGCTGCCTGCATGTGCTGCCCTGCATGTGCTGCACTGTATGTGCCTGCCCTGCATGTGCTGACACTGTATGCGCTGCCCTGCATTTGCTTGCACTGAGTGCTGCCCTGCATGTGCTGCACTGTATGTGCTGCCCTGCATGTGCTGCCCTGCATGTGCTGCAACTGTATGTGCTGCCCTGCATGTGCTGCACTGTATGTGCTGCCTGCATGTGCTGCACTGTATGTGCTGCCCTGCATGTGCTGCACTGTATGTGCTGCCCTGCATGTGCTGCACTGTATGTGCTGCCCTGCATGTGCTGCACTGTATGTGCTGCCCTGCATGTGCTGCACTGTATGTGCTGCCCTGCATGTACCTGCACTGTATGTGCTGCCCCTGCATGTACTGCACTGTATGTGCTGCCCTGCATGTAGCTGCACTGTATGCGCTGCCCTGCATGTGCTGCACTGTATGTGCTGTGCATTGCTGCACTTTATGTGCTGCCTGCATGTGCTGCACTGTAGTGCTGCCCTGCATTTCTGCACTGTATGTGCTGCCCTGCATGTGCTGCACTGTATGTGCTGCCTGCATGTCGCACTGTATGTGCTGCCCTGCATGTGCTGCACTGTATGTGCTGCCCTGCATGTGCTGCACTTGTATTGCTGCCCTGCATGTGGCTGCACTGTATGTGCTGCCCTGCATGTGCTGCCACTGTATGTGCTTGCCCTGCATGTGCGCACTGTATGTGCTGCCCTGCATGTGCTGCACTGTATGTGCTCTGCCCTGCATGTGCTGCACTGTATGTGCTGCCCTGCATGTACTGCACTGTATGTGCTGCCCTGCATGTACTGCACTGTATGTGCTGCCTGCATGTACTGCACTTTATGCGCTGCCCTGCATGTGCTGCACTGTATGCGCTGCCCTGCATGTGCTGCACTGCATGTGCTGTGCATGTGCTGCACTGTATGTGCTGCCCTGCATGTGCTGCACTGTATGTGCTGCCCCGCATGTTCTGCACTGCATGTGCTGCCCTGCATGTGCTGAATTGTATGTGCTGCCCTGCATGTGCTCCACTGTATGTGCTGCCCTGCATGTGCTGCACTGTATGTGCTGGCCCTGCATGTGCTGCATTGTATGTGCTGCCCTGCATGTGCTGCACTGTATGTGCTGCCCTGCATGTTCTGCACTGTATGTGCTGCCCTGCATGTGCTGCACTGTATGTGCTGCCCTGCATGTGCTGAATTGTATGTGCTGCCCTGCATGTGCTGCACTGTATGTGCCTGCACTGTAGGTGCTGCCCTGCATGTGCTGCACTGTATGTTCTGCCCTGCATGTGCTGCATTGTATGTGCTGCCCTGCATGTTGCTGCACTGTATGCGCTGCCCTGCATGTTCTGCACTGTATGTGCTGCCCTGCATGTGCTGCACTGTATGTGCTGCCCTGCATGTGCTGCACTGTATGTGCTGCCTGCATGTGCTGAATTGTATGTGCTGCCCTGCATGTGCTGCACTGTATGTGCTGCCCTGCATGTGCTGCATTGTATGTGCTGCCCTGCATGTGCTGCACTGTATGTGCTGCAGTGCATGTGCTGCCCTGCATGTGCTGCACTGTATGTGCTGCCCTGCATGTGCTGCCCTGCATGTGCTGCACTGTATGTGCTGCCCTGCATGTACTGCACTGTATGTGCTGCCCTCCATGTGCTGCCCTGCATGTGCTGCACTGTATGTGCTGCCCTGCATGTGCTGCACTGTATGTGCTGCCCTGCATGTGCTGCACTGTATGCGCTGCCCTGCATTTGCTGCACTGCATGTGCTGCCCTGCATGTGCTGCACTGTATGTGCTGCCCTCCATGTGCTGCCCTGCATGTGCTGCACTGTATGTGCTGCCCTGCATGTGCTGCACTGTATGCGCTGCCCTGCATGTGCTGCACTGTATGTGCTGCCCTGCATGTGCTGCATTGTATGTGCTGCCCTCCATGTGCTGCCCTGCATGTGCTGCACTGTATGTGCTGCCCTGCATGTGCTGCACTGTATGTGCTGCCCTGCATGTGCTGCACTGTATGTGCTGCCCTGCATGTGCTGCACTGTATGTGCTGCCCTGCATGTACTGCACTGTATGTGCTGCCCTACATGTACTGCACTGTATGTGCTGCCCTGCATGTACTGCACTTTATGCGCTGCCCTGCATGTGCTGCACTGTATGCCCTGCCCTGCATGTGCTGCACTGCATGTGCTGCCCTGCATGTGCTGCACTGTATGTGCTGCCCTGCATGTGCTGCATTGTATGTGCTGCCCTGCATGTGCTGCACTGTATGTGCTTCCCTGCATGTGCTGCACTGTATGTGCTGCCCTGCATGTGCTGCACTGTATGTGCTGCCCTGCATGTGCTGCACTGTCTGTGCTGCCCTGCATGTACTGCACTGTATGTGCTGCCCTGCATGTGCTGCACTGTATGTGCTGCCCTGCATGTGCTGCACTGTATGTGCTGCCCTGCATGTACTGCACTGTATGTGCTGCCCTGCATGTACTGCACTGTATGTGCTGCCCTGCATGTACTGCACTTTATGCGCTGCCCTGCATGTGCTGCACTGTATGCGCTGCCCTGCATGTGCTGCACTGCATGTGCTGCCCTGCATGTGCTGCACTGTATGTGCTGCCCTGCATGTGCTGCACTGTATGTGCTGCCCTGCATGTTCTGCACTGCATGTGCTGCCCTGCATGTGCTGCACTGTATGTGCTGCCCTGCATGTGCTGCACTGTATGTGCTGCCCTGCATGTACTGCACTTCATGTGCTGCCCTGCATGTGCTGCACTGTATGTGCTGCCCTGCATGTGCTGCAACTGTATGTGCTGCCCTGTGCTGCACTGTATGTGCTGCCCTGCATGTGCTGCACTGTATGTGCTGCCCTGCATGTGCTGCACTGTATGTGCTGCCCTGCATGTGCTGCACTGTATGTGCTGCCCTGCATGTGCTGCACTGTATGTGCTGCCCTGCATGTGCTGCACTGTATGTGCTGCCCTGCATGTGCTGCACTGTATGTGCTGCCCTGCATGTGCTGCACTGTATGTGCTGCCCTGCATGTGCTGCACTGTATGTGCTGCCCTTGCCATGTGCTGCACTGTATGTGCTGCCCTGCATGTGCTGCACTGTATGTGCTGCCCTGCATGTGCTGCACTGTATGTGCTGCCCTGCATGTGCTGCACTGTATGTGCTGCCCTGCATGTGCTGCACTGTATGTGCTGCCCTGCATGTGCTGAATTGTATGTGCTGCCCTGCATGTGCTGCACTGTATGTGCTGCCCTGCATGTGCTGCATCTGTATGTGCTGCCCTGCATGTGCTGCACTTGTAATGTGCTGCCCTGCATGTGCTGCACTGTATGTGCCCTGGCCCTGCATGTGCTGCACTGTATGTGCTGCCCTGCATGTGCTGCCCTGCATGTGCTGCACTGTATGTGCTGCCTGCATGTACTGCACTGTATGTGCTGCCCTCCATGTGCGCCCTGCATGTGCTGCACTGTATGTGCTGCCCTGCATGTGCTGCACTGTATGTGCTGCCCTGCATGTGCTGCACTGTATGCGCTGCCCTGCATTTGCTGCACTGCATGTGCTGCCCTGCATGTGCTGCACTGTATGTGCTGCCCTCCATGTGCTGCCCTGCATGTGCTGCACTGTATGTGCTGCCCTGCATGTGCTGCACTGTATGCGCTGCCCTGCATGTGCTGCACTGTATGTGCTGCCCTGCATGTGCTGCATTGTATGTGCTGCCCTCCATGTGCTGCCCTGCATGTGCTGCACTGTATGTGCTGCCCTGCATGTGCTGCACTGTATGTGCTGCCCTGCATGTGCCTGCACTGTATGTGCTGCCTGCATGTGCTGCACTGTATGTGCTGCCCTGCATGTTATGCTGCACTGTATGTGCTGCCCTACATGTACTGCACTGTATGTGCTGCCCTGCATGTACTGCACTTTATGGCTGCCCTGCATGTGCTGCACTGTATGCGCTGCCCTGCATGTGCTGCACTGTATGTGCTGCCCTGCATGTGCTGCACTGTATGTGCTGCCTGCATGTGCTGCATTGTATGTGCTGCCCTGCATGTGCTGCACTGTATGTGCTTCCCTGCATGTGCCTGCACTGTATGTGCTGCCCTGCATGTGCTGCACTGTATGTGCTGCCCTGCATGTGCTGCACTGTATGTGCTGCCCTGCATGTACTGCACTGTATGTGCTGCCCTGCATGTGCTGCACTGTATGTGCTGCCCTGCATGTGCTGCACTGTATGTGCTGCCCTGCATGTGCTGCACTGTATGTGCTGCCCTGCATGTGCTGCACTGTATGTGCTGCCCTGCATGTGACTGCACTGTATGTGCTGCCCTGCATGTGCTGCACTGGTATGTGCTGCCCTGCATGTGCTGCACTGTATGTGCTGCCCTGCATGTGCTGCACTGTATGTGCTGCCCTGCATGTGCTGCACTGTATGTGCTGCCCTGCATGTGCTGCCCTGCATGTGCTGACTGTGCGTGGCCCTGCATGTGCTGCACTGTATGTGCTGCCCTGCATGTGCTGCACTGTATGTGCTGCCCTGCATGTGCTGCACTGTATGTGCTGCCCTGCATGTTCTGCACTGCATGTGCTGCCCTGCATGTGCTGCACTGTATGTGCTGCCCTGCATGTGCTGCACTGTATGTGCTGCCCTGCATGTACTGCACTTCATGTGCTGCCCTGCATGTGCTGCACTGTATGTGCTGCCCTGCATGTGCTGCACTGTATGTGCTGCCCTGCATGTGCTGCACTGTATGTGCTGCCCTGCATGTGCTGCACTGTATGTGCTGCCCTGCATGTGCTGCACTGCATGTGCTGCCCTGCATGTGCTGAATTGTATGTGCTGCCCTGCATGTGCTCCACTGTATGTGCTGCCCTGCATGTTGCTGCACTGTATGTTGCCCTGCATGTGCTGCACTGTATGCTGCCCTGCATGTGCTGCATTGTATGTGCTGCCCTGCATGTGCTGCACTGTATGCGCTGCCCTGCATGTTCTGCACTGTATGTGCTGCCCTGCATGTGCTGCACTGTATGTGCTGCCCTGCATGTGCTGCACTGTATGCGCTGCCCTGCATTTGCTGCACTGCATGTGCTGCCCTGCATGTGCTGCACTGTATGTGCTGCCCTCCATGTGCTGCCCTGCATGTGCTGCACTGTATGTGCTGCCCTGCATGTGCTGCACTGTATGCGCTGCCCTGCATGTGCTGCACTGTATGTGCTGCCCTGCATGTGCTGCATTGTATGTGCTGCCCTCCATGTGCTGCCCTGCATGTGCTGCACTGTATGTGCTGCCCTGCATGTGCTGCACTGTATGTGCTGCCCTGCATGTGCTGCACTGTATGTGCTGCCCTGCATGTGCTGCACTGTATGTGCTGCCCTGCATGTACTGCACTGTATGTGCTGCCCTACATGTACTGCACTGTATGTGCTGCCCTGCATGTACTGCACTTTATGCGCTGCCCTGCATGTGCTGCACTGATGCGCTGCCTGATGTGCTGCCCTGCATGTGCTGCACTGCATGTGCTGCCCTGCATGTGCTGCACTGTATGTGCTGCCCTGCATGTGCTGCATTGTATGTGCTGCCCTGCATGTGCTGCACTGTATGTGCTTCCCTGCATGTGCTGCACTGTATGTGCTGCCCTGCATGTGCTGCACTGTATGTGCTGCCCTGCATGTGCTGCACTGTCTGTGCTGCCCTGCATGTACTGCACTGTATGTGCTGCCCTGCATGTGCTGCACTGTATGTGCTGCCCTGCATGTGCTGCACTGTATGTGCTGCCCTGCATGTACTGCACTGTATGTGCTGCCCTGCATGTACTGCACTGTATGTGCTGCCCTGCATGTACTGCACTTTATGCGCTGCCCTGCATGTGCTGCACTGTATGCGCTGCCCTGCATGTGCTGCACTGCATGTGCTGCCCTGCATGTGCTGCACTGTATGTGCTGCCCTGCATGTGCTGCACTGTATGTGCTGCCCTGCATGTTCTGCACTGCATGTCTGCTGCCCTGCATGTGCTGCACTGTATGTGCTGCCCTGCATGTGCTGCACTGTATGTGCTGCCCTGCATGTACTGCACTTCATGTGCTGCCCTGCATGTGCTGCACTGTATGCGCTGCCCTGCATGTGCTGCACTGCATGTGCTGCCCTGCATGTGCTGCACTGTATGTGCTGCCCTGCATGTGCTGCACTGTATGTGCTGCCCTGCATGTTCTGCACTGCATGTGCTGCCCTGCATGTGCTGAATTGTATGTGCTGCCCTGCATGTGCTCCACTGTATGTGCTGCCCTGCATGTGCTGCACTGTATGTGCTGCCCTGCATGTGCTGCACTGTATGTGCTGCCCTGCATGTGCTGCATTGTATGTGCTGCCCTGCATGTGCTGCACTGTATGCGCTGCCCTGCATGTTCTGCACTGTATGTGCTGCCCTGCATGTGCTGCACTGTATGTGCTGCCCTGCATGTGCTGCACTGTATGTGCTGCCCTGCATGTGCTGAATTGTATGTGCTACCCTGCATGTGCTGCACTGTATGTGCTGCCCTGCATGTGCTGCATTGTATGTGCTGCCCTGCATGTGCTGCACTGTATGTGCTGCCCTGCATGTCCTGCCCTGCATGTGCTGCACTGTATGTGCTGCCCTGCATGTGCTGCCCTGCATGTGCTGCACTGTATGTGCTGCCCTGCATGTACTGCACTGTATGTGCTGCCCTCCATGTGCTGCCCTGCATGTGCTGCACTGTATGTGCTGCCCTGCATGTGCTGCACTGTATGTGCTGCCCTGCATGTGCTGCACTGTATGCGCTGCCCTGCATTTGCTGCACTGCATGTGCTGCCCTGCATGTGCTGCACTGTATGTGCTCCCCTCCTTGTGCTGCCCTGCATGTGCTGCACTGTATGTGCTGCCCTGCATGTGCTGCACTGTATGCGCTGCCCTGCATGTGCTGCACTGTATGTGCTGCCCTGCATGTGCTGCACTGTATGTGCTGCCCTCCATGTGCTGCCCTGCATGTGCTGCACTGTATGTGCTGCCCTGCATGTGCTGCACTGTATGTGCTGCCCTGCATGTGCTGCACTGTATGTGCTGCCCTGCATGTGCTGCACTGTATGTGCTGCCCTGCATGTACTGCACTGTATGTGCTGCCCTGCATGTACTGCACTGTATGTGCTGCCCTGCATGTACTGCACTGTATGCGCTGCCCTGCATGTGCTGCACTGTATGCGCTGCCCCTGCATGTGCTGCACTGTATGTGCTGCCCTGCATGTGCTGCACTGTATGTGCTGCCCTGCATGTGCTGCACTGTATGTGCTGCCCTGCATATGCTGCACTGTATGTGCTGCCCTGCATGTGCTGCACTGTATGTGCTGCCCTGCATGTGCTGCACTGTATGTGCTGCCCTGCATGTGCTGCACTGTATGTGCTGCCCTGCATGTGCTGCACTGTATGTGCTGCCCTGCATGTGCTGCACTGTATGTGCTGCCCTGCATGTGCTGCACTGTATGTGCTGCCCTGCATGTGCTGCACTGTATGTGCTGCCCTGCATGTGCTGCACTGTATGTGCTGCCCTGCATGTGCTGCACTGTATGGGCTGCCCTGCATGTGCTGCACTGTATGTGCTGCCCTGCATGTGCTGCACTGTATGTGCTGCCCTGCATGTGCTGCACTGTATGTGCTGCCCTGCATGTGCTGCACTGTATGTGCTGCCCTGCATGTGCTGAATTGTATGTGCTGCCCTGCATGTGCTGCACTGTATGTGCTGCCCTGCATGTGCTCTATTGTATGTGCTTCCCTGCATGTGCTGCACTGTATGTGCTGCCCTGCATGTGCTGCACTGTATGTGCTGCCCTGTATGTGCTGCCCTGCATGTGCTGCACTGTATGTGCTGCCCTGTATGTGCTGCCCTGCATGTGCTGCACTGTATGTGCTGCCCTGCATGTACTGCACTGTATGTGCTGCCCTCCATGTGCTGCCCTGCATGTGCTGCACTGTATGTGCTGCCCTGCATGTGCTGCACTGTATGTGCTGCCCTGCATGTGCTGCACTGTATGCGCTGCCCTGCATGTGCTGCCCTGCATGTGCTGCACTGTATGTGCTGCCTGCATGTGCTGCCCTGCATGTGCTGCCCTGCCATGTGCTGCCCTGCATGTGCCTGCACTGTATGTGCTGCCCTGCATGTGCTGCACTGTATGTGCTGCCCTGCATGTGCTGACTGTATGTGCTGCCCTGCATGTGCTGCACTGTATGTGCTGCCCTGCATGTGCTGCACTTGTATGTGCTGCCCTGCATGTGCTGCACTGTATGTGCTGCCCTGCATGTGCTGCCTGCATGTGCTGCACTGTATGTGCTGCCCTGCATGTACTGCACTGTATGTGCTGCCCCTCCATGTGACTGCCCTGCATGTGCTGCATGTATGTGCTGCCCTGCATGTGCTGCACTTGTATGCTGCTGCCCTGCATGTTCTGCACTGTATGTGCTGCCCCTGCATGTGCTGCACTGTATGTGCTGCCCTGCATGTGCTGCACTGTATGTGCTGCCCTGCATGTGCTGCACTGTATGTGCTGCCCTGCATGTGCTGATTGTATGTGCTGCCTGCATGTGCTGCACTGTATGTGCTGCCCTGCATGTGCTGCATTGTATGTGCTGCCCTGCATGTGCTGCACTGTATGTGCTGCCCTGCATGTACTGCACTGTATGTGCAGCCCTCCATGTGCTGCCCTGCATGTGCTGCACTGTATGTGCTGCCCTGCATGTGCTGCACTGTATGTGCTGCCCTGCATGTGCTGCACTGTATGCGCTGCCCTGCATTTGCTGCACTGTATGTGCTGCCCTGCATGTGCTGCACTGTATGTGCTGCCCTGCATGTACTGCACTGTATGTGCTGCCCTGCATGTACTGCACTGTATGTGCTGCCCTGCATGTACTGCACTTTATGCGCTGCCCTGCATGTGCTGCACTGTATGCGCTGCCCTGCATGTGCTGCACTGCATGTGCTGTGCATGTGCTGCACTGTATGTGCTGCCCTGCATGTGCTGCACTGTATGTGCTGCCCTGCATGTTCTGCACTGCATGTGCTGCCCTGCATGTGCTGAATTGTATGTGCTGCCCTGCATGTGCTCCACTGTATGTGCTGCCCTGCATGTGCTGCACTGTATGTGCTGCCCTGCATGTGCTGCATTGTATGTGCTGCCCTGCATGTGCTGCACTGTATGTGCTGCCCTGCATGTTCTGCACTGTATGTGCTGCCCTGCATGTGCTGCACTGTATGTGCTGCCCTGCATGTGCTGCACTGTATGTGCTGCCCTGCATGTGCTGCACTGTATGCGCTGCCCTGCATTTGCTGCACTGCATGTGCTGCCCTGCATGTGCTGCACTGTATGTGCTGCCCTCCACGTGCTGCCCTGCATGTGCTGCACTGTATGTGCTGCCCTGCATGTGCTGCACTGTATGCGCTGCCCTGCATGTGCTGCACTGTATGTGCTGCCCTGCATGTGCTGCACTGTATGTGCTGCCCTCCATGTGCTGCCCTGCATGTGCTGCACTGTATGTGCTGCCCTGCATGTGCTGCACTGTATGTGCTGCCCTGCATGTGCTGCACTGTATGTGCTGCCCTGCATGTGCTGCACTGTATGTGCTGCCCTGCATGTGCTGCACTGTATGTGCTGCCCTGCATGTACTGCACTGTATGTGCTGCCCTGCATGTACTGCACTTTATGCGCTGCCCTGCATGTGCTGCACAGTATGCGCTGCCCTGCATGTGCTGCACTGCATGTGCTGCCCCGCATGTGCTGCACTGTATGTGCTGCCCTGCATGTGCTGCACTGTATGTGCTGCCCTGCATGTGTTGCACTGTATGTGTTTCCCTGCATGTGCTGCACTGTATGTGCTGCCCTGCATGTGCTGCACTGTATGTGCTGCCCTGCATGTGCTGCACTGTATGTGCTGCCCTGCATGTGCTGAATTGTATGTGCTGCCCTGCATGTGCTGCACTGTATGTGCTGCCCTGCATGTGCTGCATTGTATGTGCTGCCCTGCATGTGCTGCACTGTATGTGCTGCCCTGCATGTGCTGCCCTGCATGTGCTGCACTGTATGTGCTGCCCTGCATGTACTGCACTGTATGTGCTGCCCTCCATGTGCTGCCCTGCATGTGCTGCATTGTATGTGCTGCCCTGCATGTGCTGCACTGTATGCGCTGCCCTGCATGTTCTGCACTGTATGTGCTGCCCTGCATGTGCTGCACTGTATGTGCTGCCCTGCATGTGCTGCACTGTATGTGCTGCCCTGCATGTGCTGAATTGTATGTGCTGCCCTGCATGTGCTGCACTGTATGTGCTGCCCTGCATGTGCTGCATTGTATGTGCTGCCCTGCATGTGCTGCACTGTATGTGCTGCCCTGCATGTGCTGCCCTGCATGTGCTGCACTGTATGTGCTGCCCTGCATGTACTGCACTGTATGTGCAGCCCTCCATGTGCTGCCCTGCATGTGCTGCACTGTATGTGCTGCCCTGCATGTGCTGCACTGTATGTGCTGCCCTGCATGTGCTGCACTGTATGCGCTGCCCTGCATTTGCTGCACTGTATGTGCTGCCCTGCATGTGCTGCACTGTATGTGCTGCCCTGCATGTACTGCACTGTATGTGCTGCCCTGCATGTACTGCACTGTATGTGCTGCCCTGCATGTACTGCACTTTATGCGCTGCCCTGCATGTGCTGCACTGTATGCGCTGCCCTGCATGTGCTGCACTGCATGTGCTGTGCATGTGCTGCACTGTATGTGCTGCCCTGCATGTGCTGCACTGTATGTGCTGCCCTGCATGTTCTGCACTGCATGTGCTGCCCTGCATGTGCTGAATTGTATGTGCTGCCCTGCATGTGCTCCACTGTATGTGCTGCCCTGCATGTGCTGCACTGTATGTGCTGCCCTGCATGTGCTGCATTGTATGTGCTGCCCTGCATGTGCTGCACTGTATGTGCTGCCCTGCATGTTCTGCACTGTATGTGCTGCCCTGCATGTGCTGCACTGTATGTGCTGCCCTGCATGTGCTGAATTGTATGTGCTGCCCTGCATGTGCTGCACTGTATGTGATGCCCTGCATGTGCTGCACTGTATGTGCTGCCCTGCATGTGCTGCACTGTATGTTCTGCCCTGCATGTGCTGCATTGTATGTGCTGCCCTGCATGTGCTGCACTGTATGCGCTGCCCTGCATGTTCTGCACTGTATGTGCTGCCCTGCATGTGCTGCACTGTATGTGCTGCTCTGCATGTGCTGCACTGTATGTGCTGCCCTGCATGTTCTGCACTGCATGTGCTGCCCTGTATGTGCTGAATTGTATGTGCTGCCCTGCATGTGCTCCACTGTATGTGCTGCCCTGCATGTGCTGCACTGTATGTGCTGCCCTGCATGTGCTGCATTGTATGTGCTGCCCTGCATGTGCTGCACTGTATGTGCTGCCCTGCATGTTCTGCACTGTATGTGCTGCCCTGCATGTGCTGCACTGTATGTGCTGCCCTGCATGTGCTGAATTGTATGTGCTGCCCTGCATGTGCTGCACTTTATGTGCTGCCCTGCATGTGCTGCACTGTATGTGCTGCCCTGCATGTGCTGCACTGTATGTGCTGCCCTGCATGTGCTGCATTGTATGTGCTGCCCTGCATGTGCTGCACTGTATGCGCTGCCCTGCATGTTCTGCACTGTATGTGCTGCCCTGCATGTGCTGCACTGTATGTGCTGCCCTGCATGTTCTGCACTGCATGTGCTGCCCTGCATGTGCTGAATTGTATGTGCTGCCCTGCATGTGCTCCACTGTATGTGCTGCCCTGCATGTGCTGCACTGTATGTGCTGCCCTGCATGTGCTGCATTGTATGTGCTGCCCTGCATGTGCTGCACTGTATGTGCTGCCCTGCATGTTCTGCACTGTATGTGCTGCCCTGCATGTGCTGCACTGTATGTGCTGCCCTGCATGTGCTGAATTGTATGTGCTGCCCTGCATGTGCTGCACTGTATGTGCTGCCCTGCATGTGCTGCACTGTATGTGCTGCCCTGCATGTGCTGCACTGTATGTTCTGCCCTGCATGTGCTGCATTGTATGTGCTGCCCTGCATGTGCTGCACTGTATGCGCTGCCCTGCATGTTCTGCACTGTATGTGCTGCCCTGCATGTGCTGCACTGTATGTGCTGCTCTGCATGTGCTGCACTGTATGTGCTGCCCTGCATGTTCTGCACTGCATGTGCTGCCCTGTATGTGCTGAATTGTATGTGCTGCCCTGCATGTGCTCCACTGTATGTGCTGCCCTGCATGTGCTGCACTGTATGTGCTGCCCTGCATGTGCTGCATTGTATGTGCTGCCCTGCATGTGCTGCACTGTATGTGCTGCCCTGCATGTTCTGCACTGTATGTGCTGCCCTGCATGTGCTGCACTGTATGTGCTGCCCTGCATGTGCTGAATTGTATGTGCTGCCCTGCATGTGCTGCACTTTATGTGCTGCCCTGCATGTGCTGCACTGTATGTGCTGCCCTGCATGTGCTGCACTGTATGTGCTGCCCTGCATGTGCTGCATTGTATGTGCTGCCCTGCATGTGCTGCACTGTATGCGCTGCCCTGCATGTTCTGCACTGTATGTGCTGCCCTGCATGTGCTGCACTGTATGTGCTGCCCTGCATGTGCTGCACTGTATGTGCTGCCCTGCATGTGCTGAATTGTATGTGCTGCCCTGCATGTGCTGCACTGTATGTGCTGCCCTGCATGTGCTGCATTGTATGTGCTGCCCTGCATGTGCTGCACTGTATGTGCTGCCCTGCATGTGCTGCCCTGCATGTGCTGCACTGTATGTGCTGCCCTGCATGTACTGCACTGTATGTGCAGCCCTCCATGTGCTGCCCTGCATGTGCTGCACTGTATGTGCTGCCCTGCATGTGCTGCACTGTATGTGCTGCCCTGCATGTGCTGCACTGTATGCGCTGCCCTGCATTTGCTGCACTGTATGTGCTGCCCTGCATGTGCTGCACTGTATGTGCTGCCCTGCATGTACTGCACTGTATGTGCTGCCCTGCATGTACTGCACTGTATGTGCTGCCCTGCATGTACTGCACTTTATGCGCTGCCCTGCATGTGCTGCACTGTATGCGCTGCCCTGCATGTGCTGCACTGCATGTGCTGTGCATGTGCTGCACTGTATGTGCTGCCCTGCATGTGCTGCACTGTATGTGCTGCCCTGCATGTTCTGCACTGCATGTGCTGCCCTGCATGTGCTGAATTGTATGTGCTGCCCTGCATGTGCTCCACTGTATGTGCTGCCCTGCATGTGCTGCACTGTATGTGCTGCCCTGCATGTGCTGCATTGTATGTGCTGCCCTGTATGTGCTGCACTGTATGTGCTGCCCTGCATGTTCTGCACTGTATGTGCTGCCCTGCATGTGCTGCACTGTATGTGCTGCCCTGCATGTGCTGAATTGTATGTGCTGCCCTGCATGTGCTGCACTGTATGTGCTGCACTGTATGTGCTGCCCTGCATGTGCTGCACTGTATGTTCTGCCCTGCATGTGCTGCATTGTGTGCTGCCCTGCATGTGCTGCACTGTATGCGCTGCCCTGCATGTTCTGCACTGTATGTGCTGCCCTGCATGTGCTGCACTGTATGTGCTGCCCTGCATGTGCTGCCCTGCATGTGCTGCACTGTATGTGCTGCCCTGCATGTGCTGCACTGTATGTGCTGCCCTGCATGTGCTGCACTGTATGTGCTGCCCTGCATGTACTGCACTGTATGTGCTGCCCTGCATGTACTGCACTGTATGTGCTGCCCTGCATGTACTGCACTTTATGCGCTGCCCTGCATGTGCTGCACTGTATGCGCTGCCCTGCATGTGCTGCACTGCATGTGCTGCCCTGCATGTGCTGCACTGTATGTGCTGCCCTGCATGTGCTGCACTGTATGTGCTGCCCTGCATGTGCTGCACTGTATGTGCTTCCCTGCATGTGCTGCACTGTATGTGCTGCCCTGCATGTGCTGCACTGTATGTGCTGCCCTGCATGTGCTGCACTGTCAGTGCTGCCCTGCATGTGCTGCACTGTATGTGCTGCCCTGCATGTGCTGCACTGTATGTGCTGCCCTGCATGTGCTGCACTGTATGTGCTGCCCTGCATGTGCTGCACTGTATGTGCTGCCCTGCATGTGCTGCACTGTATGTGCTGCCCTGCATGTGCTGCACTGTATGTGCTGCCCTGCATGTGCTGCACTGTATGTGCTGCCCTGCATGTGCTGCACTGTATGTGCTGCCCTGCATGTGCTGCACTGTATGTGCTGCCCTGCATGTGCTGCACTGTATGTGCTGCCCTGCATGTGCTGCACTTGTATGTGCTGCCCTGCATGTGCTGCACTGTATGTGCTGCCCTGCATGTGCTGCACTGTATGTGCTGCCCTGCATGTGCTGCACTGTATGTGCTGCCCTGCATGTGCTGCACTGTATGTGCTGCCCTGCATGTGCTGCACTGTATGTGCTGCCCTGCATGTGCTGCACTGTATGTGCTGCCCTGCATGTGCTGCACTGTATGTGCTGCCCTGCATGTGCTGCACTGTATGTGCTGCCCTGCATGTGCTGCACTGTATGTGCTGCCCTGCATGTGCTGCACTGTATGTGCTGCCCTGCATGTGCTGCACTGTATGTGCTGCCCTGCATGTGCTGCACTGTATGTGCTGCCCTGCATGTGCTGCACTGTATGTGCTGCCCTGCATGTGCTGCACTGTATGTGCTGCCCTGCATGTGCTGCACTGTATGTGCTGCCCTGCATGTGCTGCCCTGCATGTGCTGCACTGTATGTGCTGCCCTGCATGTACTGCACTGTATGCGCTGCCCTGCATGTGCTGCCCTGTATGTGCTGCCCTGCATGTGCTGCCCTGCATGTGCTGCCCTGTATGTGCTGCCCTGCATGTGCTGCACTGTATGCGCTGCCCTGCATGTGCTGCACTGTATGTGCTGCCCTGCATGTGCTGCACTGTATGTGCTGCCCTGCATGTGCTGCACTGTATGTGCTGCCCTGCATGTGCTGCACTGTATGTGCTGCCCTGCATGTGCTGCACTGTATGTGCTGCCCTGCATGTGCTGCACTGTATGTGCTGCCTTGCCCTGCATATGCTGCACTGTCTGTGCTGCCCTGCATGTGCTGCACTGTATGTGCTGCCCTGCATGTGCTGCACTGTATGTGCTGCCCTGCATGTGCTGAATTGTATGTGCTGCCCTGCATGTGCTCCACTGTATGTGCTGCCCTGCATGTGCTGCACTGTATGTGCTGCCCTGCATGTGCTGCATTGTATGTGCTGCCCTGCATGTGCTGCACTGTATGTGCTGCCCTGCATGTGCTGCCCTGCATGTGCTGCACTGTATGTGCTGCCCTGCATGTACTGCACTGTATGTGCTGCCCTCCATGTGCTGCCCTGCATGTGCTGCACTGTATGTGCTGCCCTGCATGTGCTGCACTGTATGTGCTGCCCTGCATGTGCTGCACTGTATGCGCTGCCCTGCATTTGCTGCACTGCATGTGCTGCCCTGCATGTGCTGCACTGTATGTGCTGCCCTCCATGTGCTGCCCTGCATGTGCTGTACTGTATGTGCTGCCCTGCATGTGCTGCACTGTATGCGCTGCCCTGCATGTGCTGCACTGTATGCGCTGCCCTGCATTTGCTGCACTGCATGTGCTGCCCTGCATGTGCTGCACTGTATGTGCTGCCCTGCATGTGCTGCCCTGCATGTGCTGCACTGTATGTGCTGCCCTGCATGTACTGCACTGTATGTGCTGCCCTCCATGTGCTGCCCTGCATGTGCTGCACTGTATGTGCTGCCCTGCATGTGCTGCACTGTATGTGCTGCCCTGCATGTGCTGCACTGTATGCGCTGCCCTGCATTTGCTGCACTGCATGTGCTGCCCTGCATGTGCTGCACTGTATGTGCTGCCCTCCATGTGCTGCCCTGCATGTGCTGTACTGTATGTGCTGCCCTGCATGTGCTGCACTGTATGCGCTGCCCTGCATGTGCTGCACTGTATGCGCTGCCCTGCATTTGCTGCACTGCATGTGCTGCCCTGCATGTGCTGCACTGTATGTGCTGCCCTGCATGTGCTGCACAGTATGTGCTGCCCTCCATGTGCTGCACTGTATGTGCTGCCCTGCATGTGCTGCACTGTATGCGCTGCCCTGCATGTGCTGCGCTGCATGTGCTGCCCTGCATGTGCTGCCCTGCATGTACTGCACTGTATGTGCTGCCCTGCATGTACTGCACTATATGTGCTGCCCTGCATGTACTGCACTTTATGCGCTGCCCTGCATGTGCTGCACTGTATGCGCTGCCCTGCATGTGCTGCACTGCATGTGCTGCCCTGCATGTGCTGCACTGTATGTGCTTCCCTGCATGTGCTGCACTGTATGTGCCGCCCTGCATGTGCTGCACTGTATGTGCTGGCCTGCATGTGCGGCACTGTCTGTGCTGCCCTGCATGTGCTGCACTGTATGTGCTGCCCTGCATGTGCTGCACTGTATGTGCTGCCCTGCATGTGCTGCACTGTATGTGCTGCCCTGCATGTGCTGCACAGTATGTGCTGCCCTGCATGTGCTGCACTGTATGTGCTGCCCTGCATGTGCTGCACTGTATGTGCTGCCCTGCATGTGCTGCACTGTATGTGCTGCCCTGCATGTGCTGCACTGTATGTGCTGCCCTGCATGTGCTGCACTGTATGTGCTGCCCTGCATGTGCTGCACTGTATGTGCTGCCCTGCATGTGCTGCACTGTATGTGCTGCCCTGCATGTGCTGCACTGTATGTGCTGCCCTGCATGTGCTGCACTGTATGTGCTGCCCTGCATGTGCTGCACTGTATGTGCTGCCCTGCATGTGCTGCACTGTATGTGCTGCCCTGCATGTGCTGCACTGTATGTGCTGCCCTGCATGTGCTGCACTGTATGTGCTGCCCTGCATGTGCTGCACTGTATGTGCTGCCCTGCATGTGCTGCACTGTATGTGCTGCCCTGCATGTGCTGCACTGTATGTGCTGCCCTGCATGTGCTGCACTGTATGTGCTGCCCTGCATGTGCTGCACTGTATGTGCTGCCCTGCATGTGCTGCATGTATGTGCTGCCCTGCATGTGCTGCACTGTATGTGCTGCCCTGCATGTGCTGCACTGTATGTGCTGCCCTGCAATGTGCTGCACTGTATGTGCTGCCCTGCATGTGCTGCACTGTATGTGCTGCCCTGCATGTGCTGCACTGTATGTGCTGCCCTGCATGTGCTGCACTGTATGTGCTGCCCTGCATGTGCTGCACTGTATGTGCTGCCCTGCATGTGCTGAATTGTATGTGCTGCCCTGCATGTGCTGCACTGTATGTGCTGCCCTGCATGTGCTGCATTGTATGTGCTGCCCTGCATGTGCTGCACTGTATGTGCTGCCCTGCATGTTCTGCACTGTATGTGCTGCCCTGCATGTGCTGCACTGTATGTGCTGCCCTGCATGTGCTGAATTGTATGTGCTGCCCTGCATGTGCTGCACTGTATGTGCTGCCCTGCATGTGCTGCACTGTATGTGCTGCCCTGCATGTGCTGCACTGTATGTGCTGCCCTGCATGTGCTGCATTGTATGTGCTGCCCTGCATGTGCTGCACTGTATGCGCTGCCCTGCATGTTCTGCACTGTATGTGCTGCCCTGCATGTGCTGCACTGTATGTGCTGCCCTGCATGTGCTGCACTGTATGTGCTGCCCTGCATGTGCTGAATTGTATGTGCTGCCCTGCATGTGCTGCACTGTATGTGCTGCCCTGCATGTGCTGCACTGTATGTGCTGCCCTGCATGTGCTGCACTGTATGTGCTGCCCTGCATGTGCTGCACTTGTATGTGCTGCCCTGCATGTGCTGCACTGTATGTGCTGCCCTGCATGTGCTGCACTGTATGTGCTGCCCTGCATGTGCTGCACTGTATGTGCTGCCCTGCATGTACTGCACTGTATGTGCTGCCCTCCATGTGCTGCCCTGCATGTGCTGCACTGTATGTGCTGCCCTGCATGTGCTGCCCTGCATGTGCTGCACTGTATGTGCTGCCCTGCATGTGCTGCACTGTATGTGCTGCCCTGCATGTGCTGCCCTGCATGTGCTGCACTGTATGTGCTGCCCTGCATGTGCTGCCTGCATGGCTGCCTATGTGCTGCCCTGCATGTGCTGCACTGTATGTGCTGCCCTGCATGTGCTGCACTGTATGTGCTGCCCTGCATGTGCTGCACTGTATGTGCTGCCCTGCATGTGCTGCACTGTATGTGCTGCCCTGCATGTGCTGCACTGTATGTGCTGCCCTGCATGTGCTGCACTGTATGTGCTGCCCTGCATGTGCTGCACTGTATGTGCTGCCCTGCATGTGCTGCACTGCATGTGCTGCCCTGCATGTGCTGCACTGTATGTGCTTCCCTGCATGTGCTGCACTGTATGTGCCGCCCTGCATGTGCTGCACTGTATGTGCTGGCCTGCATGTGCGGCACTGTCTGTGCTGCCCTGCATGTGCTGCACTGTATGTGCTGCCCTGCATGTGCTGCACTGTATGTGCTGCCCTGCATGTGCTGCACTGTATGTGCTGCCCTGCATGTGCTGCACAGTATGTGCTGCCCTGCATGAGCTGCACTGTATGTGCTGCCCTGCATGTGCTCCATGTGCTGCCCTGCATGTGCTGCACTGTATGTGCTGCCCTGCATGTGCTGCACTGTATGTGCTGCCCTGCATGTGCTGCACTGTATGCGCTGCCCTGCATTTGCTGCACTGCATGTGCTGCCCTCCATGTGCTGCCTTGCATGTGCTGCACTGTATGTGCTGCCCTGCATGTGCTGCACTGTATGTGCTGCCCTGCATGTGCTGCACTGTATGCGCTGCCCTGCATGTGCTGCACTGTATGTGCTGCCCTGCATGTGCTGCATTGTATGTGCTGCCCTCCATGTGCTGCCCTGCATGTGCTGCACTGTATGTGCTGCCCTGCATGTGCTGCACTGTATGTGCTGCCCTGCATGTGCTGCACTGTATGTGCTGCCCTGCATGTGCTGCACTGTATGTGCTGCCCTGCATGTACTGCACTGTATGTGCTGCCCTGCATGTACTGCACTGTATGTGCTGCCCTGCATGTACTGCACTTTATGCGCTGCCCTGCATGTGCTGCACTGTATGCGCTGCCCTGCATGTGCTGCACTGCATGTGCTGCCCTGCATGTGCTGCACTGTATGTGCTGCCCTGCATGTGCTGCATTGTATGTGCTGCCCTGCATGTGCTGCACTGTATGTGCTTCCCTGCATGTGCTGCACTGTATGTGCTGCCCTGCATGTGCTGCACTGTATGTGCTGCCCTGCATGTGCTGCACTGTCTGTGCTGCCCTGCATGTACTGCACTGTATGTGCTGCCCTGCATGTGCTGCACTGTATGTGCTGCCCTGCATGTGCTGCACTGTATGTGCTGCCCTGCATGTACTGCACTGTATGTGCTGCCCTGCATGTACTGCACTGTATGTGCTGCCCTGCATGTACTGCACTTTATGCGCTGCCCTGCATGTGCTGCACTGTATGCGCTGCCCTGCATGTGCTGCACTGCATGTGCTGCCCTGCATGTGCTGCACTGTATGTGCTGCCCTGCATGTGCTGCACTGTATGTGCTGCCCTGCATGTTCTGCACTGCATGTGCTGCCCTGCATGTGCTGCACTGTATGTGCTGCCCTGCATGTGCTGCACTGTATGTGCTGCCCTGCATGTACTGCACTTCATGTGCTGCCCTGCATGTGCTGCACTGTATGCGCTGCCCTGCATGTGCTGCACTGCATGTGCTGCCCTGCATGTGCTGCACTGTATGTGCTGCCCTGCATGTGCTGCACTGTATGTGCTGCCCTGCATGTTCTGCACTGCATGTGCTGCCCTGCATGTGCTGAATTGTATGTGCTGCCCTGCATGTGCTCCACTGTATGTGCTGCCCTGCATGTGCTGCACTGTATGTGCTGCCCTGCATGTGCTGCACTGTATGTGCTGCCCTGCATGTGCTGCATTGTATGTGCTGCCCTGCATGTGCTGCACTGTATGCGCTGCCCTGCATGTTCTGCACTGTATGTGCTGCCCTGCATGTGCTGCACTGTATGTGCTGCCCTGCATGTGCTGCACTGTATGTGCTGCCCTGCATGTGCTGAATTGTATGTGCTACCCTGCATGTGCTGCACTGTATGTGCTGCCCTGCATGTGCTGCATTGTATGTGCTGCCCTGCATGTGCTGCACTGTATGTGCTGCCCTGCATGTCCTGCCCTGCATGTGCTGCACTGTATGTGCTGCCCTGCATGTGCTGCCCTGCATGTGCTGCACTGTATGTGCTGCCCTGCATGTACTGCACTGTATGTGCTGCCCTCCATGTGCTGCCCTGCATGTGCTGCACTGTATGTGCTGCCCTGCATGTGCTGCACTGTATGTGCTGCCCTGCATGTGCTGCACTGTATGCGCTGCCCTGCATTTGCTGCTGCATGTGCTGCACTGTATGTGCTGCCCTGCATGTGCTGCACTGTATGTGCTGCCCTGCATGTGCTGCACTGTATGTGCTGCCCTGCATGTGCTGCACTGTATGTGCTGCCCTGCATGTGCTGCACTGTATGTGCTGCCCTGCATGTGCTGCACTGTATGTGCTGCCCTGCATGTACTGCACTGTATGTGCTGCCCTCCATGTGCTGCCATGCATGTGCTGCACTGTATGTGCTGCCCTGCATGTGCTGCACTGTATGTGCTGCCCTGCATGTGCTGCACTGTATGTGCTGCCCTGCATGTGCTGCATTGTATGTGCTGCCCTGCATGTGCTGCACTGTATGTGCTGCCCTGCATGTGCTGCACTGTATGTGCTGCCCTGCAATGTGCTGCACTGTATGTGCTGCCCTGCATGTGCTGCACTGTATGTGCTGCCCTGCATGTGCTGCACTGTATGTGCTGCCCTGCATGTTCTGCACTGCATGTGCTGCCCTGCATGTGCTGAATTGTATGTGCTGCCCTGCATGTGCTGCACTGTATGTGCTGCCCTGCATGTGCTGCATTGTATGTGCTGCCCTGCATGTGCTGCACTGTATGTGCTGCCCTGCATGTTCTGCACTGTATGTGCTGCCCTGCATGTGCTGCACTGTATGTGCTGCCCTGCATGTGCTGAATTGTATGTGCTGCCCTGCATGTGCTGCACTGTATGTGCTGCCCTGCATGTGCTGCACTGTATGTGCTGCCCTGCATGTGCTGCACTGTATGTGCTGCCCTGCATGTGCTGCATTGTATGTGCTGCCCTGCATGTGCTGCACTGTATGCGCTGCCCTGCATGTTCTGCACTGTATGTGCTGCCCTGCATGTGCTGCACTGTATGTGCTGCCCTGCATGTGCTGCACTGTATGTGCTGCCCTGCATGTGCTGCATTGTATGTGCTGCCCTGCATGTGCTGCACTGTATGTGCTGCCCTGCATGTGCTGCCCTGCATGTGCTGCACTGTATGTGCTGCCCTGCATGTACTGCACTGTATGTGCTGCCCTCCATGTGCTGCCCTGCATGTGCTGCACTGTATGTGCTGCCCTGCATGTGCTGCACTGTATGTGCTGCCCTGCATGTGCTGCCCTGCATGTGCTGCACTGTATGTGCTGCCCTGCATGTGCTGCACTGTATGCGCTGCCCTGCATGTGCTGCACTGCATGTGCTGCCCTGCATGTGCTGCACTGTATGTGCTGCCCTGCATGTGCTGCACTGTATGTGCTGCCCTGCATGTGCTGCACTGTATGTGCTGCCCTGCATGTGCTGCACTGTATGTGCTGCCCTGCATGTGCTGCACTGTATGTGCTGCCCTGCATGTACTGCACTGTATGCGCTGCCCTGCATGTGCTGCACTGTATGTGCTGCCCTGCATGTGCTGCACTGTATGTGCTGCCCTGCATGTGCTGCACTGTATGGCTGCCCTGCATGTGCTGCACTGTATGTGCTTCCCTGCATGTGCTGCACTGTATGTGCCGCCCTGCATGTGCTGCACTGTATGTGCTGGCCTGCATGTGCGGCACTGTCTGTGCTGCCCTGCATGTGCTGCACTGTATGTGCTGCCCTGCATGTGCTGCACTGTATGTGCTGCCCTGCATGTGCTGCACTGTATGTGCTGCCCTGCATGTGCTGCACAGTATGTGCTGCCCTGCATGTGCTGCACTGTATGTGCTGCCCTGCATGTGCTGCACTGTTTGTGCTGCCCTGCATGTGCTGCACTGTATGTGCTGCCCTGCATGTGCTGCACTGTATGTGCTGCCCTGCATGTGCTGCACTGTATGTGCTGCCCTGCATGTGCTGCACTGTATGTGCTGCCCTGCATGTGCTGCACTGTATGTGCTGCCCTGCATGTGCTGCACTGTATGTGCTGCCCTGCATGTACTGCACTGTATGTGCTGCCCTCCATGTGCTGCCATGCATGTGCTGCACTGTATGTGCTGCCCTGCATGTGCTGCACTGTATGTGCTGCCCTGCATGTGCTGCACTGTATGTGCTGCCCTGCATGTGCTGCATTGTATGTGCTGCCCTGCATGTGCTGCACTGTATGTGCTGCCCTGCATGTGCTGCACTGTATGTGCTGCCCTGCAATGTGCTGCACTGTATGTGCTGCCCTGCATGTGCTGCACTGTATGTGCTGCCCTGCATGTGCTGCACTGTATGTGCTGCCCTGCATGTTCTGCACTGCATGTGCTGCCCTGCATGTGCTGAATTGTATGTGCTGCCCTGCATGTGCTGCACTGTATGTGCTGCCCTGCATGTGCTGCATTGTATGTGCTGCCCTGCATGTGCTGCACTGTATGTGCTGCCCTGCATGTTCTGCACTGTATGTGCTGCCCTGCATGTGCTGCACTGTATGTGCTGCCCTGCATGTGCTGAATTGTATGTGCTGCCCTGCATGTGCTGCACTGTATGTGCTGCCCTGCATGTGCTGCACTGTATGTGCTGCCCTGCATGTGCTGCACTGTATGTGCTGCCCTGCATGTGCTGCATTGTATGTGCTGCCCTGCATGTGCTGCACTGTATGCGCTGCCCTGCATGTTCTGCACTGTATGTGCTGCCCTGCATGTGCTGCACTGTATGTGCTGCCCTGCATGTGCTGCACTGTATGTGCTGCCCTGCATGTGCTGAATTGTATGTGCTGCCCTGCATGTGCTGCACTGTATGTGCTGCCCTGCATGTGCTGCCCTGCATGTGCTGCACTGTATGTGCTGCCCTGCATGTACTGCACTGTATGTGCTGCCCTCCATGTGCTGCCCTGCATGTGCTGCACTGTATGTGCTGCCCTGCATGTGCTGCACTGTATGTGCTGCCCTGCATGTGCTGCCCTGCATGTGCTGCACTGTATGTGCTGCCCTGCATGTGCTGCACTGTATGCGCTGCCCTGCATGTGCTGCACTGCATGTGCTGCCCTGCATGTGCTGCACTGTATGTGCTGCCCTGCATGTGCTGCACTGTATGTGCTGCCCTGCATGTGCTGCACTGTATGTGCTGCCCTGCATGTGCTGCACTGTATGTGCTGCCCTGCATGTGCTGCACTGTATGTGCTGCCCTGCATGTGCTGCACTGTCTGTGCTGCCCTGCATGTGCTGCACTGTATGTGCTGCCCTGCATGTGCTGCACTGTATGTGCTGCCCTGCATGTGCTGAATTGTATGTGCTGCCCTGCATGTGCTGCACTGTATGTGCTGCCCTGCATGTGCTGCCCTGCATGTGCTGCACTGTATGTGCTGCCCTGCATGTACTGCACTGTATGTGCTGCCCTCCATGATCTGCCCTGCATGTGCTGCACTGTATGTGCTGCCC
Organism: Closterium sp. Naga37s-1; assembly: GCA_947471745.1. Taxonomy (NCBI): domain Eukaryota; kingdom Viridiplantae; phylum Streptophyta; class Zygnematophyceae; order Desmidiales; family Closteriaceae; genus Closterium; species Closterium sp. Naga37s-1. Next base: position 334,473 of record CANJKZ010000723.1, on the reverse strand, counting down.
TGCATGTGCTGCACTGTATGTGCTGCCCTGCATGTGCTGCCCTGCATGTGCTGCACTGTATGTGCTGCCCTGCATGTGCTGCACTGTATGCGCTGCCCTGCATGTGCTGCACTGCATGTGCTGCCCTGCATGTGCTGCACTGTATGTGCTGCCCTGCATGTGCTGCACTGTATGTGCTGCCCTGCATGTGCTGCACTGTATGTGCTGCCCTGCATGTGCTGCACTGTATGTGCTGCCCTGCATGTGCTGCACTGTATGTGCTGCCCTGCATGTGCTGCACTGTCTGTGCTGCCCTGCATGTGCTGCACTGTATGTGCTGCCCTGCATGTGCTGCACTGTATGTGCTGCCCTGCATGTGCTGAATTGTATGTGCTGCCCTGCATGTGCTCCACTGTATGTGCTGCCCTACATGTGCTGCACTGTATGTGCTGCCCTGCATGTGCTGCATTGTATGTGCTGCCCTGCATGTGCTGCACTGTATGTGCTGCCCTGCATGTGCTGCCCTGCATGTGCTGCACTGTATGTGCTGCCCTGCATGTACTGCACTGTATGTGCTGCCCTCCATGTGCTGCCCTGCATGTGCTGCACTGTATGTGCTGCCCTGCATGTGCTGCACTGTATGTGCTGCCCTGCATGTGCTGCACTGTATGTGCTGCCCTGCATGTGCTGCACTGTATGTGCTGCCCTGCATGTGCTGCACTGTATGTGCTGCCCTGCATGTGCTGCACAGTATGTGCTGCCCTGCATGTGCTGCACTGTATGTGCTGCCCTGCATGTGCTGCACTGTATGTGCTGCCCTGCATGTGCTGCACTGTATGTGCTGCCCTGCATGTGCTGCACTGTATGTGCTGCCCTGCATGTGCTGCACTGTATGTGCTGCCCTGCATGTGCTGCACTGTATGTGCTGCCCTGCATGTGCTGCACTGTATGTGCTGCCCTGCATGTGCTGCACTGTATGTGCTGCCCTGCATGTACTGCACTGTATGTGCTGCCCTCCATGTGCTGCCATGCATGTGCTGCACTGTATGTGCTGCCCTGCATGTGCTGCACTGTATGTGCTGCCCTGCATGTGCTGCACTGTATGTGCTGCCCTGCATGTGCTGCATTGTATGTGCTGCCCTGCATGTGCTGCACTGTATGTGCTGCCCTGCATGTGCTGCACTGTATGTGCTGCCCTGCAATGTGCTGCACTGTATGTGCTGCCCTGCATGTGCTGCACTGTATGTGCTGCCCTGCATGTGCTGCACTGTATGTGCTGCCCTGCATGTTCTGCACTGCATGTGCTGCCCTGCATGTGCTGAATTGTATGTGCTGCCCTGCATGTGCTGCACTGTATGTGCTGCCCTGCATGTGCTGCACTGTATGTGCTGCCCTGCATGTGCTGCACTGTATGTGCTGCCCTGCATGTGCTGCATTGTATGTGCTGCCCTGCATGTGCTGCACTGTATGCGCTGCCCTGCATGTTCTGCACTGTATGTGCTGCCCTGCATGTGCTGCACTGTATGTGCTGCCCTGCATGTGCTGCACTGTATGTGCTGCCCTGCATGTGCTGAATTGTATGTGCTGCCCTGCATGTGCTGCACTGTATGTGCTGCCCTGCATGTGCTGCCCTGCATGTGCTGCACTGTATGTGCTGCCCTGCATGTACTGCACTGTATGTGCTGCCCTCCATGTGCTGCCCTGCATGTGCTGCACTGTATGTGCTGCCCTGCATGTGCTGCACTGTATGTGCTGCCCTGCATGTGCTGCACTGTATGCGCTGCCCTGCATTTGCTGCACTGCATGTGCTGCCCTGCATGTGCTGCACTGTATGTGCTGCCCTCCATGTGCTGCCCTGCATGTGCTGCACTGTATGTGCTGCCCTGCATGTGCTGCACTGTATGCGCTGCCCTGCATGTGCTGCACTGTATGTGCTGCCCTGCATGTGCTGCACTGTATGTGCTGCCCTCCATGTGCTGCCCTGCATGTGCTGCACTGTATGTGCTGCCCTGCATGTGCTGCACTGTATGTGCTGCCCTGCATGTGCTGCACTGTATGTGCTGCCCTGCATGTGCTGCACTGTATGTGCTGCCCTGCATGTACTGCACTGTATGTGCTGCCCTGCATGTACTGCACTGTATGTGCTGCCCTGCATGTACTGCACTTTATGCGCTGCCCTGCATGTGCTGCACTGTATGCGCTGCCCTGCATGTGCTGCACTGCATGTGCTGCCCTGCATGTGCTGCACTGTATGTGCTGCCCTGCATGTGCTGCACTGTATGTGCTGCCCTGCATGTGCTGCACTGTATGTGCTTCCCTGCATGTGCTGCACTGTATGTGCTGCCCTACATGTGCTGCACTGTATGTGCTGCCCTGCATGTGCTGCACTGTCTGTGCTGCCCTGCATGTGCTGCACTGTATGTGCTGCCCTGCATGTGCTGCACTGTATGTGCTGCCCTGCATGTGCTGCACTGTATGTGCTGCCCTGCATGTGCTGCACTGTATGTGCTGGCCTGCATGTGCTGCACTGCATGTGCTGCCCTGCATGTGCTACCCTGCATGTGCTACCCTGCATGTGCTGAATTGTATGTGCTGCCCTGCATGTGCTGCACTGTATGTGCTGCCCTGCATGTGCTGCACTGTATGTGCTGCCCTGCATGTGCTGCACTGTATGTGCTGCCCTGCATGTGCTGCACTGTATGTGCTGCCCTGCATGTGCTGCACTGTATGTGCTGCCCTGCATGTGCTGCCCTGCATGTGCTGCATTGTATGTGCTGCCCTGCATGTGCTGCACTGTATGTGCAGCCCTGCATGTGCTGCACTGTATGTGCTGCCCTTCAATGTGCTGCACTGTATGTGCTGCCCTGCATGTGCTGCACTGTATGTGCTGCCCTGCATGTGCTGCACTGTATGTGCTGCCCTGCATGTTCTGCACTGCATGTGCTGCCCTGCATGTGCTGAATTGTATGTGCTGCCCTGCATGTGCTCCACTGTATGTGCTGCCCTGCATGTGCTGCACTCTATGTGCTGCCCTGCATGTGCTGCATTGTATGTGCTGCCCTGCATGTGCTGCACTGTATGTGCTGCCCTGCATGTTCTGCACTGTATGTGCTGCCCTGCAGGTGCTGCACTGTATGTGCTGCCCTGCATGTGCTGAATTGTATGTGCTGCCCTGCATGTGCTGCACTGTATGTGCTGCCCTGCATGTGCTGCACTGTATGTGCTGCCCTGCATGTGCTGCACTGTATGTGCTGCCCTGCATGTGCTGCATTGTATGTGCTGCCCTGCATGTGCTGCACTGTATGCGCTGCCCTGCATGTTCTGCACTGTATGTGCTGCCCTGCATGTGCTGCACTGTATGTGCTGCCCTGCATGTGCTGCACTGTATGTGCTGCCCTGCATGTGCTGAATTGTATGTGCTGCCCTGCATGTGCTGCACTGTATGTGCTGCCCTGCATGTGCTGCATTGTATGTGCTGCCCTGCATGTGCTGCACTGTATGTGCTGCCCTGCATGTGCTGCCCTGCATGTGCTGCACTGTATGTGCTGCCCTGCATGTACTGCACTGTATGTGCTGCCCTCCATGTGCTGCCCTGCATGTGCTGCACTGTATGTGCTGCCCTGCATGTGCTGCACTGTATGTGCTGCCCTGCATGTGCTGCACTGTATGCGCTGCCCTGCATTTGCTGCACTGCATGTGCTGCCCTGCATGTGCTGCACTGTATGTGCTGCCCTCCATGCGCTGCCCTGCATGTGCTGCACTGTATGTGCTGCCCTGCATGTGCTGCACTGTATGCGCTGCCCTGCATGTGCTGCACTGTATGTGCTGCCCTGCATGTGCTGCACTGTATGTGCTGCCCTCCATGTGCTGCCCTGCATGTGCTGCACTGTATGTGCTGCCCTGCATGTGCTGCACTGTATGTGCTGCCCTGCATGTGCTGCACTGTATGTGCTGCCCTGCATGTGCTGCACTGTATGTGCTGCCCTGCATGTGCTGCACTGTATGTGCTGCCCTGCATGTGCTGCACTGTATGTGCTGCCCTGCATGTGCTGCACTGTATGTGCTGCCCTGCATGTGCTGCACTGTATGTGCTGCCCTGCATGTGCTGCACTGTATGTGCTGCCCTGCATGTGCTGCACTGCATGTGCTGCCCTGCATGTGCTGCCCTGCATGTGCTGAATTGTATGTGCTGCCCTGCATGTGCTGCACTGTATGTGCTGCCCTGCATGTGCTGCACTGTATGTGCTGCCCTGCATGTGCTGCACTGTATGTGCTGCCCTGCATGTGCTGCACTGTATGTGCTGCCCTGCATGTGCTGCACTGTATATGCTGCCCTGCATGTGCTGCCCTGCATGTGCTGCATTGTATGTGCTGCCCTGCATGTGCTGCACTGTATGTGCAGCCCTGCATGTGCTGCACTGTATGTGCTGCCCTTCAATGTGCTGCACTGTATGTGCTGCCCTGCATGTGCTGCACTGTATGTGCTGCCCTGCATGTGCTGCACTGTATGTGCTGCCCTGCATGTTCTGCACTGCATGTGCTGCCCTGCATGTGCTGAATTGTATGTGCTGCCCTGCATGTGCTCCACTGTATGTGCTGCCCTGCATGTGCTGCACTGTATGTGCTGCCCTGCATGTGCTGCATTGTATGTGCTGCCCTGCATGTGCTGCACTGTATGTGCTGCCCTGCATGTTCTGCACTGTATGTGCTGCCCTGCATGTGCTGCACTGTATGTGCTGCCCTGCATGTGCTGAATTGTATGTGCTGCCCTGCATGTGCTGCACTGTATGTGCTGCCCTGCATGTGCTGCACTGTATGTGCTGCCCTGCATGTGCTGCACTGTATGTGCTGCCCTGCATGTGCTGCATTGTATGTGCTGCCATGCATGTGCTGCACTGTATGCGCTGCCCTGCATGTTCTGCACTGTATGTGCTGCCCTGCATGTGCTGCACTGTATGTGCTGCCCTGCATGTGCTGCACTGTATGTGCTGCCCTGCATGTGCTGAATTGTATGTGCTGCCCTGCATGTGCTGCACTGTATGTGCTGCCCTGCATGTGCTGCATTGTATGTGCTGCCCTGCATGTGCTGCACTGTATGTGCTGCCCTGCATGTGCTGCCCTGCATGTGCTGCACTGTATGTGCTGCCCTGCATGTTCTGCACTGCATGTGCTGCCCTGCATGTGCTGAATTGTATGTGCTGCCCTGCATGTGCTCCACTGTATGTGCTGCCCTGCATGTGCTGCACTGTATGTGCTGCCCTGCATGTGCTGCATTGTATGTGCTGCCCTGCATGTGCTGCACTGTATGTGCTGCCCTGCATGTTCTGCACTGTATGTGCTGCCCTGCATGTGCTGCACTGTATGTGCTGCCCTGCATGTGCTGAATTGTATGTGCTGCCCTGCATGTGCTGCACTGTATGTGCTGCCCTGCATGTGCTGCACTGTATGTGCTGCCCTGCATGTGCTGCACTGTATGTGCTGCCCTGCATGTGCTGCATTGTATGTGCTGCCATGCATGTGCTGCACTGTATGCGCTGCCCTGCATGTTCTGCACTGTATGTGCTGCCCTGCATGTGCTGCACTGTATGTGCTGCCCTGCATGTGCTGCACTGTATGTGCTGCCCTGCATGTGCTGAATTGTATGTGCTGCCCTGCATGTGCTGCACTGTATGTGCTGCCCTGCATGTGCTGCATTGTATGTGCTGCCCTGCATGTGCTGCACTGTATGTGCTGCCCTGCATGTGCTGCCCTGCATGTGCTGCACTGTATGTGCTGCCCTGCATGTACTGCACTGTATGTGCTGCCCTCCATGTGCTGCCCTGCATGTGCTGCACTGTATGTGCTGCCCTGCATGTGCTGCACTGTATGTGCTGCCCTGCATGTGCTGCACTGTATGCGCTGCCCTGCATTTGCTGCACTGCATGTGCTGCCCTGCATGTGCTGCACTGTATGGGCTGCCCTCCATGTGCTGCCCTGCATGTGCTGCACTGTATGTGCTGCCCTGCATGTGCTGCACTGTATGCGCTGCCCTGCATGTGCTGCACTGTATGTGCTGCCCTGCATGTGCTGCACTGTATGTGCTGCCCTCCATGTGCTGCCCTGCATGTGCTGCACTGTATGTGCTGCCCTGCATGTGCTGCACTGTATGTGCTGCCCTGCATGTGCTGCACTGTATGTGCTGCCCTGCATGTGCTGCACTGTATGTGCTGCCCTGCATGTGCTGCACTGTATGTGCTGCCCTGCATGTGCTGCACTGTATGTGCTGCCCTGCATGTACTGCACTGTATGTGCTGCCCTGCATGTACTGCACTGTATGTGCTGCCCTGCATGTACTGCACTTTATGCGCTGCCCTGCATGTGCTGCACTGTATGCGCTGCCCTGCATGTGCTGCACTGCATCTGCTGCCCTGCATGTGCTGCACTGTATGTGCTGCCCTGCATGTGCTGCACTGTATGTGCTGCCCTGCATGTGCTGCACTGTATGTGCTTCCCTGCATGTGCTGCACTGTATGTGCTGCCCTGCATGTGCTGCACTGTATGTGCTGCCCTGCATGTGCTGCACTGTCTGTGCTGCCCTGCATGTGCTGCACTGTATGTGCTGCCCTGCATGTGCTGCACTGTATGTGCTGCCCTGCATGTGCTGCACTGTATGTGCTGCCCTGCATGTGCTGCACTGTATGTGCTGCCCTGCATGTGCTGCACTGCATGTGCTGCCCTGCATGTGCTGCCCTGCATGTGCTGAATTGTATCTGCTGCCCTGCATGTGCTGCACTGTATGTGCTGCCCTGCATGTGCTGCACTGTATGTGCTGCCCTGCATGTGCTGCACTGTATGTGCTGCCCTGCATGTGCTGCACTGTATGTGCTGCCCTGCATGTGCTGCACTGTATGTGCTGCCCTGCATGTGCTGCCCTGCATGTGCTGAATTGTATGTTCTGCCCTGCATGTGCTGAATTGTTTGTGCTGCCCTGCATGTGCTGCACTGTATGTGCTGCCCTGCATGTGCTGCATTGTATGTGCTGCCCTGCATGTGCTGCACTGTATGTGCTGCCCTGCATGTGCTGCACTGTATGTGCTGCCCTGGATGTGCTGCACAGTATGTGCTGCCCTGCATGTGCTGCATTGTATGTGCTGCCCTGCATGTGCTGCACTGTATGTGCTGCCCTGCATGTGCTGCCCTGCATGTGCTGCACTGTATGTGCTGCCCTGCATGTACTGCACTGTATGTGCTGCCCTCCATGTGCTGCCCTGCATGTGCTGCACTGTATGTGCTGCCCTGCATGTGCTGCACTGTATGTGCTGCCCTGCATGTGCTGCACTGTATGCGCTGCCCTGCATTTGCTGCACTGCATGTGCTGCCCTGCATGTGCTGCACTGTATGTGCTGCCCTCCATGTGCTGCCCTGCATGTGCTGCACTGTATGTGCTGCCCTGCATGTGCTGCACTGTATGCGCTGCCCTGCATGTGCTGCACTGTATGTGCTGCCCTGCATGTGCTGCACTGTATGTGCTGCCCTCCATGTGCTGCCCTGCATGTGCTGCACTGTATGTGCTGCCCTGCATGTGCTGCACTGTATGTGCTGCCCTGCATGTGCTGCACTGTATGTGCTGCCCTGCATGTGCTGCACTGTATGTGCTGCCCTGCATGTGCTGCACTGTATGTGCTGCCCTGCATGTGCTGCACTGTATGTGCTGCCCTGCATGTACTGCACTGTATGTGCTGCCCTGCATGTACTGCATTGTATGTGCTGCCCTGCATGTACTGCACTTTATGCGCTGCCCTGCATGTGCTGCACTGTATGCGCTGCCCTGCATGTGCTGCACTGCATGTGCTGCCCTGCATGTGCTGCACTGTATGTGCTGCCCTGCATGTGCTGCACTGTATGTGCTGCCCTGCATGTGCTGCACTGTATGTGCTTCCCTGCATGTGCTGCACTGTATGTGCTGCCCTGCATGTGCTGCACTGTATGTGCTGCCCTGCATGTGCTGCACTGTCTGTGCTGCCCTGCATGTGCTGCACTGTATGTGCTGCCCTGCATGTGCTGCACTGTATGTGCTGCCCTGCATGTGCTGCACTGTATGTGCTGCCCTGCATGTGCTGCACTGTATGTGCTGCCCTGCATGTGCTGCACTGCATGTGCTGCCCTGCATGTGCTGCCCTGCATGTGCTGAATTGTATGTGCTGCCCTGCATGTGCTGCACTGTATGTGCTGCCCTGCATGTGCTGCACTGTATGTGCTGCCCTGCATGTGCTGCACTGTATGTGCTGCCCTGCATGTGCTGCACTGTATGTGCTGCCCTGCATGTGCTGCACTGTATGTGCTGCCCTGCATGTGCTGCACTGTATGTGCTGCCCTGCATGTGCTGCCCTGCATGTGCTGAATTGTATGTTCTGCCCTGCATGTGCTGAATTGTATGTGCTGCCCTGCATGTGCTGCACTGTATGTGCTGCCCTGCATGTGCTGCATTGTATGTGCTGCCCTGCATGTGCTGCACTGTATGTGCTGCCCTGCATGTGCTGCACTGTATGTGCTGCCCTGGATGTGCTGCACAGTATGTGCTGCCCTGCATGTGCTGCATTGTATGTGCTGCCCTGCATGTGCTGCCCTGCATGTGCTGCTCTGCATGTGCTGCACTGTATGTGCTGCCCTGCATGTATTGCCCTGCATGTGCTGCACTGTATGTGCTGCCCTGCATGTACTGCACTGTATGCGCTGCCCTGCATGTGCTGCACTGTATGTGCTGCCCTGCATGTGATGCACTGTATGTGCTGCCCTCCATGTGCTTCCCTGCATGTACTGCACTGTATGTTCTGCCCTGCATGTGCTGCACTGTATGTGCTGACCTGCATGTGCTGCACTGTATGTGCTGCACTGTATGTGCTGCCCTGCATGTGTTGCACTGTATCTGCTGCCCTGCATGTGCTGCACTGTATGTGCTGCCCTGCATGTACTGCACTGTATGTTCTGCCCTGCATGTGCTGCACTGTATGTGGTGACCTGCATTTGCTGCACTGTATGTGCTGCATTGTATTTGCTGCCCTGCATGTGCTGCACTGTATGTGCTGCCCTGCATGTGCTGCACTGTATGTCAGCCCTCCATGTGCTGCCCTGCATGTACTGCACTGTATGTTCTGCCCTGCATGTGCTGCACTGTATGTGCTGACCTGCATGTGCTGCACTGTATGTGCTGCACTGTATGTGCTGCCCTGCATGTGTTGCACTGTATCTGCTGCCCTGCATGTGCTGCACTGTATGTGCTGCCCTGCATGTACTGCACTGTATGTTCTGCCCTGCATGTGCTGCACTGTATGTGGTGACCTGCATTTGCTGCACTGTATGTGCTGCATTGTATTTGCTGCCCTGCATGTGCTGCACTGTATGTGCTGCCCTGCATGTGCTGCACTGTATGTGCTGCCCTGCATGTGCTGCACTGTATGTGCTGCCCTGCATGTACTGCACTGTATGTGCTGCCCTGCATGTGCTGCACAGTATGTGCTGCCCTGCATGTGCTGCACTGTATGTGCTGCCCTGCATGTGCTGCACCGTATGTGCTGCCCTGCATGTGCTGAACTGTATGTGCTGCCCTGCATGTGCTGCACTGTATGTGCTGCCCTGCATGTGCTGCACTGTATGTGCTGCCCTGCATGTGCTGCCCTGCATGTGCTGCCCTGCATGTGCTGCTCTGCATGTGCTGCACTGTATGTGCTGCCCTGCATGTGCTGCACTGTATGTGCTGCCCTGCATGTGCTGCACTGTATGTGCTGCCCTGCATGTGCTGCACTGTATGTGCTGCCCTGCATGTGCTGCCCTGCATGTGCTGCCCTGCATGTGCTGCTCTGCATGTGCTGCACTGTATGTGCTGCCCTGCATGTACTGCCCTGCATGTGCTGCACTGTATGTGCTGCCGTGCATGTACTGCACTGTATGCCCTGCCCTGCATGTGCTGCACTGTATGTGCTGCCCTGCATGTGATGCACTGTATGTGCTGCCCTCCATGTGCTTCCCTGCATGTGCTGCACTGTATGTACTGCCCTCCATGTGCTGCCCTGCATGTACTGCACTGTATGTTCTGCCCTGCATGTGCTGCACTGTATGTGCTGACCTGCATGTGCTGCACTGTATGTGCTGCACTGCATGTGCTGCCCTGCATGTGCTGCCCTGCATGTGCTGCTCTGCATGTGCTGCACTGTATGTGCTGCTCTGCATGTGCTGCACTGTATGTGCTGCCCTGCATGTGCTGCACTGTATGTGCTGCCCTGCATGTGCTGCACTGTATGTGCTGCCCTGCATGTGCTGCCCTGCATGTGCTGCCCTGCATGTGCTGCTCTGCATGTGCTGCACTGTATGTGCTGCCCTGCATGTACTGCCCTGCATGTGCTGCACTGTATGTGCTGCCCTGCATGTACTGCACTGTATGCGCTGCCCTGCATGTGCTGCACTGTATGTGCTGCCCTGCATGTGATGCACTGTATGTGCTGCCCTCCATGTGCTTCCCTGCATGTGCTGCACTGTATGTCAGCCCTCCATGTGCTGCCCTGCATGTACTGCACTATATGTTCTGCCCTGCATGTGCTGCACTGTATGTGCTGACCTGCATGTGCTGCACTGTATGTGCTGCACTGTATGTGCTGCCCTGCATGTGTTGCATTGTATCTGCTGCCCTGCATGTGCTGCACTGTATGTGCTGCCCTGCATGTACTGCACTGTATGTTCTGCCCTGCATGTGCTGCACTGTATGTGGTGACCTGCATGTGCTGCACTGTATGTGCTGCATTGTATTTGCTGCCCTGCATGTGCTGCACTGTATGTGCTGCCCTGCATGTGCTGCACTGTATGTGCTGCCCTGCATGTGCTGCACTGTATGTGCTGCCCTGCATGTGCTGCACTGTATGTGCTGCCCTGCATGTGCTGCACAGTATGTGCTGCCCTGCATGTGCTGCACTGTATGTGCTGCCCTGCATGTGCTGCACTGTATGTGCTGCCCTGCATGTGCTGCACTGTATGTGCTGCCCTGCATGTGCTGCACTGTATGTGCTGCCCTGCATGTGCTGCACTGTATGTGCTGCCCTGCATGTGCTGCCCTGCATGTGCTGCCCTGCATGTGCTGCTCTGCATGTGCTGCACTGTATGTGCTGCCCTGCATGTGCTGCACTGTATGTGCTGATCTGCATGTGCTGCACTGTATGTGCTGCCCTGCATGTGCTGCACTGTATGTGCTGCCCTGCATGTGCTGCCCTGCATGTGCTGCCCTGCATGTGCTGCTCTGCATGTGCTGCACTGTATGTGCTGCCCTGCATGTACTGCCCTGCATGTGCTGCACTGTATGTGCTGCCGTGCATGTACTGCACTGTATGCGCTGCCCTGCATGTGCTGCACTGTATGTGCTGCCCTGCATGTGATGCACTGTATGTGCTGCCCTCCATGTGCTTCCCTGCATGTGCTGCACTGTATGTACTGCCCTCCATGTGCTGCCCTGCATGTACTGCACTGTATGTTCTGCCCTGCATGTGCTGCACTGTATGTGCTGACCTGCATGTGCTGCACTGTATGTGCTGCACTGTATGTGCTGCCCTGCATGTGCTGCACTGTATCTGCTGCCCTGCATGTGCTGCACTGTATGTGCTGCCCTGCATGTACTGCACTGTATGTTCTGCCCTGCATGTGCTGCACTGTATGTGCTGACCTGCATGTGCTGCACTGTATGTGCTGTTCTGTATGTGCTGCCCTGCATGTGCTGCACTGTATCTGCTGCCCTGCATGTGCTGCACTGTATGTGCTGCCCTGCATGTACTGCACTGTATGTGCTGCCCTGCATGTACTGCCCTGTATGTGCTGCCCTGCATGTGCTGCACTGTATGTGCTGCATTGTATTTGCTGCCCTGCATGTGCTGCACTGTATGTGCTGCCCTGCATGTGCTGCACTGTATGTGCTGCCCTGCATGTGCTGCCCTGCATGTGCTTCCCTGCATGGTGCATGGCGCATGGCGCATGGTGCATGACGCATGGTGCATGGCGCATGGCGCATGGTGCATGGCGCATGGTGCATGGCGCATGGCATGGCAGGAGCTGCTGGATGCGGAGTGGAAGGGGAGTGCCCTCAAGTTTGCCAACCATTCACGGACCAACCCCAACTGTGAATGCAAGGTGGGTGGGGCGTGGGTGGGCGGCACCATGGCTGGGCGGCATCATGGCTGGGCGGCATCATGGCTGGGCGGCATCATGGCTGAGCGGCATCATGGCTGGGCGGCACCATGGCTGGGCTTCAGCACAAGGTCGTGCTTTGATTTGGATGTTTTTCCGCTAGCAATGCCCCTCCCATCCCCTTACCCCTCCCATCCCCTTATCCCTCCGATTCCCTTACCCCTCCCATCCCCTTATCCCTCCCGTCCCCTTACCCCTCTCGTCCCTTTACCCCTCCCGTCCCTTTACCCCTCCCGTTCCTTTACCCCTCCCGTCCCTTTACCCCTCCCGTTCCTTTACCCGTCCCGTCCCTTTACCCCTCCCGTTCCTTTACCCCTCCCACGCACGCGCCATGGCAGGTGGTGATGGTGGGCGGGGTGCACCGGGTGGGCATCTACGCGCTGCGCGACCTCAGGGCGGGCGACGAGGTGCTCTACGACTACTGCCGCAATGGCGGCAGCAGCAGCAGCAGCAGGGGGCGCAGGCTGCCAGAGCTCAGCATCAAGGAGCCATCAAAGGAGGAGAGGGAGTGTCGTGAAACAAGGAGAGGTGCGGCCAAGTAGGGTGCAATAAGATGCGGTTGCGGCCAAGTAGGGTGCAATAAGATGCGGCTGCGGCCAAGTAGGGTGCAATAAGATGCGGCTGCGGCCAAGTAGGGTGCAATAAAATGCGGCTGCGGCCAAGTAGGGTGCAATAAGATGCAGCTGCAAGGGTGACTTGATCAATGCAAGAGCGGCCTCATCTGCTCCACCTTGCTCTCCCTGTGCCCGTTTGTACTTCCTACCATCATGCCCCACCCATTCGCTCTTCTCCAATTCGCTCTTCTCCCATTCGCTCTTCTCCCATTCGCTCTTCTCCCATTCGCTCTTCTCCCATTTGCTCTTCTCCCATTCGCTCTTCTCCCATTCGCTCTTCTCCCATTCGCTCTTCTCCAATTCGCTCTTCTCCAATTCGCTCTTCTCCCATTCGCTCTTCTCCAATTCGCTCTTCTCCAATTCGCTCCTCTCCCATTTTCTCTTCTCTTGTTCGATCCTCACCCATTCGCTCTTCTCCTGTTCAATCCATCTCAGGACGACGTGGAAGGAGAGGAGGGCGGGGAAGGAGAGGAAGGGGGGGAGGCAGGAGTGGGGCTGGAGGGGAAGGCGGCAGTGCTGCAAGGGAGGGTGGAAGTGATGAGAGGGAGGGTGGCATTGCTGAGAGGGAGGGTGGCAGTGCCGCGAGGGAGGAAGGCATGGAGGAGGAGGCAATCAGGCATCTCAACAGACTGTGAGTTGTGCAGCTGTGCCATATCCATGTCATGCCGTGCCATCATGTGCCATATCCATGTCATGCCGTGCCATCATGTGCCATACCCATGTCATGCTATGACCATCCATGCTATGCCCATCCATGCTATGCGCATCCATGCGATGCCCATCCATGCTATGCCCATCCATGCTATGCCCATCCATGCGATGCCCATCCATGCGATGCCCATCCATGCTATGCTCGTCCATGCTCTGCCCATCCATGCTATGCCCATCCATCCTATGCCCATCCATGCTATGCCCATCCATGCGATGCCCATCCATGCGATGCCCATCCATGCTATGCCCATCCATGCGATGCCCATCCTTGCTATGCCCATCCATGCTATGCCCATCCATGCTATGCCCATCCATGCGATGCCCACCCATGCTATGCCCATCCATGCTATGCCCATCCATGCGATGCCCATCCATGCTATGCCCATCCATGCGATACCCATCCATGCTATGCCCATCCATGCTATGCCCATCCATGCAGTGCTCATGCACCTGTGACTTGGCATGTGCATGGTTGCGAAAATCACCATCATCCCCATCATCACCATCATCACTATCATCACTATCATCACCATCATCCCCATCATCACCATCATCACCATCATCACCATCATCCCCATCATCACCATCATCACCTTCATCACCATCATCATCACCATCATCATCACCATCATCACCATCATCACCATCATCCCCATCATCCCCATCATCACCATCATCATCCCCATCATCACCATCATCATCCCCATCATCCCCATCATCACCATCATCACCATCATCACCATCATCACCATCATCACCATCATCACCATCATCACCATCATCCCCATCATCACCATCGTCACCATCATCCCCATCATCACCATCATCACCATCATCACCATCATCCCCATCATCACCATCATCACCATCATCACCATCATCCCCATCATCACCATCATCACCATCATCACCTTCATCACCATCATCATCACCATCATCCAGATCATCCCCATCATCCCCATCATCACCGTCATCACCATCATCACCATCATCACCATCATCACCATCATCCCCATCATCACCATCGTCACCATCATCCCCATCATCACCATCATCACCATCATCACCATCATCCCCATCATCACCATCATCACCATCATCACCATCATCTCCATCATCACCATCATCACAATCATCACCTTCATCACCATCATCATCACCATCATCATCACCATCATCCAGATCATCCCCATCATCCCCATCATCACCATCGTCACCATCATCACCATCATCCCCATCATCCCCATCATCACCATCATCACCATCATCCCCATCATCACCATCATCACCATCATCACCTTCATCACCATCATCATCACCATCATCATCACCATCATCACCATCATCACCATCATCCCCATCATCCCCATCATCACCATCATCATCCCCATCATCACCATCATCATCCCCATCATCCCCATCATCACCATCATCACCATCATCACCATCATCACCATCATCACCATCATCACCATCATCCCCATCATCACCATCGTCACCATCATCCCCATCATCACCATCATCACCATCATCACCATCATCCCCATCATCACCATCATCACCATCATCACCATCATCCCCATCATCACCATCATCACCATCATCACCGTCATCACCATCATCATCACCATCATCATCACCATCATCCAGATCATCCCCATCATCCCCATCATCACCATCATCACCATCATCACCATCATCCCCATCATCCCCATCATCACCATCATCATCCCCATCATCACCATCATCATCCCCATCATCCCCATCATCACCATCATCCCCATCATCACCATCATCACCATCATCACCTTCATCACCATCATCACCATCATCACCATCATCACCATCATCACCATCATCACCATCATCCCCATCATCCCCATCATCACCACCATCACCATCATCATCACCATCATCACCATCATCCCCATCATCACCATCATCACCATCATCACCATCATCACCATCATCACCATCATAACCATCATCCCCATCATCCCCATCATCCCCATCATCACCAC
The DNA here is from genome assembly GCA_947471745.1 of Closterium sp. Naga37s-1. NCBI lineage: Eukaryota > Viridiplantae > Streptophyta > Zygnematophyceae > Desmidiales > Closteriaceae > Closterium > Closterium sp. Naga37s-1. The sequence continues at coordinate 318,947 of CANJKZ010000723.1, read as the reverse complement.
CATCACCATCATCATCACCATCATCACCATCATCCCCATCATCACCATCATCACCATCATCATCACCATCGTCACCATCATCCCCATCATCCCCATCATCACCATCGTCACCATCGTCACCATCATCACCATCATCATCATCATCATCATCACCACCATCACCATCGTCACCATCGTCACCATGATCCCCATCACTTTGGCCGCTGCCATTGCAGGTGGGCTGGCGAGGACAAGAGCAATGTGGATGAGGAAGAGGAAAGAGTGAGTGCCGTTAGGTAGGGAGGGCAGGAAGGGCAGTTGATTAGAGCAGGGAGGGCAGAAAGGGCAGTTGATTAGGGCCGGTAGAAGAATCGCTTGCCAAGCTTCCCATTCCGCCGCCCAACAGTTTCCCTTATGTGTTTTCCTCCTAGTTGTGCAACCATCATCCTTTCTCACCATTCCACACCACCCGTGCCAACTTCCTGCCCCCTCCCTCCTTCCCCACCATCTTCCACCCTCCCCTTCCTGCTTTTCCATCCCCCAAATCTTCCACTTCCCCACTCCCCCTCTCCACCCCTCACCCCTCCCACCTCCCCACCCTCCCCCCCCTCACCCCCAGTTGATGGGCGACTTTACGGATGTGGCAGGGGGGGACGTGCGCCTCATGCTCGCCTGGAACCGACTCATCCGCTCCCTCCGCATGTGAGCTCATCCGCTCCCTCCGCATGTGAGCTCATCCGCTCCCTCCGCATGTGAGCTCATCCGCTCCCTCCGCATGTGAGCTCATCCGCTCCCTCCGCATGTGAGCTCATCCGCTCCCTCCGCATGTGAGCTCATCCGCTCCCTCCGCATGTGAGCTCATCCGCTCCCTCCGCATGTGAGCTCATCCGCTCCCTCCGCATGTGAGCTCATCCGCTCCCTCCGCATGTGAGCTCATCCGCTCCCTCCGCATGTGAGCTCATCCGCTCCCTCCGCATGTGAGCTCATCCGCTCCCTCCGCATGTGAGCTCATCCGCTCCCTCCGCATGTGAGCTCATCCGCTCCCTCCGCATGTGAGCTCATCCGCTCCCTCCGCATGTGAGCCCATCCGCTCCCTCCGCATGTGAGCTCATCCGCTCCCTCCGCATGTGAGCTCATCCGCTCCCTCCGCATGTGAGCTCTCACCCCATGCACTCTGTCCTTCCTCCATGACCTTCCTTGCTCTTCTCGCCGTTCAGTCTTGCCTCCTGCCTGCTTCCCATGTTCGACTGCATTCATCTCTTTGGATGCAGTCATGCCTTCATGTCGCCATGCTGTCATGCTGCCATGCCGCCATGCCACCATGCTCCCATGCTGCCACACAGCCACATGTTTCACTGCCCCACGACCTACTTTGGCATTCGGTCTGCCTTGGCATGGCATGGCAGGAAGCTTCCCGACAAGAACCACTCAACGATGGTGAAGGCCTTCGTGTTCTCCGAGTGCCTCT
>CANJKZ010000723.1:117500-315000 GCA_947471745.1 Closterium sp. Naga37s-1 | reverse complement strand
ACGTGCACACGTCCTGACCTCGCGTACCCTCTCAGCCTTCTGGCTCGCTACGTGGCTCCCGGCAGACACCGAAAGTTGCACCGGGAAGCTGCGAAGAGGGTAGTGTGTTACTTGTGCAGTACATCGGGCATGGGGCTTGTGCTTGGAGGACGGACAGGGTTCCGTTGTTCTCACCGGTCACTCAGACGCTTCTTGGGCTGACGACCAGATGACTTACCGGTCGACGCAGGGTTTCAGTTTTAGCCTCGGCACTGGTTCTGTCTCGTGGAGGTCCACTCGCTCGTCTTCTGTACTTAGTTCCAGCTGTGAGGCCGAGATCTACGCTGGGGCTATGGCTGCACAGGAGCTCCGCTGGCTGACCTACCTGCTGACCGACTTGGGTGAGCGGCCGCGTTCTCCTCCAGTTCTGTACGTCGACAACAAGGCCATGATTGCCTTGTGTCAAGACCAGAGACTGGAGCACCGAACGAAGCACATTGCTCTCCGTTACTTCCTCATGCGAGAGGTGCAGCAGCGTGGTCAGATTCATCTTGCTTACGTGGCCACACAGGCCAACACTGCTGATGTCTTCACCAAGGCCCTTGGGTCTGGCGATCATCAGCGTTTCTGCACTGCTCTTGGGTTTGTGCCCACTCTGCCTCACCTGCTTGTCTCTTGATCTTGCCTTGCATTTGTTGTACTTTGATATATATGATTATACCTGCATGTTTGCACTTGCTAAGTTGTGATCAGTGTACTGCAATTGCTATTATAAACTCTGCATGTGAACTGGCTTTATGGCCGCTTTCTTGTGCTCAGAATGCGTGGTGATCTTGAGATCCACCCTGAGCTTTGCTTTGCTTTGTACTCTTGCTTGACTGGTCTTGTGACCGTTGGTTGTGTTTGTTATCCCCCACTTTGCCCATGGGGGTGTGTCAAACTATATGTTTGTTAGCTTGTAGGCTACAGTGAGGTTTTCACTAGAGGGGATAACCCAATTAGGGTTTCCTACTTGTATCCAACTGTTGCCAACTTCATTCATTCCACTGTACTGATTCTGACATATGGGGGATCATAGCGGAGCCAGGGAAATGAGGAAAAGGAAAGGGTAGAAAAAGGATAATGGTTGAGCTGAGGGCAAGCTGTTGGTTGAAATCAGTCGTACAAAATGCCCTATCTGCAAGGGAATACTCAATAGGTGGGTAAGAGGGAGGAGAGAAGAGGGGAGAATCGGTTGCAGAGGATGGTTTGAGGGGAAGGCCAAGGGCGAAGGTTTAGAGGTGAATGCAGAGAGTGCCTTGCATGCGATGGGTGGGTAGAGAAAGGGAAATAAGACGATATGATCAGTCGACACACATCACCAAGGGCGAGGTGCTGGCTGAACTTTCAATAGAAGAGAGTGGCTTTCCTGCAAGGGGATAGGAAGGAAGAGGAGTGATGAGACGAGATGAAGTGGAGGTGAACGGAGAGCTGGATGCAGTGATCGCTTGGGTGGGAGAGGAAGGGAGAGGAGAGAAGAGATGGAGCGGAGGGGAAGGCTGACGGCGAGGTTTGATAGAGTGCCCTATCCTGTTGGATATCGATAGCATGGTTTACGGGAACAAAGGGTGAAAAAGTGCCAGAGGACGGGAGTGGGAGTTTGACGCATTACACCTTGCTTGGCAAGGTGGTGATCCTGCCAAGGGCGTGATGAAGTCTAGGAGATGGTGATACCTGTTTGGTAACTAGGCAACATGGAAAAACACTAGGGTTTAGGGTGTATAACATCAACCTATGCCTATCAGGTTGCGGTTCCTGCCGCATGGGGTGATGAGAGGGTACAAGGAAGCCAGAGGATGTGCATGCAGGCGACATAAGTTTGCTGGACAGTATGCGAGGACGGTGCACTGGTTGACAATCCTTCAACGGCTAATGGCTGACAGGGTAACAATGGATTGGCCTCTGTCAACACCTTCGCTCGTGCCTTGTCGACAGCACTCATCAGCAGCATGGTATTAGGGCCAATCACCAGTGCAGACCCCCCGAGATGACTACCATGTGCTAAACAACACAGGCTGAGCTGTGCAAACAATGTGTACATCTCATCCCAAAGCGGCAAGAGCTCGTCGTAGATAGCAGACTGTACACGCTCCACCCTTGCACCTAGGGTTTGCATGACAGGGGGGCCTGGTGGGAAGAATCCCTTATTTGGCCAAGGAAATCAAAGTCATCCCCGGCAGTACCATGCCCCCTCGCACTTTCATGCTGGCAGGAAAAGGGAAATCAAGGAAAGGGATTGGCCAATGAACCTGGCTGATGCCCAAGGGAAGGTCGGGCCAGGGGGGAGACCGGCCTGCCCTGGACAGGTGACGCGTGGAGAGGTTGATAGGGGAATGAGGGTGAGGGGAGAGGGGAGTTGAAGACGGCATTTTGTGGAGGGGATTCAAGACCCTTTCCTTGTGGGGTGCCGGCTGCTGTAGGAGCGATGTTGGATGGGGCGCTGTAAGGCGTGAACAACCGCGGTGCGCCTGGCACTATGGACGGCAGTGTAACACTTGATCCGTCGGCCCCTTTCATTATCTGCATCCCTTGGACGTCCACTTCAATATGCACAGCCTTTATCGCCATCTCCTTCATCATGCTCATCTCTTTTGCTATGGCCAGCATTGAATTTGTCGTGGTCCTCCTCCAGATCCCTTTTCTCCCCCTCCTTATATTTCAGCGTTCGCTGCACGAGAACGGTAGCTGACACCTTGATGACCTTCGGCTGGAGGGCCAACGCTGCTACGATGTTTCCGCATCGAAATCTTGTATGGTGACATTCTCCACGCGAGGAACGTCGCCATGGGATCCCCCCTTTTCAGCGCCCTCTCGGTGTGCCGACAGTTCCCCAAGACTTGCGACCCCTTTGCCCTGGCTCATCAGTGGCGCCAATAGTTTCTTTGTTTCCGCCGTCTGTCGGTCCGTGCTCGCTTCCACCCGTGACCTTCGTACCAGCCATTTTTGCAGTAGAATCCATCCTAGTCGGCGATGGTCACTGCTTCTTGGAATCCACCTTCTTCTCGGACTTGTCTTGACTGCTAGCGCTTGCTTTACCAGCAGTTTTGTTTGTTTGTTTGTTTGCTTGTTGTTGTTGTTGTTTTTTTTTTTTCCGTTGTTTACTGCCACACACCGCGGCTGCCTTACTAGCTTTAGATATGCCGTCATCGTGTTGTCTGGTCTATAAACACTGCCTCCTTGACAAGGGTCATCTGGCATGTTCCTCGTCCTTCTCCTTTTGCCAAGTTGCATGTGTCATCTTTATATTACATAAGCTCAAGGTATTGGTCAGACAAGTATTTAGGTCTCATAGTCAAACCTCAAAAGCCCGCAACCCAAGTTTTTCAACCTTTCTAAGGTTGACCATTGGGTGGTGGGTGAGCTGGACAAAGAAAAGTCAAGGTGCTGGGAGGGCGGGTGTAGTTGTTTTCGCCCAGATTTTCGCCGCACTCTGCTTTTCTTGCTGACTCAGCAAACACCAGGGGCCAGCTCGCACTGAATTGCGAAAGTCCCATGTTGCACATAGAGTAATATTTTGGGTTTCTCGTTGCTCATATTCACGAATTCGGTTTCAAGTGAGCTAGCTAGTCAGATCCCTTTATACAGTTTGTAACCCTAATTCGCACAAAAAGCCCCGAAGCAAAGGTTGACCCACAACTTGGGCAGCGGGCTTTAAGATAAGTATTAAAAACTGACAGGTTGGTCTGAATTTCAATCTCAAATGAAAACAATATCTTTTTTAATACAGGATAGGAACACTGTCTTAGTACTGCGACAAAACTTTCGACTTAGCGACTTGGTGAGGTACGGCCGATCAGAATATGTCTGCCAAAACCCTCGCACAAGTACAATTTTGTGGGGGACAGGGTGAAGGGTCCAATGGCGAGGGCTTGGGGGTGGTTGGTGTGGCTTGCGAGTCGATCTTAGTTATTTCAGTGGTTGATGTTGTTATAGTCACAATAGGCTTGAATGTGCCTAAAACGAAAGATAGAGTGCACAGACGGATTTCTGCACAGCGGCTTCAAACGTTGATAGCGTTCTGGTCACATCTGCAGATGACTTGATTCAAATTGGATATGGAACGTCATGACGTCGCCTACACTTGGCAATTTAGATTGCACGATTTCATTAAGAATTGACGACGCAGCGCCGGATTTGAACGAACGGCACTATGGCAGCCACTATAGACTTAGAACACAAATTAGGAAGAGTTACGAGTTGGGAATGACTCCCAGCTCCTACAAACCCCAAGAGCCTAGTTACAGTGATGTGGAACAGTGCCACACTGTCCCCAACCACGAAGGGTCTCGAAACTACCCTCCACAAGGACCTACACCAAGAGAAATATTACACTACACAAAGTAATGCAAATATTCTCACTATTTTAAAGTCTACCATTTTGGAGAGCTTTGAAATCACTTGAATCTTGAAACCAAGGCTCTGGTTCTTCAAGATAAATTCTTCCTTGAGTTCTTGGAATTCTGTTGCATACACCTGCGACACGCCAAACGTTCCACACATGACAAAATAGAAAACCGCACACGACACGCAAACGATGACGTGACACGTGACTAGCGATAACTCGCTATTGACTCGACACACACATTCAAAATCATGCCTCATTATTCACACACTATTGTAAGCATGAAATATATATTATTTCATGCCCTCATACCATTCGATGCACACACGCATGCACGCACACGGACAACAAGCCGAATGCAAACCGTAGGGTTGCACCAACAAACTCCCCCCCGGATTGTTGGCCTTAGGATCTTGCTCTCTCAGATCAGAGCCATCCCAGCCAGCTTACAACACTTCCAATGCTGCTGCTCCACCAGCCTCTTGGTCATCATGTCAGCTGGCTGCCCCGTCGTCTTCACGTAGCGCAACTCAACTTATGCTCCTCGTCCAATGCCACTTCACCCTCATGTGCTTGATGAGGCCATGCAACACAGGGTTCTTAGCAAGAGCAATGGCACCCTGGCTGTCACATTAGAGTGGGGTAGGTCCTTGCTGCTCCTCCCCCAATTCAGCCAACAAAAGCCGCTGCCACACAATCTCTCGTACGGCACGGAAGAGTGCCATGTACTCGGACTCCACCGAGCTCAATGCTTGATCCACCTGCTTCTTGCTCTCCCAAGCAGTTGGGCCTCCACCAACACAGCAAATGAACCCTCCAACACTTGTCATGTTCTCTGGTTCTGATGCATAAGAAGCATCCGAGAATGCGGTGAGGAACAAACGCCCAGATTCAACACCATCCGCGCTCTTTTGGCGCCATTGCGCCGCCGCCGAGTATTGCAGCCCAACCGTCGCTGTTTGGCCAAGATACTTGGCCACCCTCATTCCAGCAGCTACCTGCTCCTCATTAGGGCATTGAACAACCCTAGCCAATTGTCCGGTTGCAAAGGCGACGTCCGGTCGGGTGTTTACCGCCGCGTACTTGAGGCTGCCCACCAACGAGTGAAAACGGTGCCTCTCCTCTTCACCAACGCTCTCCTCCTCTGGTCCCTTCACACACTTGAACCCAGAGGGAAAGGGTGTAGCCACATGGCCTTCACTCTGCCCAAAGTTGGCAGCCAATGCCTCCAGGTACTTTCGTTGATGCACCCGCATGCACCGCTTCTCCACATCTCGTTCGATGTGGAGCCCAAGGTAGAAGCTCACGTCACCAAGGGCCTTGCACTTGAAATTGTCTTGAAGCTTCAGCATCACCTCCTTCACAAGATCAGAGGAGGGTGAGAAAATTAGGATGTCATCCACGTACACAACAATGAAGCTTCTCTGCTCCCCCTCGCCAAGCATGAACAATGAGTGATCGGCCGTTGAGGAAGTGAAACCGATCTCCTCCAAAACTCCTCGGAGCTTCAAGTACCACTGCCTAGGGGCCTGCTTCAGTCCATAAAGGGCCTTTTTCAGCTTCACAACTCTGCCACCACCATCATCAAACCCCTCTGGCTGCGCCATGAAAATCTCTTCCTCTAGGACGCCGTTGAGGAATGCGGTTGTCACGTCCATTTGTTTCACCACCCATCCTTTGATGGCAGCACCCGCAATTCGGCTTCACCACAGGAGCAAACAACTCCTTATAGTCCACCTTCTCCTTTTGCTGGTACCCCTTTGCCACAAGCCTAGACTTGTAGCGCTCGATTTTGCCGTCGGCGTCGGACTTGATCTTGAAGAGCCACTTGGACGTAATCGCATTACGCCTCTCCGGTAGCTCCACTAATTCCCACGTGCCGTTCTCCTCAATGCTCTTCAACTCACTCTCCATTGCCTACTTCCACTCCTCAGCATCACTACTCTCCAAGGCCTCCTTGAGAGTTGCTGGTTCCCCCGGCATCTGCACCGGACAGAAGAACGCGAAAGCACACTCGTCGTAGTCACTCTCCTCGTCATCTCCGACCATCATTGCCGCTCCGGCCAAGGCTGACTTGGCTGGCTTTCCCAGTGCCTCATAGGTCAGCCTATTTGGGGCTTGGATTCTCCTTTTGCCCCTTCCCTCCTCCTCAGCTGCAGGGACATGAAGGCTCTCATGGCATTGCTGCGGGGTGACTCGGATCCGTGGAGCACTCGCAGTGCGAGAAGAAAGTGTCGGTGCACGCTCGCTCACTTGCTGCACCTCCTCCTCTTCTTCCTCTGCATCCTTGGCCTCCTCTCCCCCATTCACAAGGGAAGATTGCCTTGTGGTGGTGCTTTTGCTTCTCAGCTCCAAAGGAAGCTCCACATGCTCCAAACCGGAACTCTTCACCTCCCCAAATGGCATGCCTATCTTCGCCTCATTCTCCGCCTTCCAATCCTTGTTCATCAGATTCTCCATGAATTTGCAGTCTCTGCTCACCAAGAACTTTTTGGTGAAAGGGTCCCAAAGAAGCCACCCCTTGTTTTTTTTTAGCCATGCCCAAGTGCACAGCCCATATCGCCTTGGCATCAAGCTTGTTGTGCCGAAGATGCTTAGGCACGAGCGCCATGCACATGCACCCGAACACCCGAAGCATATCCACCTTTGGCTTCCTTCCAATCCACTCCACATAGGGCACCCATTTGTCTGCTCCGACATGAGTCAAAGCTTTGTTCTTGGCCACACACGCGCTCCGCACCGCATCAGGCCAGAAATAGTCGAGTAGGCCGGCTTCAATGAGCAACCCACGCGCCGTCTCCGTGATTGTCCGGTCCGCTCGCTCAGCGATGCCGTTCATTGCAGGGGAGTATGGCATGGTAAGAGAGTGCCTTATGCCATTCTTCTTCAGCCACAATGAGAACTCCTTGCTCAAGAACTCTTCCCCTCGATCGGTGCGAATTGCCTTCACTAACCGGTCTTGTTGCCGCTCCACCATCGGCAACCAATCTGTCTTCACCGTTTCAGCCACGCCACTCTTCTTGGACAGCACGTACACCCAAGTCATGCGAGTGTAGACGTCCACAATGGTGAGAAAGTACTCAGCTCCAGCAGCTCCAAGCTTCAGGGGGCCCACCACGTCCATCACCACCTCATCAAGTGGTGCCTTAGCCGTTGCCTCCGAACTAGAGAACGGGTAATGGGTGAACTTGGATTGCATGCACTTCGGGCAGCCGAACACCTCATCAGGCTCACCCTTCACACGTATGCCAGCAACCATCTAATTATTCACTAGCTGCTGCAAGATGGGCAGGGCCACATGCCCCATTCGCTGATGCAAGGTGAGCCAATCACACAGCTAATCAATCCCCCGTAGCCGAAGTCAGATTGGAGAATGCCACACTCGCAATAGTGCCCCACATGCTCTATCCGTAGACCTCCTCCGCTGCTTCCTTGGGGTTCTCCTCATCCTTGTGCTGTTTCTTGGCTGCTGCACCACTCTCCTCGTGTTCAGCGAGCTTGCTGATCCCTCCAAGATTGCACTTCTTGGACTTAATCTCCTTAGCGCGACCGTTCGCGCCATCGCCGCTACCAACCGCTTCACCCTTGGTGCTGATGCTTGCTGCCACTTGCCTCTTCTTAGGCATGGGGACCACAGGGATCTGCCACATCTCGTTGTAGACATCCCTATCCTCATGATGGTCCCAAAGAATCCGCTCGTCAAGCCTCGCGGTGTAGGTCTTAGCTCCCTTCGAGCTCGTGTCCATGCCGGCATTTTGTAACCGCCGCACGGAAATCAGGTTGGCAGCAAGGTTGGGCACCCAAAGCACGTTCTTGAGGCCCACCATCTTCCCATCAGCACCCTTGAACATGGCCTTGCCCATGCCTTTCACCTCTGCTCGCTGCCCCAAAGCCGATGTCACATGCTTCACCGGTGACGGCTCAAGTTCGGTGAGCAAGTCCGCACGAGGTGTCATGCTATAGGTACCGCAGCTATCGATCACCCAATAGTCCAGGGAGTGTAGGGTGACCTTCCCCATAGCTGTTGGCTCCTCAAAGTCTTCATCCTTCTCTGGACCAGGCGGTGCTTGCGTGGACACGAAGAAGAATTGACCCGGAAAGTGATCGTCCCTCGAATCGCTCTCGTTGCCGGCACTCTTCATACTTGGAGCTCCGCCACGGCCTCCACGGCCTCTTCCTCTCCCTCCTCCTGCTCCTCTACCCTCTTGGCCTTGAGCAGGAGTCCATCCATCAAGGAGATTGTAGCAATCGCGCCACATATGTCCGCTCTTGTGAAAATAGTGGCACTCGTCGTCGAATCGGCCGCGACCGCGTCTGTAGCTCTTGTTGTCGCTGCCGTATCCGCCACTCCCGCGGCCTCCATTGAAGTTGTTGCTGCCAAATCTGCCTCCCACTCGTCCTCTGCCCCTTCCACGGCCATACCCTCGGCCGATGCTTGCTGCCCCGGCGCCATCCGCACTCGCCAACTCACGGCGACGGAAGTCCTCTTGAAGGATCGCTCGCTTCACGTCTTCAAGCAAGAGGCGGGGCAAGTCACGATTGAGGTTGATGATGAGCAAGGACCATGACTCTGGGAGTAAGGCTAGCAACTTGGTCTTCTTTTGGAGCTCACTATAGTTCAAATCAGCTCCCTCAAGCCACGTCAATAAGTCGAAGAATTTCTGCACCCCTTCTTCAACCGCTTCGTCTTCTTCAATTCGTAGTGCCGCCATTTGCCGTTCCAACACCACCGCTACCGCCGCTGTTGCAGAAGCGTATACACCCTTGAGAGCAGCCCATGCCTTTGGTCCCTTCTCGGGTTCATGCTGGAATGGCTTGATGTGACGGATTTGGCTGCTCCCCAACGCTTGCCCAAGTAGGAGATAGCCTTGTGCGCTCTTCCGCACCCACAGGCTCTTCTCCGGGTCGTTCTCGGGGTGCTTCTCCGTTCCTTCCATCACCTCCAGCAGGTCATAGTGGTAAAAGATGTTCTCCATGTTGAAGGACCATTCAGCGAAGTTGTCACCGTTGAACTTGTCAAACCCAAACACCCTATGCTCATCCCTAGGTGGGCCAAGACTTGGTTGCATGGGCGCCATGGCTGAATCATGGGGTTGGCCTTGAGCTTGGGCTTCTCCACTGCCACCAGCACCTCTGCCACCCCTTTCCTAAGGTCCAGCCATTGTCGAAACTGCTCCAAGGGGCTTTTATAGCACGTGTTATAGTCACAATACGCTTGAATGTGCCTAAAACGAAAGATAGAGTGCACAGACGGATTTCTGCACAGCGGCTTCGAACGTTGATAGCGTTTAGGTCACAGCTGCAAATGACTTGATTCAAATTGGAACTGGAGCGTCTTGACGTCGCCTACACTTGACAATTTAGATTGCACGATTTCATTAAGAATTGACGATGCAGCATTGGTTTTGAACGAACGGCACTATGGCAGCCACTATAGACCTAGAACACAAATTAGGAAGAGTTACGAGTTGGGAATGACTCCCAGCTCCTACAAACCCCAAGAGCCGAGTTACAGTGATGTGGAAAAAAGCCACACTGATCCCAACCACGAAGGGTCTCGAAACTACCCTCCACAAGGGCCTACACCAAGAGAAATGTTACACTACACAAAGTAATGCAACTATTCTCACTATCTTAAAGTTTACCCTTTTGGAGAGCTTCGAAATAACTTGAATCTTGAAACCAAGGCTCTGGTTCTTCAAGATAAATTCTTCCTTGAGTTCTTGGAAGTCTGTTGCGCACACCTGTGACACGCCGAACGTTCCACACACGACAAAATAGAAAACCGCACACGACACGCAAACTGTTATAGTCTAGAGTCCACTTAGGGGTCGCGGATGCCCTTGAAACCGCCTAAGCAGAATCTGATGACTTGGAACCGCCTCTGTTCAAAACGCCTTCACGATGAGCTCTTATAACATACGAGGCTGAAACTTGGAGGAAATTTAGCTTCAGGTGTTTTCATCTGAGGTGTATGCGCTATGCAGTGAACGAAAACGTAAGCTCCGCTGAAAAACGTGTAGTTTCATTGATGCAAGGAAGAGGTGAGTACAACATTGCCTAGGGGACTCTTAAGGGGTTGTGACCATCCTGGGAACTCAGAGAAGGTTGAGTCATAGGGGAGAAAGGCTAGAAAAGGATGGGAAACGTCCTAGCTAGGTCAGCAAAGCCAACCACACTTGGATGTTCAGAGCTGTACTCAAGGCTACCAATAGTGAGTCAAGCCAACCATGAGTCAGCTTGTCTTCCCACTTGCACCCTCTTGCAAGCTGCTTCCAGGAAGACCACACTTCTCAAAAGAAGGGTGGTAGAGTCCCACTTGACCACCTGTACTTCTTGTTTCACTTTCTGTCCCTGCACCATTGGCATGACAACAATGAAAGGGTGGCAAGGGAAATGCTGCCAACAGTGCACCATGACTACGAAACAGTAACTTTCGACATCTGTCACGTGTTGCTCCGATGCTGGGTTGTCCTGAAACTCAGTGACCACCTGCACAACACGCCAAAGAATTGTCACATCGATGTTCAGACCAATCAGAGCTTGTAAGATGAGTCAGCAGCCGAAATGGTACCAAAAAAGAGTAACACACACTTCCGGGAGGCCATAAGTCTTGAAATTAAAAAATGTTGCCATGCCTTGTAAACTACTTCAAAAATTTTGAAACTTTGAGGGTCTGAAGATCACATGTTGAAGCACGTCCCCACAAAATTCCAGAAGCTGAGCAGGCTTGTAAGCTGAATGGGAGTGCGATGACCTTGCCACTATAGTGTTTTGGCACAACAAACTCCCCTTCATCGTGCTCTTATTCATCCCTTAGCTGCTCCCTGAAGCTGCCTCCCTTAGTTGAAGGACATGCCACACAAGCTGGCACAACTCCAATACTGATGCTATGCAACCCGCTTAGTCAAGAAATCTGCAGGTTGCTTGGTAGTGTTGATGTAGTGCAAGAAGATGGTGCCCTTCTTCACCTCCTTCCTCACCCAATGCCACTTGATATGCATGTGCTTCTTCATCCCATGTTGCACAGCATTACGCACCATTGCAATTGCTCCTTGGCTGTCACAAAACACAGGTGTAGGATCCTCTTGCTCCTGCCCCAACTCCTCAAGCAACCTCCTCATCCAAACCACCTCCTTCACTCCATGAAACAACGCCATGTACTCACTCTCCGTTGATGAGTGAGCTATCTCTCCTTGCTTCTTAGACTTCCAGCTCACTGGACTCCCTCCAACACAGCATATATAGCCACCATGGGATGTCATTTGCCCTGGTAGCATCGGTGAAACACGAGAGGTACAAGTGCTCACGCCTTGCAGGTGCACCAGTCTTTGTGCTCATCTCCTCCACTCCCTTTTGCTTCAGCTGCCCATGCACTGAATATTGCAGCCCCACCCTTGAGGTTGCCATGCAGTACTTCATCAGCCTCTCTGCTGCATCCAGGTGCTCTTGAAGGGGCCTAGACACCACACGAGCGAGCTGTGAAACTAGAAACGCAATGTCGGGGTGAGTGTTGACCGAAGCGTACATCAAGCTCCCCACCATTGACTGGAACCGACGCTGCAACTCGTAATCCAACACCTCACCCTCCTCTTCATCAAGGTGCAGTTGAAACCCTGAGGGTAGAGGAGTCATCACACTCCTCCCTTCCTCCAGCCCATACTTCTCCCCCATCGCTGCAAGGTACTTGTGTTGGTGAAGCCTCACCCATCCCTTCACCTCGTCCCGCTCCACGTGAAGACCAAGGTAATACCCCACTGGTCCAAGGGCCTTGCATTGAAAGGTCTCCTTCAGCTTCCCTTGCACCTCCTTGATCCTCTCCGGGGATGAAGAGAAGAGGAGGATGTCATCGACGTAGACAAGGAGAAATACCTTCTCCTCCTCCCCCTCGGTCATGAACAGACTCTCGTCGCACCCGCTAACTTTGAAGCCAAGAGTCTCCAACGCCTCCACCAGCCTTGCATACCAGCACCTTGGAGCTTGTTTGAGGCCACAGATGGCCTTGTTGAGCCTGCAAATACGTCCGCTCCCATCGTCATACCCCTCTGGCTGCTTCATGTAGATCTCCTCATCTACCACGCCATAGAGGAACGCCGTCTTCACATCCATTTGCTCCACCTTCCAGCCACAAACGGCAGTGGCTGCTAGCAACAACTGGAGCGTAGGAGCCTTGGCAACAGGAGCAAACACCTCTTGAAAGTCGATCCCCTCCCTCTGCTGAATGCCTTTGATCACAAGCCTTGTCTTATGCCTCTCCAACCTCCCCTTAGCATCGGTCTTCACACGTAACACCCACGTGCAGTCCAATGCCTTCCTTCCTGGGGGTAGATTGGTAAGGGTCCACGTTTCATTCTCCATGTGGCTCTGGAACTCATCCTCCCTTGAAGCCAGCCATGCCTTTCGATCATCTCCAGCGAGAGCTTCCTCCATTGAGGCTGGCTGATGAAGTAAGTTGACGCCAAAGCAACAAATCTGCGCCATCTCCTCCTCAGCTCCCTTCTCCTCATCTTCCTCCTCCTGGACCAGCAATGCCTTGGGAACCCCAAGCCTTTCATACTTGAGGAAATCCCTTGGCAGCTCTCTTAGGCCTCTCCTTGGCTGCTCCTTCCTTGGCTCCACCACGGACAGCATCACGCTTCCCTTGGGTTCTGCGCCTTGGTGGAAGCTTAGGGGATGGTGTAGGCTGCTGCACCTCCTCCTTGGTATCACTTCTCTCAGCTACAGGGGCCTCCCCTTGCTGCAGTATTCCTTCCACATCTTCTGCCTCCCCTGCAGCACCTCCCAAGTCATGTGACACATCTTTCAACTCTGAAGATGAGGATAAGTCGATGGGAATGAGAAGTGGGTCGTTTGTTCCAACCTCTATTCCAAGCGGAATGGTGACCTTGCTCCTCCCCCGCTCCGACCACTCCTTGAACATGAGCCCCTCCATGAACTTGGCATCTCTGGTGGTGAAGATGGTGTTGGATTTTGGGTCCCACATGAGCCAGCCCTTGCTCCCCCATGCAAGACCCAAATGAACAGCCCACACCGCCGCCGCTTGAAGCTTGTCACGCTTCTCCTTAGGGACATGCACAAGCCCCATGCACCCGAAGACACGAAGCATATCAACTAGGGGCTTCTTGCCACTCCACTTCTCCATAGGGACCCACTTCTTGACCTCCCACATGAGTCAACACCCGGTTCTTGATGACGGTAGCATGACGAATAGCGAGGGGTCAGAACCGCAAGGGTAGACCCGAGTCCACCAATATCGTTCTCCCAATGCTGCTTGATGCCGTGCCGCTTCAACCAGCTCCGGAACTCCGCTCCCAAAACTCCCCACCACGGTCGCTACGAATCGCCTTCACCCGCTTGCCGCTCTCTCGCTCCACCATGGGCAACCACTCTTCAATGATGACCCTTGTAGCATCACTCTTCTTTGCAAGTTGAAACGACCAGGTGAGCCTTGTGTAATCATCTACCATAGTCATGGAATACAGGGCCCCACCATCTCCCTTTACCTTCATGGGCCCCACAAGATCCACATGCACGAGCTCCACAGGGTAACTTGACTGCCCCACCGCCGAATGGAAGGGAAACCGTGAGAACTTGCTGGTCAAGCAAGTCTCACAAGAGCCCGCCTCCTTGGGCTCCCCTTTTATCCTCAGCCCCTTGACTCTTTCCTCCTTAAAAAGCTGCTATAACTGAGGTAGCGCCACGTGGCCGAAACGACAGTGTGCGGTGAGCCAATCCGTCTAACCCGTGCTAGGAGT
This sequence comes from Closterium sp. Naga37s-1, assembly GCA_947471745.1. NCBI lineage: Eukaryota > Viridiplantae > Streptophyta > Zygnematophyceae > Desmidiales > Closteriaceae > Closterium > Closterium sp. Naga37s-1. The sequence continues at coordinate 300,885 of CANJKZ010000723.1, read as the reverse complement.
TACACTTGGTAGCGCACCCCCCCCATGCACAAGCAGCCCACCATCACTGCCATCACCACCTCCTCTACTGGTTACGTGGCTTGCATGCCCTCTTCTTACACCTTCAGCAGCCAAGCGCGCAGCCGCCTCCTTCCATGGCAGCACCGGTATCTCCCACATGGACCGGTGCATGTTCGTGCCGCCTCAGAGGTCCCACAACACGCGCCCATCCAGAGTTGCCTTGAACACCTTGTGCCCATCATCTCCATCTTCATCCCTGCCTCACTCGATGCCTTGGTAGAGAGAAGGTTGGCACATAGTCCAGGGACAAGAAGAACATGCTTCAGCCACACAAGCCTCCCATCCGCACCCATAAACATGGCTCTCCCCTCGCCACACACGGGTACAACTTGGTCGGTGGCTGAAACGACGGTGGCTGCCTTTGATGGCCTGAATTCATCTAGCAGATCCTCTTGGTTGGTCATGGTCATGAAGGCTCCCGTGTTGATGACCCAATGGGAGGAGCGATGAAGAGCAACCTTGCTGGCCAGTACAACCATGTCCTCGGAGCATGGCTCTCCTACATGGTAGAACATGCCGCCATGTCCGCCAGCACCTCCATCGCCCTCCTCACTGCCCATGCCTTCTCCCATAGCTCCATGAACACCCTTAGAGCCTTCAATTGATGGCTGACCAGGCCTCCAACCGTCAGGTAACTTGCGACACTTAAACCATGGGTGACCTTTCACATGGCAATACCAACACTTGCCGCCACACCGCTTGCCTCCCTTGTTGCTACGCTTCCCTCCCGAATACTGCTCCCCTCCAGAGCCTTCCTTGGCCTTGCCTTTCTTGCTGCCACGTCCCTTGAAGCCTTTCATGCCATAGGCAGAGCCTCCACCTTCACCGGCAGCGGCACTCAGCTCCTTCCTCCGAAACTCCTCTTGAAGGACTTGAGCACGAATCCACTCAAGCGACCATGAGTCCTTCATGCCATTGAGGTTGACCACCAAGGGGCCCCACGACTCCGGCAGCAAGGAGAGAGCCTTGTAGCACTTGATCTTTTCGCGGTAGTCCACACCAGCAGCAGAGAGCTTTACATAGAGGTCCCGGAGTTGATCGAACGCTCCTTGCACGGCATTACCCTCGTTGATCTTCACCGCATGGAGTTGTCGCTCGAGCACCACCACCATCGCTTCGCTGCTGGGGGCATGGACATCCTTCAATATTTTCCATGCCTTGGGACCACAATGGATATCCTTGATGAGATGCTTGACATGGTGCAGCTGGTTGGATGAGAGGCATTGAGAGAGAAGGAAGAATCCATCCTCGGATCGGCAATCCCATTCCTTGGTCGCTCCTTCGCTCGCAGGCCTCTTCAATTCTCCATCCATCACTTCAAGCAGCCCATAATGGTTAAATAGGAGCTCCATCCCGAAGCTCTATGATGCCCAATACTCCCCAGAGAAATTCTCTAGGTTGAATGCCTTCACATCATCCTTGGCTGGTGATGAAACGGATGCTATTGGTGCAGATCCGCCAGCAACGCCTCTTCCTGCTTCCCCAGCGCCTCTCACGCCACCAATGCCACTAGGACCAGCTGGAGCAGAACCTTCAGCCTCCATATTGACCCAAGAACAGAGAAGAACCGGCTATGATACCACTTGTTATGGTCTAGAGTCCACTTAGGGGTTGCAGATGCCCTTGAAACTGCCTAAGAACAATCTGATGACTTTGAACCGCCTCTGTTCAAAACGCCTTCACGATCAGCTCTGATAATATACAAGGCTGAAACTTGGACAGACATTAGCTTCAGATGTCTGCTTTCCAACGGTATATTGCTTTCTTTCATTGATGCAAGGAAGAGGTTAGTAAAACATTGCCTAGGGGACTCTTAAAGGGTTGGGACCATCCTGGGAACTCAGAGAAGATTGAGTCCTAGGGGAGGAAGGCTAGAGAAGGATGGGAAACGTCCTAGCTAGGTCAGAAAAGCCAACCACACTTGGATGTTCAGAGCTGTACTCAAGGCTACCAATAGTGAGTCAAGCCAACCATGAGTCAGCTTGTCTTCCCACTTGCACCCTCTTGCAAGCTGCTTCCAGGAAGACCACACTTCTCAAAAGGAGGGTGGTAGAGTCCCACTTGACCACCTGTACTTCTTGTCTCATTCTCTGTCCCTGCACCATTGGCATGACAACAATGAAAGGGTGGCAAGGGAAATGCTGCCAACAGTGCACCATGACTATGGAACAGTAACTTTCGACAGCTGTCACGTGCTGCTCCGATGCTGGGTTGTCCTGAAACTCGGTGACCATCTGAACAACACGGCAATGGACTGCCACACCGAGTTTCAGACCAATCAGAGCTTGTTAGATGAGTCAGCAGCCGAAATGGTGAACTCGGGTGTTACCAAAAAAGAGTAACACACACTTCCAGGATGCCATAAGTCTTGAAACTAAAAATGTTGCCATGCCTTGTAAACCGCTTCAAAAACTCTGAAAATTTGAGGGTCTGAAGAACACATGTTGAAGCACATCCCCACTAAATTCCAGAAGCTGAGCAGGCTTGTAGGCGGAATGGGAGTGCGATGACCGTGCCACTATAGTGCTTTGGCACAACAAGTGGAGATGCGAAGAATCCTTGAGTAGCTCTGATACCATGTTACATTCCTAAACAGGGCTTAGCCAGGGATCGGCTCAGGATTGATCGCAGGTAGTGTTGCAGCGGAGGTGTTGACCTCAGATCAGAGTGAATGTAAATGACTAAGATGATAAAAACATGCATACATCGAGTTTATGTAAGAAAATACAAAAGAATGCGAAACGACCAAGACTAGTCATGTACTCTAAGAGGTACATTCCCTTAGTACAGCGAAGTTGAAACCGTGCGGCTCGGGAACCCATTTAAAAAAACAACCCAATTAGGGTTAGTACTTGAACCCAACTGTTTGCTAGTTCATTCATCCTCGTTCACAACATTCTAACATGGTTTCAGAGCAGGTCCCCTAGGACTAGTCTGTTTTTGGGCCCACCACCTACTGCCCTGCTAGCCTAGCCTACACCAAGAGAAATGTTACACTACACAAAGTAATGCAACTATTCTCACTATCTTAAAGATTACCATTTTGGAGAGCTTCGAAATCACTTGAATCTTGAAACCAAGGCTCTGGTTCTTCAAGATAAATTCTTCCTTGAGTTCTTGGAAGTCTGCTGCGCACATTTGCGACACGCTGAACGTTCCACACACGACAAAATAGAAAACTGCACACGACACGCAAACTGTTATAGTCTAGAGTCCACTTAGGGGTCGCGGATGCCCTTGAAACCGCCTAAGCAAAATCTGATGACTTCGAACCGCCTCTGTTCAAAACGCCTTCACGATCAGCTCTGATAAAATACGGAGCTGAAACCTGGGTGAAATTTACCTTCAGTTGTCTGCGTTCCAACAGTGTATTGCTTGCTTTCATATGAGGTGTATGCGCTACACAGTGAACGAAAACGTAAGCTCCACTGAAAAACGTGTAGTTTCATTGATGCAAGGAAGGAAGAGGTGAGTACAACATTGCCTAGGAGACTCTTAAGGGGTTGGGACCATCCTGGGAACTCAGAGAAGGTTGAGTCCTAGGGGAGAAAGGCTAGAGAAGGATGGGAAACGTCCTAGCTAGGTCAGCAAAGTCAACCACACTTGGATGTTCAGAGCTGTACTCAAGGCTACCAATAGTGAGTCAAGCCAACCATGAGTCAGCTTGTCTTCCCACTTGCACCCTCTTGCAAGCTGCTTCCAGGAAGACCACACTTCTCAAAAGGAGGGTGGTAGAGTCCCACTTGACCACCTGTACTTCTTGTCTCATTCTCTGTCCCTGCACCATTGGCATGACAACAATGAAAGGGTGGCAAGGGAATTGCTGCCAACAGTGCACCATGACTACGGAACAGTAATTTTCGACAGCTGTCACGTGTTGCTCCGATGCTGGGTTGTCCTGAACCTCGGTGACCATCTGTACAACACGGCAAAGGACTGCCACACCGAGTTTCAGACCAATCAGAGCTTGTTAGATGAGTCAGCAGCCAAAATGGTGAACTCGGGTGTTACCAAAAAAGAGTAACTCACACTTCCAGGATGCCATAAGTCTTGAAACTAAAAATGTTGCCATGCCTTGTAAACCGCTTCAAAAACTCTGAAAATTTGAGGGTCTGAAGAACACATGTTGAAGCACATCCCCACTAAATTCCAGAAGCTGAGCAGGCTTGTAGGCGGAATGGGAGTGCGATGACCGTGCCACTATAGTGCTTTGGCACAACAAGTGGAGATGCGAAGAATCCCTGAGTAGCTCTGATACCATGTTACATTCCTAAACAGGGCTTAGCCAGGGATCGGCTCAGGATTGATCGCAGGTAGTGTTGCAGCGGAGGTGTTGACCTCAGATCAGAGTGAATGTAAATGACTAAGATGATAAAAGCATGCATACATCAAGTTTATGTAAGAAAATACAAAAGAATGCGAAACGACCAAGACTAGTCATGTACTCTAAGAGGTACATTCCCTTAGTACAGCGAAGTTGAAACCGTGCGGCTCGGGAACCCATTTAAAAAAACAACCCAATTAGGGTTAGTACTTGAACCCAACTGTTTGCTAGTTCATTCATCCTCGTTCACAACATTCTAACATGGTTTCAGAGCAGGTCCCCTAGGACCGGTCTGTTTTTGGGCCCACCACCTACTGCCCTGCTAGCCTAGCCTACACCAAGAGAAATGTTACACTACACAAATTAATGCAACTATTCTCACTATCTTAAAGATTACCATTTTGGAGAGCTTCGAAATCACTTGAATCTTGAAACCAAGGCTCTGGTTCTTCAAGATAAATTCTTCCTTGAGTTCTTGGAAGTCTGCTGCGCACATTTGCGACACGCTGAACGTTCCACACACGACAAAATAGAAAACTGCACATGACACGCAAACTGTTATAGTCTAGAGTCCACTTAGGGGTCGCGGATGCCCTTGAAACCGCCTAAGCAAAATCTGATGACTTCGAACCGCCTCTGTTCAAAACGCCTTCACGATCAGCTCTGATAACATACGGAGCTGAAACCTGGGTGAAATTTAGCTTCAGTTGTCTGCGTTGCAACAGTGTATTGCTTGCTTTCATATGAGGTGTATGCGCTACGCAGTGAACGAAAACGTAAGCTCTGCTGAAAAACGTGTAGTTTCATTGATGCAAGGAAGAGGTGAGTACAACATTGCCTAGGCGACTCTTAAGGGGTTGGGACCATCCTGGGAACTCAGAGAAGGTTGAGTCCTAGGGGAGAAAGGCTAGAGAAGGATGGGAAACGTCATAGCTAGGTCAGCAAAGTCAACCACACTTGGATGTTCAGAGCTGTACTCAAGGCTACCAATAGTGAGTCAAGCCAACCATGAGTCAGCTTGTCTTCCCACTTGCACCCTCTTGCAAGCTGCTTCCAGGAAGACCACACTTCTCAAAAGGAGGGTGGTAGAGTCCCACTTGACCACCTGTACTTCTTGTCTCATTCTCTGTCCCTGCACCATTGGCATGACAACAATGAAAGGGTGGCAAGGGAATTGCTGCCAACAGTGCACCATGACTACGGAACAGTAATTTTCGACAGCTGTCACGTGTTGCTCCGATGCTGGGTTGTCCTAAAACTCGGTGACCATCTGTACAACACAGCAAAGAACTGCCACACCGACTTTCAGACCAATCAGAGCTTGTTAGATGAGTCAGCAGCCAAAATGGTGAACTCGGGTGTTACCAAAAAAGAGTAACACACACTTCCGGGATGCCATAAGTCTTGAAATTAAGAAATGATGCCATGCCTTGTAAACTGCTTCAAAAATTCTGAAACTTTGAGGGTCTGAAGATCACATGTTGAAGCACATCCCCACAAAATTTCAGAAGCTGATTAGGCTTGTAGGCTGAATGGGAGTGCGATGACCATGCCACTATAGTGGTTTGGCACAACACAAACGACAACATGACACGCGACTAGCGATAACTCGCTATTGACTCGACACACACATTCAAAATCATGCCTCATCATTCACACACTATTGTAAGCATGAAATATATATTATTTCATGCCCTCATACCATTCCATACACACACGCATGCACGCACATGGACAACAAGCCGAATGCAAACCGTAGGGTTGCACCAAAAGATGTACTGTTTGGCAAGTGCGTGTAGTGCAAATGATTCGTTAGAGTGTCGTATGCCAATCGTTGTTAACAACAGTAGGAAAGTAACACTTGAGAATAGTATCACGACCATAGCACGATTGTATTGTCATCTCTGCACTGCACACTTTCGCGAAATCTATAAAGATTTAGAAGCACACTTACAATTGCAAGTGATTCATAGAACTACAGATTAAAATTACAGGCCTTACAAATTTACCAGTTGCAGAGTAACACAAGTGAAATTTGTTTCCGCCGTCTGTCGGTCCGTGCTCGCTTCCCACCCGTGACCTTCGTACCAGCCATTTTTGCAGTAGAATCCATCCTAGTCGGCGATGGTCACTGCTTCTTGGAATCCACCTTCTTCCAAAATTTTTCCTGACTGCTAGTGCTCGCGTTACCAGCAGTTTTGTTTGTTTGTTTGTTTGTTTGCTTTTTTTTTTTCGGTTGTTTACTGCCACACACTGTGGCTGCCTTACTAGCGTTAGATACGCCGTCATCGTGTTGTCTGGTCTATAAATACTGCCTCCCTAATGAGGGTCATCTGGCATGTTCCTTGTCCTTCGGTCAGAATGTTATATTGCTTACAATTGTCTAGGCTATAGTGGGGTGCCCATAAGGGGTACAACCCAATTGTACTTGTACTTGTACCCAACTCTTTCTTAGTTCATTCATTCTCGCTCAGTATTCTGACATGGTTTCAGAGCAGGTCCTCCGAAAGGACCGTTTTTTTTTTTTTTTTTTTCCGTGGGCCCACCACAGCGCTACATTGCTAGCCGCCCTATGCAGCCCTCGAGCTGCCCCTACTGCTTGTCGCGACCCGTCGGCCCCTAGGCCCGTCGCCACTAGCCCGTCGCCTCGGCCCGTTGCCCTAGGCCCGTCGCCCTAGGCCCGTCGCCCCCTAGGCCCGGCCCGTCGCCAGTCGCTCCTAGGCCCCGACCCGTTGCCCCTGGCCCCGCGGCCCATTGCTCGCCCCCCCCCCTAGGCCCATCCCGTAGCCTGTCGCCCCTGGCCCCGCCGCCTGTCGCCCCTAACCTAGGCCCGGCCCGTCGACCATCGCCCGTTGCCCCTAACCTAGGCCCCGGCCCGTCGCTCCTGGCCCCACCGCCCGTCGCCCCTAGGCCCCGCGGCCCGTCGCCCCTAGGCCCCCGGCCCGTCGCCCCTAGGCCCGCAGCCCGTCGCTCCTGGCCCCGCGGCCCGTCGCCCCTAGGCCCCGACTCGTCGCTCCTGGCCCCGCGGCCCGTCGCTCCTGGCCCCGCGGAACGTTGCCCCTAGGCCCCCGGCCTTTGCCACTGTTGAGGACCTACTTTCCCACCTTCACGCTAGCGACGCTCGCTACCGAGCTGCCGCCCCTGCTGAATTCCTTGACAGAAACCAGCCCCCAATGTTCATCACTCTCTACTTTATAGTCACCCGCCTCCCTGACTCTCTTCGCTCTGTCAGGGACCACTTTCTCTCCCTTAACCCCCCAATCCTCACTGTTGACCTACTCGAGCAGCACCTCCTTGCAGCTGAGACTAGTATAGTTGCTGTAGGAGCTGCTCATGGCACTCCGCGCACGCCCTTCTTTGAGGGGTGCTCCCCCTCCCCCCTTGCCCCCTCCTACGCCTCTGCTGCTGCTGTTGACGTCCTTGGCACTGAGGACATCGGGGCTGCTTCTGCTAGTGCGAAGCGCCGCAGCAGCAAGGGCAAGGGTGGCAGGGGTGGTGGAGGGGGCAGTGGGAGTGCTGGTGGGGGCAGCAGTGGAGGTAGTGGAGGCAGTAGAGGTGGTGGCAGTGTTGGGAGTGGTGGCGGGAGTGGGGGCGTTGGTGGCGGTGGTGGAGGCAGCGGTGGGAGTGGTGGCGGTAGGACTAGAGCTCAGCGTGGAAGTTTTGGAGGAGGCCAGAGGCAGTGGCAGCAGCGTCGGAGCGAGTCCCCGTCGTCCCAGCAGCTTCGTGAGTGGTTGTTTCAGCGTGGGGCGTCTGGGGGTGTTGTGAGCTGCCCGTATGCCATTCGCACGGGTGACTGTGTTGGTCAGACATGCGGGAAGCCTCACACTCAGCACCGCTGCTTCTCCCGCCTCGACGACGCTTGGCGCGCTGAGTTTGGTGATGAGGTCGAGCGCTCCCACTGGGCAGAACTGCATAGGTCTGAAGTTGCGATCTTTGACCTAGACTATGATGCTATCGTTTGTGCTATGTATGCTTTGTCTGCTAGTGTTGAGGCTGACTGTTACCGGTGTGTGCCGCTTGACCCCAGTATAGAGGCTGCTGCTCTAGGTGCTAGTGAGTCTTCTCTCCCTGGTACTGCGTTTGCTGAGGCCTTGCACACCTTCACCCTGGACTCAGGTGCCTCACGCTGTTTCTTTGGTGACAGCACCACCCTCACTCCTCTTCCTGCACCTGTCCCGGTCAGACTGGCTGACCCCTCCGGGGGCCCGGTCGTTGCCCTTTCCTCCACTGTCCTCCCGTGTCCGGCGGTTCCATCTGGCTCAAAGTCAGGTCTTCACCTCCCCTCGTTCTCTACGAACTTGGTGAGTACCGCTGCCCTCCAGGACACGATGGTTACTACCACCACTCCAAGGGGTCAGCGTGTGTCGATCTGCACGTGTACGCGGACGGGTCGTCACCTGGCCACGTTCACTCGTTAGCCAGGGTCGAGTCTGTACACACTCGCTACCGAGCCTCCTCAGGTAGCTGCGTCTGCTAAGATGTCCGCGTCAGGTCAGGTAGCACCCCCTTGCTCGTGTTGCCTCCTGTCGCACCAGTCTCTTCTGTGGCACCACCGCCTGGGTCACCCTTCCCTGCCACGCCTTTGTGGCATGCACTCAGTCTCCTTGTCTCTGGTCTTCCCAGGTCTCTTCCTCCCCTACCACCCTCGCCTGCCCCGCCCTGCCTTCCTTGCGTTGAGGGGCAGCAACGCGCCACTCCTCACTCCTCCTCGTTTCCCCCGATGACTGCTCCCCTGCAGAATCTCTACGTGGAGGTGTTGGGCCCAGCCCGCGTCAGTGGACAGGGCCGCGAGCGCTACATTCTGCTGGTTGTTGACGACTACACGCGGTACACCACGGTCTTCCCCTTGCGCAGCAAGGGTCAGGTCGTTGATGTCTTGATCCCTAGGATCCGTGCAGTCCGTCTCCAGCTCCGCGAGCGGTTCTGCCAGGACCTTCCTGTCCTGCGTCTGCACTCTGACTGAGGTGGTGAGTTCTCCTCCGACCTCTTGCGGGAATTTTGTCGTGGAGAGGGCATTCTCCAGTCGTTCATGCTTCCGGATTCCCCTCAGCAAAATGGGATTGCTGAGCGCCGCATTGGCTTAGTCATGGAGGTCGCTCGTACCTCCATGATCCATGCGGCTGCTCCTCATTTTCTTTGGCCGTTTGCGGTCCGGTACGCTGCGCATCAGCTCAACCTCTGGCCCCGTGTCTCCTTGCCGGAGACCTCACCTACACTGCGTTGGACGGGGAAGGTTGGCGATGCGTCGGTGTTCCGGGTCTGCGGTTCTCGTGCCTTTGTTCGCGATACGTCCGCGCTATTCCCTGCGTCTTCCTTGGCCTTTCCCCTAACGCGCCTGGCAGGCAGTTTTACCAACCCACCTCGCACCGTCTCTTCCCCTCTCAGGACGTCACGTTTGACGAGTCGGAAACCTTTTACCGTCTCTTCCCCTACCGCCCTGCCCCTCCCCCAGCCCTGCCGCTCTTCCTTGCTCCAGGTCCACCTCCGGTAGGCCCCCCCCCCCCCCAAGGGTCCTGCTCCCTAACGTGTGTCTCAGGTAGACCCTCTCCCTGGAATTGCGCCTATTGAGGTAGCTGTCGGCTCAGGTGCTGCTCGAGGTGCTGCGTCTGGGGGTGCTGCGTCTGGGAGTTCGGAGCCGGGGGGTGCGGAGTCTGAGGGTGCTGGGTCTGGGGGTGCTGAGCATGGGGGTGAGGAGCCTGGGGGTGCTGAGCCTGCAGGTGTGAAGCCTGGGGGTGCTGAGCCTGAGGGTGTTGAGCCTGGGGGTGCTGAGTCGGAGGGTGAGGAGTCTGGGGGTGCTGAGCCTCGGGGTGCTGCTTCGTCTGGAGGTCCTGCTGGTGCTTCGCCGAAACTGTATTTGCAGCAGCTGCGTGAGTTGCTTGTTCGGCGCGCACGCCTTCGGAGTGGAGCTACAGGAGCTGGAGACGCTGGAGCTGGAGGTGCTGGAGTTTTTGCTGGAGCTGGTGGTAGTGGAGGTAATGCGGCTGCTGGTTCTGGAGGTGGTCGTACCAGGGTTACTGGAGCTGCCGGGACAGGTGGTGTTGGGGGAGCTGGAGCTGGAGACCCTACGGAGCGTGGGGCTGCTGGAGCTGGAGGCTCTGGCGCTGATGGCGCTGGAGCTGGAGGAGCTGGAGCTGGTGGCACTGGCGCTGGAGGCGCTGGAGCTGGAGGAGCTGGAGTTGGAGGCAGTGGCGCGGGAGGCGCTAGAGCTAGAGGAGCTGGAGCTGAAGACCCTGGAAGAACTGTGCGGCCGCGACCGTACTTCACAGAGTTACACCTTCAGCCTCCTTGTTGATGGGTACTAGAATTGGCTAGTGAGAAGAAACAAACAAGCAAACCAGCAGCACATGATTCCCACCACCTAAGTGATTGTCATTGTTTACCGTTGTTGTCAACGGTCTCGATCCCATCTTCCTAGGTGGTTTTCCTGCTATCAGGTCCTACCAAATTAAACTAGTTCGATACCTTCTTATGGTTCTACTCACTACACTGTCTTGTAAGGATTAAGGACGGAGTCAAGGTGGATAGGGAGGCCGAAATGACTCAATTTCGTTGGACTAAAATTCTAGACAGAAATGTCAACTTCACAAGCAACGCCGTTGACAAAAAGATCACTGGTAAAGCTTCACCAAAATCAACTAATTTGTAGATCGTGACAGTGGCTCCAATTCCCAATTTGAATCGCATGAAAAGGTGAAGTAACACTTGTGTTAATATTTTCAGCGCACCGGGGGGTATGCTGGAGCTGAAACTTATCTCAAACTTCAATATTCTCCCAAGAACCATGCAAGAGAATTAGAGTTGCTAGAAACCAGATAGGAGGGGATGAGGAGGACGAGAGGGAAGGTCCCAGGGGAGTCCCCAACCATATAAACCCCATAAGCACACAATTTTCCTCCCTATAGAAACCCAACTTTGACATTTGTCATTTTCCCAACCTCCCAAATCCACCTCACCCCAACTTGGCCACACTTGCCAACCTGGTTTGGCTTCTCCCAACCACTTGGTAGCATCCACAGTGAAGTGACAAATTTTCCGAACCTCCAATGGTTATACCCCTTATGGATTCACTCCACAAACTCCCAATCTCGCCACGACTATATGTAAAAAGAATATGAACTTCAACTGTTCGTAACTTTCTTGTTCGTGGTCCGATTGAAGCGATCCTTGGTTCGTAAAAAATCTTTTGAGCAGAGAAGTCATTTCAGATATCTGCTAAAAAAAAATATCATTCACACACAATCAAAACATCCAAACCACATCGAACACAAATTCTTGCACACGCTCACACCATGCATGCAATGCATGAACATAAGATGGGAGGCAGACAGACGTGAATACAAATGGCATCACATATCATGTCTAAGCCATTATAATATTCATCTCTACTACACATATCCTCCTCGTTCTATATATTAATTGCGTGACAATGCAAAGCTAGTCTGTCATAAGAATGAACGAGAATGAATGCATTGAGCAGAAGTTGGGTACAAGTACTAACCCTAATTGGGTTGTACTCCTTATGGGCTACCCCACTATAGCCTACACAAAGTAAGCAATATAACATTCTGACACATTACTGTCACTGTATGATATGCATTTTGCAATGTTCGTTTTTAACCTTCTGATTCTCTTTAAAAATAGCCTCTACTTGTTACCTTGTTTAGGATGTCTAGCCTTGGGATTATTGCCAACTTACATATGTCCCTGAACAAGCGTCCATGTGCAAACAAGGCCAAAACCGTCCAATCCTAGCCAGTGATCGAATGCTGCTTGACAGGAAAACTTTCGAATCCGTTAATCAAACATGTTGTGACCAATCATCCCACTACGGTCATCAAATTATGCCCGTCCCTGGTTCGCATTCTATGTTCGGCAAAAGGCAGCACCAACAATTTAGCTGCGGAAGTTTGTGAATCATCGAGTGCGTTGAACGACGACTTGACGCAAGGCAAATACAGCTGTCAGCCGCAATTTGGATAGGCATTGAGTGGTTTTAGCCTTAAAGCCCCTCATCGACCACACCAGTCAAAGTTGCCGCCAACTTCCCATCATCGGCGAATTTGCAGAGGTCCTGCGCAGGTCGACCTACTTCATCAGCGGAGATTCAATCAACAATAGTGAGAGCTGAATTATGTCAAAGGCTGTGGGGTTTTTCAGGTGATCGCAACGTTACTTAGCACTTGCTCATCTGTGGGTGCACAGAGGAAAATGGCAAGAGTTTAACTAAGAAAAGATGTTTGACACTGATTGCAAATGATGTATGCAAGTTGATATTGTCAAACTTATATTCTATAGTCTGTTTAGGCTGTAGTGGGGAAGTTCTTACAGGGTACAACACTTTTAGGTTTTCCATATGTACCCACCTGTTTTCTAGTCCAATCATTCCTCTCATTATTCTCACATGGTATAGAGCGGGTTCCCTAGTGGGACCGTTTTTTTTTAAGGGCCCACCACTACTATTTTTTTTTTCCTTACCTGCCCGAAGCGCGCTTCGCGCTTGTCTTAGCTGCGCCCCGCGCGCTCTGCCTTTCACGGCCCGCCCTTAGGGCCCTCCTCGTCGCGCCGCTCACGGCCCCCTTTGCGGCCCTTCGAGGCCCCTTTGCGGCCCTTCACGGCCCGTCGCGGCCCTTCGCGGCCCCCCTTGCGGCCCTTCGCGGCCCGTCGCGGCCCTTCGCGGCCCCTTAGCGGCCCTTTGCGGCCCTTCGCGGCCCTTCGCGGCCCCTTGCGGCCCCTTCGCGGCCCTTCGCGGCCCTTCGCGGCCCCCCCTTTGCAGCCCTTCGCGGCCCCTCTTGCGGCCCTTCGCGGCCCCTTTACGGCCATTCGCGGCCCCTTCAGCAGCTGCCGTAGCCCCTACTAGCGCGCCCCTTCCGTGCCCCTGCTGACGGGCACCTCCTAGCGCGCCCCTACCGGCCCCTGCTGGCGAGCCCCTACCGGCCCCTGCTGGCGCGCCCCTGCCGGCCCCTGCTGACACGCCTCTGCCGGCCCCTGCTGACGCGCACCTACTGGCGCGCCCCTACCGGCCCCTGCTGGCGAGCCCCTGCCGGCCCCTGCTGGCGCGCCCCTGCCGGCCCCTGCTGACGCGCCTCTGCCGGCCCCTGCTGACGCGCACCTACCAGTCCAAAGAGTGCAATCTTGGAGGGACCAGCAAGCTCGTTGATCATAAGAAGAGTGGTGCAGCAGTCAAGGAGCAGCAAAAGGGTGAGGATAGCCCCGGGCAGTAGCGGAGGAGGATTACGGAGAGAGCATGTGGGGCACTATTGCGAGTGCGGAACTCTCCATTCTGATTCGGCTACGGGGGAGTGTGATTGGCTCACCTTGCATCGGCGAATGGGCATGTGGCCCTGCCCATCTTGCAGCAGCTAGTGAAGAATGAGATGGTTGCTGGCATACGGGCTGCCCGACGTGCATGCAAGCCAAGTTCACCCGATTCCCGTTCTCTAGTTTGGAGGCAACGGCTAAGGCATCACTTGATGAGGTGGTGATGGACGTGGTGGCCCCCTTGAAGCTTGGAGCTGCTGGAGCAGAGTACTTCCTCACCATTGTGGACGTCTACACCCGCATGACCTGGGTGTACGTGCTGTCCAAGAAGAGCGACGTGGCTGAAACGGTGAAGATCGAATGAATGCCGATGGTGGAGCGGCAACAAGGCCAGCTAGTGAAGGCAATTCGCACTGATCAAGGGGGAGAGTTCCTGAGCAAGGATTTCTAAATGTGGCCGAAGAAGAATGGCATAAGGCGCTCCCTCACCATGACATACTCCCCTGCAATGAATGGCATCGCCGAGCGAGCGAACCAGACAATCACTGAGATGGCACGCGGGTTGCTCATTGAAGCCGGGCTACCCGACTACTTCTGGCCTGATGCAGTGCGGAGCGCGTGTGTGGCCAAAAATAGAGCCTTGAATCATGTGGGAGCAAAAAATTGGGTGCCCTATGTGGAGTGGATTGGAAGGAAGCCAAAGGTGGATATGCTTCGGGTGTTCGGGTGCATGTGCATGGCGCTTGTGCCTAAACATCTTCGGCACAACAAGCTCAGTGCCAAGGCGATATGGGCCGTACATTTGGGCATGGCTCAAAACAGCAAGGGATGGCTTCTTTTGGACCCATTCACCAAGAAATTCTTGGTGAGCAGGGACTGCAAGTTCACGGAGAATCTGATGTACAATGATTTGAAGGCGGAGAATGAGGCGAAGATAGACATGCGGTTTGGGGAGGTGAAGAGTTCCGGTTTGGAGCATGTGGAGCTGCCTTTGGAGCTGAGCAGCGGTAGCACCACCACAAGGCAATCTTCCCTTGTGAATGGGGAATATGAGGCCAAGGATGCAGAGGAAGAAGAGGAGGTGCAGCAAGTGAGCGAGCGTGCACCGACACTCTTCTCGCACTACGAGTGCTCCACAGATCCGAGTCACCCCGCTGCAACGCCATGAGAGCCTTTATGTCCCTGCAGCTGAGGAGGAAGGACGGGGCAAAAGGAGAATCCAAGCCCCAAATAGGCTGACCTATGAGGCACTGGGAAAGCCAGCCAAGTCAGCCTTGACCGGAGCGGCACTTATAGTTGGAGAGTGACTATGACGAGTGTGCCTTCGCGTTCTTCTCTCCGGTGGAGATGCCGGGGGAACCAGCAACTATCAAGGAGGCCTTGGAGAGTAGTGATGCTGAGGAGTGGAAGAAGGCAATGGAGAGTGAGCTGAAGAGCATTGAGGAGAACGGCACGTGTGAAATGGTCGAGCTACCGGAGGGGCGTAAGACGATTACGTCCAAGTGGCTCTTCAAGATCAAGTCCGACACCGACGGCAAAATCGAGCGCTACAAGTCTAGGCTTCTGGCCAAGGGGTACCAGCAAAAGAAGCAGGTGGACCAAGCATTGAGCACGGTGGAGTCCGAGTACATGGCACTCCTCCGTGGCGTACGGGAGATTGTGTGGCAGCGGCGTTTGTTGGCTGAATCAGGGGAGGAGAAGCAAGGACCTACCCCACTCTACTGTGATAGCCAAGGTGTCATTGCACTTGCTAAGAACCCTGTGTTGCACGGCCTCACCAAGCACATGAGGGTGAAATGGCATTGGACGAGGAGCATGGTGGCCGCGGGTGAAGTTGAGTTGCACTACGTGAAGACGACAAGGCAGCCTGCTGACATGATGACCAAGACACTGGTGGAGCAGCATCATTGGAAGTGTTGCAAGCTGGCTGGGATGGCTCTGAACTGAGAGAGCAAGATCCTAAGGCCAACAATCCGAGGGGGTGTTTGTAGGTGCAACCCTATGGTTTGCATTCGGCTTGTTGTCCGTGTGCGTGCATGCGTGTGTGCATGGAATTGTATGAGGGCATGAAAAAATATACTTCATGCTTACAGTAGTGTGTGAATGATGAGGCATGCTTTTGAATGTGTGTGTCGAGTCAATAACGAGTTATCGCTAGTCGCGTGTCACGTCGTCGTTTGCGTGTTGTGTGCGGTTTTATATTCTGTCACGTGTGGAATGTTCGGCGTGTCGCATGTGTGCGTAGCAGACTTCCAAGAACTCAAGGAAGAATTTATCTTGAAGAACTAGAGCCTTGGTTTCAAGAATCAAGTGATTTCGAAGCTCTCCAAAAGGGTAAACTTCAAGATAGTGAGAATAGTTACATTACAATGTTTAGTGTAATATTTCTCTTGGTAGGCCCTTGTGGAGGGTAGTTTTGAGACCCTTCATGGTTGGGTACAGTGTGACACTGTTTCACATTACTGTATCTCGGCTCTTGGGGTTTGTTGAGGCTGGGAGTCATTCCCAACTTGTAACTCTTCGTAATTTGTGTTCTAAGATTATAGTGGCTGGCATAGTGCCGTTCGTTCAAACCGACGTTGTGTCGTCAATTCTGCATTAAATCGTGCGATGTAAATTGATTAGTGTAGTTGACGTTAGGACGCTCCAGATCCAATTTGAATCAGGTCATTTGGAGCTGTGATCCGATCTCTATGAACGTTTAAAGCCGCTGCGCAGAAATCCGACCGTGCACTCTATCTTTCGTTTTAGGCACATTCAAGCCTGTTGTGACTACAACAAATATGACGCCGTTGCTGGCGCGCAACCTGTTGTTGCTGCTGCCGTGCGATTTGATGATGCTGTTGGCTCGCCAATCTGATGCCGCTACTGCCGCGCGATCTGCTGCTGGTGCGCCGATCTGATGCTGCTCCTGTCGCGCGATCTGCTGATGCCCCGATCTGATGCTGCTCCTGCCCCGCGATCAACTGCTGATGTGCCGATCTAATGCTGCTCGTGCGCGCGATCTGCTGCTGATGCGCCGATCTGATGCTGCTGGCGCACGATCAGGTGCTGGTGCTACCCCGTGATCTGATACTGCTGCTGACGCGCAATCAGCTGCTGCTGCTATTGCACATTCGGATGTTGTTGCTGGCACACGAACAGACTCTGCTGCTAGCGCTGGTTGCTGCTTGCTCGTGATCCAATGCAGCTGTTGGCGTTAGATCTGCTGACGCTACCGTTGTGCACGATTTGCTGTGGTGCGAGCTGCTGCTACACATACTGGAAATTGCTGTTGACTTTACTGGAGATTGCTCCAACTGCAATCTACTAGAAATTTTCACGCTGCTGCTGTTTGCAGCTTCAGGGGGCTGCTCTTGCGTCGACTTGTTATAGTCACAATAGGCTTCAATGTGCCTAAAACAAAAGATAGAGTGCACAATCGGATTTTTGCACAGCGAGTTCAAACGTTGATAGCGTTCTGGTCATAGTTGCAAATGACTTGATTCAAATTGGATCTGGAGCGTCTTGACGTCGCCTACACTTGGCAGTTTAGATTGCACGATTTCATTAAGAATTGACGACGCAACGTTGGTTTGAACGAACGGCACTATGGAAGCCATTATTGACTTAGAACACAAATTAGGAATAGTTACGAGTTGGGAATGACTCCCAGCTCCTACAAACCCCAAGAGCCAAGGACAGTGATGTGGAACAGTGCCACACTGTCCCCAACCACGAAGGTTCTCGAAACTACCCTCCACAAGGGCGTAGACGAAGAGAAATGTTACACTACACAAAGTAATGTAACTATCCTCACTATCTTGAAGTTTACCTTTTTGGAGAGCTTCAAAATCACTTGAATCTTGAAACCAAGGCTCTGGTTCTTCAAGATAAATTCTTCCTTGAGTTCTTGGAATTCTGCTGCGCACACCTGCGACACGCCGAACGTTCCACACACGACAAAATAGAAAACCGCACACGACACGCAAACGACGACATGACACGCGACTAGCGATAACTCGCTATTGACTCAACACACGCATTCAAAACCATGCCTCATCATTCACACACTATTTTAAGCATGATATATATACATATATTATCTCATGCTCTCATACCATGCCGTGCACACACGCATGCACGCAGACGGACAACAAGCCGAATGCAAACCGTAGGGTTGCAACAACAAACCCCCCCTCGAATCTTGCTCTCTCAGTTCAGACCCATCCCAGCCAGCTTGCAACACGTCCAATGCTGCTGCTCCACCAGCCTCTTGGTCATCATGTCAGCTGGCTGCCCCGTTGTCTTCACGTAGCGCAACTCAACTTCACCCGCGGCCACCATGCTCCTCGTCCAATGCCACTTCAACCTCATGTGCTTCGTGAGGCCATGCAACACAGGGTTCTTAGCAAGAGCAATGGCACCCTGGCTGTCAGAGTAGAGTGGGGTAGGTCCTTGCTGCTCCTCCCCCAATTCAGCCAACAAACACCGCTGCCACACAATCTCTCGTATGGCACCGAAGAGTGCCATATACTCGGACTCCACCGAGCTCAATGCTTGATCCACCTGCTTCTTCCTCTCCCAACCAGTTGGGCTTCCACCGACACAGCAAATGAATCCTCCCACACTTGTCATGTCCTCCTAGTCTGATGCATAAGAGGAATCGGAGAAGGCTGTGTGGAACAAACGCCCGGGTTCAACACCATCCGCGCCCTTTTGGCGCCTTTGTGCCACCGCCGAATATTGCAGCCCAACCGTCGATGTTTGGCCAAGATACTTGGCCACCCTCATTCCAACTGGTACCTGCTCCTCATTGGGGCATTGAACAACCCTAGCCAGCTGCCGTGTAGCAAAGGCGACGTCCGGTCGGGTGTTTACCGCCGCGTACATGAGGCTGCCCACCAACGAGTGAAAACGGCGCCTCTCCTCTTTGCCAACACTCTCCTCCTCTGGTCCCTTCACACACTTCAACCCTGAAGGGAATGGAGTAGCCACATGGTCTTCAATCTGCCCAAAGTTGGCAGCCAAGGCCTCCAGGTACTTCCGTTGGTGCACACGCATACACCGTTTCTCCACATCTCGTTCGATGTGGAGCCCGATGTAGAAGCTCACGTCACCAAGGGCCTTGTACTTGAACTTGTCTTGAAGCTTCAGCATCATCTCCTTCACAAGGTCAGAGGAGGGTGAGAAAATGAGGATGTCATCCACATAAACCACCATGAAACTCCTCTGCTCGCCCTCGCCAAGCATGAACAAGTAATGATCGGCGGATGAGGGAGTGAACCCGATCTCCTCCAAGACTTCACGCAGCTTCAAGTACCACTGCCTAGGGGCTTGCTTAAGCCCATAGAGCGCCTTCTTCAGCTTCCACACTCTGCCACTACCATCATCAAACGCCTCTGGCTGCGCTATGAAAATCTCTTCTTCGAGAATGCCGTTGAGGAACGCGGTTGTCACGTCCATTTGTTTCACCACCCATCCTTTGATGGCAGCACCCGCGAGTAGGGTTCTCAGTGTCGTCGGATTCACCACAGGAGCAAACAACTCCTTATAGTCCACCTTCTCCTTTGCTGGTACCCCTTGGCCACAAGCCTAGACTTGTAGCGCTCGATTTTGCCGTAGGTGTCGGACTTGATCTTGAAGAGCCACTTGGACGTAATCGCCTTACGCCCCTCCAGTAGCTGCGCCGTCTGGAGGTCCTGCTGGTGCTTCGCCGAGACTGTATTTGCAGCAGCTGCGTGAGTTGCTTGTTCGGCGCGCACGCCTTCGGAGTGGAGCTACAGGAGCTGGAGACGCTGGAGCTGGAGGTGCTGGAGTTTTTGCTGGAGCTGGTGGTAGTGGAGGTAATGCGGCTGCTGGTTCTGGAGGTGGTCGTACCAGGGTTACTGGAGCTGCCGGGACAGGTGGTGTTGGGGGAGCTGGAGCTGGAGACCCTACGGAGCGTGGGGCTGCTGGAGCTGGAGGCTCTGGCGCTGATGGCGCTGGAGCTGGAGGAGCTGGAGCTGGTGGCACTGGCGCTGGAGGCGCTGGAGCTGGAGGAGCTGGAGTTGGAGGCAGTGGCGCGGGAGGCGCTAGAGCTAGAGGAGCTGGAGCTGAAGACCCTGGAGGAACTGTGCGGCCGCGACCGTACTTCACAGAGTTACACCTTCAGCCTCCTTGTTGATGGGTACTAGAATTGGCTAGTGAGAAGAAACAAACAAGCAAACCAGCAGCACATGATTCTCACCACCTAAGTGATTGTCATTGTTTACCGTTGTTGTCAACGGTCTCGATCCCATCTTCCTAGGTGGTTTTCCTGCTATCAGGTCCTACCAAATTAAACTAGTTCGATACCTTCTTATGGTTCTACTCACTACACTGTCTTGTAAGGATTAAGGACGGAGTCAAGGTGGATAGGGAGGCCGAAATGACTCAATTTCGTTGGACTAAAATTCTAGACAGAAATGTCAACTTCACAAGCAACGCCGTTGACAAAAAGATCACTGGTAAAGCTTCACCAAAATCAACTAATTTGTAGATCGTGACAGTGGCTCCAATTCCCAATTTGAATCGCATGAAAAGGTGAAGTAACACTTGAGTTAATATTTTCAGCGCACCGGGGGGTATGCTGGAGCTGAAACTTATCTCAAACTTCAATATTCTCCCAAGAACCATGCAAGAGAATTAGAGTTGCTAGAAACCAGATAGGAGGGGATGAGGAGGACGAGAGGGAAGGTCCCAGGGGAGTCCCCAACCATATAAACCCCATAAGCACACAATTTTCCTCCCTATAGAAACCCAACTTTGACATTTGTCATTTTCCCAACCTCCCAAATCCACCTCACCCCAACTTGGCCACACTTGCCAACCTGGTTTGGCTTCTCCCAACCACTTGGTAGCATCCACAGTGAAGTGACAAATTTTCCGAACCTCCAATGGTTATACCCCTTATGGATTCACTCCACAAACTCCCAATCTCGCCACGACTATATGTAAAAAGAATATGAACTTCAACTGTTCGTAACTTTCTTGTTCGTGGTCCGATTGAAGCGATCCTTGGTTCGTCAAAAATCTTTTGAGCAGAGAAGTCATTTCAGATATCTGCTAAAAAAAAATATCATTCACACACAATCAAAACATCCAAACCACATCGAACACAAATTCTTGCACACGCTCACACCATGCATGCAATGCATGAACATAAGATGGGAGGCAGACAGACGTGAATACAAATGGCATCACATATCATGTCTAAGCCATTATAATATTCATCTCTACTACACATATCTTCCTCGTTCTATATATTAATTGCGTGACAATGCAAAGCTAGTCTGTCATAAGAATGAACGAGAATGAATGCATTGAGCAGAAGTTGGGTACAAGTACTAACCTTAATTGGGTTGTACTCCTTATGGGCTACCCCACTATAGCCTACACAAAGTAAGCAATATAACATTCTGACACATTACTGTCACTGTATGATATGCATTTTGCAATGTTCGTTTTTAACCTTCTGATTCTCTTTAAAAATAGCCTCTACTTGTTACCTTGTTTAGGATGTCTAGCCTTGGGATTATTGCCAACTTACATATGTCCCTGAACAAGCGTCCATGTGCAAACAAGGCCAAAACCGTCCAATCCTAGCCAGTGATCGAATGCTGCTTGACAGGAAAACTTTCGAATCCGTTAATCAAACATGTTGTGACCAATCATCCCACTACGGTCATCAAATTATGCCCGTCCCTGGTTCGCATTCTATGTTCGGCAAAAGGCAGCACCAACAATTTAGCTGCGGAAGTTTGTGAATCATCGAGTGCGTTGAACGACGACTTGACGCAAGGCAAATACAGCTGTCAGCCGCAATTTGGATAGGCATTGAGTGGTTTTAGCCTTAAAGCCCCTCATCGACCACACCAGTCAAAGTTGCCGCCAACTTCCCATCATCGGCGAATTTGCAGAGGTCCTGCGCAGGTCGACCTACTTCATCAGCGGAGATTCAATCAACAATAGTGAGAGCTGAATTATGTCAAAGGCTGTGGGGTTTTTCAGGTGATCGCAACGTTACTTAGCACTTGCTCATCTGTGGGTGCACAGAGGAAAATGGCAAGAGTTTAACTAAGAAAAGATGTTTGACACTGATTGCAAATGATGTATGCAAGTTGATATTGTCAAACTTATATTCTATAGTCTGTTTAGGCTGTAGTGGGGAAGTTCTTACAGGGTACAACACTTTTAGGTTTTCCATATGTACCCACCTGTTTTCTAGTCCAATCATTCCTCTCATTATTCTCACATGGTATAGAGCGGGTTCCCTAGTGGGACCGTTTTTTTTTAAGGGCCCACCACTACTATTTTTTTTTTCCTTACCTGCCCGAAGCGCGCTTCGCGCTTGTCTTAGCTGCGCCCCGCGCGCTCTGCCTTTCACGGCCCGCCCTTAGGGCCCTCCTCGTCGCGCCGCTCACGGCCCCCTTTGCGGCCCTTCGAGGCCCCTTTGCGGCCCTTCACGGCCCGTCGCGGCCCTTCGCGGCCCCCCTTGCGGCCCTTCGCGGCCCGTCGCGGCCCTTCGCGGCCCCTTAGCGGCCCTTTGCGGCCCTTCGCGGCCCTTCGCGGCCCCTTGCGGCCCCTTCGCGGCCCCCCCTTTGCAGCCCTTCGCGGCCCCTCTTGCGGCCCTTCGCGGCCCCTTTACGGCCATTCGCGGCCCCTTCAGCAGCTGCCGTAGCCCCTACTAGCGCGCCCCTTCCGTGCCCCTGCTGACGGGCACCTCCTAGCGCGCCCCTACCGGCCCCTGCTGGCGAGCCCCTACCGGCCCCTGCTGGCGCGCCCCTGCCGGCCCCTGCTGACACGCCTCTGCCGGCCCCTGCTGACGCGCACCTACTGGCGCGCCCCTACCGGCCCCTGCTGGCGAGCCCCTGCCGGCCCCTGCTGGCGCGCCCCTGCCGGCCCCTGCTGACGCGCCTCTGCCGGCCCCTGCTGACGCGCACCTACCAGTCCAAAGAGTGCAATCTTGGAGGGACCAGCAAGCTCGTTGATCATAAGAAGAGTGGTGCAGCAGTCAAGGAGCAGCAAAAGGGTGAGGATAGCCCCGGGCAGTAGCGGAGGAGGATTACGGAGAGAGCATGTGGGGCACTATTGCGAGTGCGGAACTCTCCATTCTGATTCGGCTACGGGGGAGTGTGATTGGCTCACCTTGCATCGGCGAATGGGCATGTGGCCCTGCCCATCTTGCAGCAGCTAGTGAAGAATGAGATGGTTGCTGGCATACGGGCTGCCCGACGTGCATGCAAGCCAAGTTCACCCGATTCCCGTTCTCTAGTTTGGAGGCAACGGCTAAGGCATCACTTGATGAGGTGGTGATGGACGTGGTGGCCCCCTTGAAGCTTGGAGCTGCTGGAGCAGAGTACTTCCTCACCATTGTGGACGTCTACACCCGCATGACCTGGGTGTACGTGCTGTCCAAGAAGAGCGACGTGGCTGAAACGGTGAAGATCGAATGAATGCCGATGGTGGAGCGGCAACAAGGCCAGCTAGTGAAGGCAATTCGCACTGATCAAGGGGGAGAGTTCCTGAGCAAGGATTTCTAAATGTGGCCGAAGAAGAATGGCATAAGGCGCTCCCTCACCATGACATACTCCCCTGCAATGAATGGCATCGCCGAGCGAGCGAACCAGACAATCACTGAGATGGCACGCGGGTTGCTCATTGAAGCCGGGCTACCCGACTACTTCTGGCCTGATGCAGTGCGGAGCGCGTGTGTGGCCAAAAATAGAGCCTTGAATCATGTGGGAGCAAAAAATTGGGTGCCCTATGTGGAGTGGATTGGAAGGAAGCCAAAGGTGGATATGCTTCGGGTGTTCGGGTGCATGTGCATGGCGCTTGTGCCTAAACATCTTCGGCACAACAAGCTCAGTGCCAAGGCGATATGGGCCGTACATTTGGGCATGGCTCAAAACAGCAAGGGATGGCTTCTTTTGGACCCATTCACCAAGAAATTCTTGGTGAGCAGGGACTGCAAGTTCACGGAGAATCTGATGTACAATGATTTGAAGGCGGAGAATGAGGCGAAGATAGACATGCGGTTTGGGGAGGTGAAGAGTTCCGGTTTGGAGCATGTGGAGCTGCCTTTGGAGCTGAGCAGCGGTAGCACCACCACAAGGCAATCTTCCCTTGTGAATGGGGAATAGGAGGCCAAGGATGCAGAGGAAGAAGAGGAGGTGCAGCAAGTGAGCGAGCGTGCACCGACACTCTTCTCGCACTACGAGTGCTCCACAGATCCGAGTCACCCCGCTGCAACGCCATGAGAGCCTTTATGTCCCTGCAGCTGAGGAGGAAGGACGGGGCAAAAGGAGAATCCAAGCCCCAAATAGGCTGACCTATGAGGCACTGGGAAAGCCAGCCAAGTCAGCCTTGACCGGAGCGGCACTTATAGTTGGAGAGTGACTATGACGAGTGTGCCTTCGCGTTCTTCTCTCCGGTGGAGATGCCGGGGGAACCAGCAACTATCAAGGAGGCCTTGGAGAGTAGTGATGCTGAGGAGTGGAAGAAGGCAATGGAGAGTGAGCTGAAGAGCACTGAGGAGAACGGCACGTGTGAAATGGTCGAGCTACCGGAGGGGCGTAAGACGATTACGTCCAAGTGGCTCTTCAAGATCAAGTCCGACACCGACGGCAAAATCGAGCGCTACAAGTCTAGGCTTCTGGCCAAGGGGTACCAGCAAAAGAAGCAGGTGGACCAAGCATTGAGCACGGTGGAGTCCGAGTACATGGCACTCCTCCGTGGCGTACGGGAGATTGTGTGGCAGCGGCGTTTGTTGGCTGAATCAGGGGAGGAGAAGCAAGGACCTACCCCACTCTACTGTGATAGCCAAGGTGTCATTGCACTTGCTAAGAACCCTGTGTTGCACGGCCTCACCAAGCACATGAGGGTGAAATGGCATTGGACGAGGAGCATGGTGGCCGCGGGTGAAGTTGAGTTGCACTACGTGAAGACGACAAGGCAGCCTGCTGACATGATGACCAAGACACTGGTGGAGCAGCATCATTGGAAGTGTTGCAAGCTGGCTGGGATGGCTCTGAACTGAGAGAGCAAGATCCTAAGGCCAACAATCCGAGGGGGTGTTTGTAGGTGCAACCCTATGGTTTGCATTCGGCTTGTTGTCCGTGTGCGTGCATGCGTGTGTGCATGGAATTGTATGAGGGCATGAAAAAATATACTTCATGCTTACAGTAGTGTGTGAATGATGAGGCATGCTTTTGAATGTGTGTGTCGAGTCAATAACGAGTTATCGCTAGTCGCGTGTCACGTCGTCGTTTGCGTGTTGTGTGCGGTTTTCTATTCTGTCACGTGTGGAATGTTCGGCGTGTCGCATGTGTGCGTAGCAGACTTCCAAGAACTCAAGGAAGAATTTATCTTGAAGAACTAGAGCCTTGGTTTCAAGAATCAAGTGATTTCGAAGCTCTCCAAAAGGGTAAACTTCAAGATAGTGAGAATAGTTACATTACAATGTTTAGTGTAATATTTCTCTTGGTAGGCCCTTGTGGAGGGTAGTTTTGAGACCCTTCATGGTTGGGTACAGTGTGACACTGTTTCACATTACTGTATCTCGGCTCTTGGGGTTTGTTGAGGCTGGGAGTCATTCCCAACTTGTAACTCTTCGTAATTTGTGTTCTAAGATTATAGTGGCTGGCATAGTGCCGTTCGTTCAAACCGACGTTGTGTCGTCAATTCTGCATTAAATCGTGCGATGTAAATTGATTAGTGTAGTTGACGTTAGGACGCTCCAGATCCAATTTGAATCAGGTCATTTGGAGCTGTGATCCGATCTCTATGAACGTTTAAAGCCGCTGCGCAGAAATCCGACCGTGCACTCTATCTTTCGTTTTAGGCACATTCAAGCCTGTTGTGACTACAACAAATATGACGCCGTTGCTGGCGCGCAACCTGTTGTTGCTGCTGCCGTGCGATTTGATGATGCTGTTGGCTCGCCAATCTGATGCCGCTACTGCCGCGCGATCTGCTGCTGGTGCGCCGATCTGATGCTGCTCCTGTCGCGCGATCTGCTGATGCCCCGATCTGATGCTGCTCCTGCCCCGCGATCAACTGCTGATGTGCCGATCTAATGCTGCTCGTGCGCGCGATCTGCTGCTGATGCGCCGATCTGATGCTGCTGGCGCACGATCAGGTGCTGGTGCTACCCCGTGATCTGATACTGCTGCTGACGCGCAATCAGCTGCTGCTGCTATTGCACATTCGGATGTTGTTGCTGGCACACGAACAGACTCTGCTGCTAGCGCTGGTTGCTGCTTGCTCGTGATCCAATGCAGCTGTTGGCGTTAGATCTGCTGACGCTACCGTTGTGCACGATTTGCTGTGGTGCGAGCTGCTGCTACACATACTGGAAATTGCTGTTGACTTTACTGGAGATTGCTCCAACTGCAATCTACTAGAAATTTTCACGCTGCTGCTGTTTGCAGCTTCAGGGGGCTGCTCTTGCGTCGACTTGTTATAGTCACAATAGGCTTCAATGTGCCTAAAACAAAAGATAGAGTGCACAATCGGATTTTTGCACAGCGAGTTCAAACGTTGATAGCGTTCTGGTCATAGTTGCAAATGACTTGATTCAAATTGGATCTGGAGCGTCTTGACGTCGCCTACACTTGGCAGTTTAGATTGCACGATTTCATTAAGAATTGACGACGCAACGTTGGTTTGAACGAACGGCACTATGGAAGCCATTATTGACTTAGAACACAAATTAGGAATAGTTACGAGTTGGGAATGACTCCCAGCTCCTACAAACCCCAAGAGCCAAGGACAGTGATGTGGAACAGTGCCACACTGTCCCCAACCACGAAGGTTCTCGAAACTACCCTCCACAAGGGCGTAGACGAAGAGAAATGTTACACTACACAAAGTAATGTAACTATCCTCACTATCTTGAAGTTTACCTTTTTGGAGAGCTTCAAAATCACTTGAATCTTGAAACCAAGGCTCTGGTTCTTCAAGATAAATTCTTCCTTGAGTTCTTGGAATTCTGCTGCGCACACCTGCGACACGCCGAACGTTCCACACACGACAAAATAGAAAACCGCACACGACACGCAAACGACGACATGACACGCGACTAGCGATAACTCGCTATTGACTCAACACACGCATTCAAAACCATGCCTCATCATTCACACACTATTTTAAGCATGATATATATACATATATTATCTCATGCTCTCATACCATGCCGTGCACACACGCATGCACGCAGACGGACAACAAGCCGAATGCAAACCGTAGGGTTGCAACAACAAACCCCCCCTCGAATCTTGCTCTCTCAGTTCAGACCCATCCCAGCCAGCTTGCAACACGTCCAATGCTGCTGCTCCACCAGCCTCTTGGTCATCATGTCAGCTGGCTGCCCCGTTGTCTTCACGTAGCGCAACTCAACTTCACCCGCGGCCACCATGCTCCTCGTCCAATGCCACTTCAACCTCATGTGCTTCGT
Organism: Closterium sp. Naga37s-1; assembly: GCA_947471745.1. Classification (NCBI taxonomy): domain Eukaryota; kingdom Viridiplantae; phylum Streptophyta; class Zygnematophyceae; order Desmidiales; family Closteriaceae; genus Closterium; species Closterium sp. Naga37s-1. The sequence goes on along the minus strand of CANJKZ010000723.1, from coordinate 273,787 downwards.
GAGGCCATGCAACACAGGGTTCTTAGCAAGAGCAATGGCACCCTGGCTGTCAGAGTAGAGTGGGGTAGGTCCTTGCTGCTCCTCCCCCAATTCAGCCAACAAACACCGCTGCCACACAATCTCTCGTATGGCACCGAAGAGTGCCATATACTCGGACTCCACCGAGCTCAATGCTTGATCCACCTGCTTCTTCCTCTCCCAACCAGTTGGGCTTCCACCGACACAGCAAATGAATCCTCCCACACTTGTCATGTCCTCCTAGTCTGATGCATAAGAGGAATCGGAGAAGGCTGTGTGGAACAAACGCCCGGGTTCAACACCATCCGCGCCCTTTTGGCGCCTTTGTGCCACCGCCGAATATTGCAGCCCAAACGTCGATGTTTGGCCAAGATACTTGGCCACCCTCATTCCAACTGGTACCTGCTCCTCATTGGGGCATTGAACAACCCTAGCCAGCTGCCGTGTAGCAAAGGCGACGTCCGGTCGGGTGTTTACCGCCGCGTACATGAGGCTGCCCACCAACGAGTGAAAACGGCGCCTCTCCTCTTTGCCAACACTCTCCTCCTCTGGTCCCTTCACACACTTCAACCCTGAAGGGAATGGAGTAGCCACATGGTCTTCAATCTGCCCAAAGTTGGCAGCCAAGGCCTCCAGGTACTTCCGTTGGTGCACACGCATACACCGTTTCTCCACATCTCGTTCGATGTGGAGCCCGATGTAGAAGCTCACGTCACCAAGGGCCTTGTACTTGAACTTGTCTTGAAGCTTCAGCATCATCTCCTTCACAAGGTCAGAGGAGGGTGAGAAAATGAGGATGTCATCCACATAAACCACCATGAAACTCCTCTGCTCGCCCTCGCCAAGCATGAACAAGTAATGATCGGCGGATGAGGGAGTGAACCCGATCTCCTCCAAGACTTCACGCAGCTTCAAGTACCACTGCCTAGGGGCTTGCTTAAGCCCATAGAGCGCCTTCTTCAGCTTCCACACTCTGCCACTACCATCATCAAACGCCTCTGGCTGCGCTATGAAAATCTCTTCTTCGAGAATGCCGTTGAGGAACGCGGTTGTCACGTCCATTTGTTTCACCACCCATCCTTTGATGGCAGCACCCGCGAGTAGGGTTCTCAGTGTCGTCGGATTCACCACAGGAGCAAACAACTCCTTATAGTCCACCTTCTCCTTTGCTGGTACCCCTTGGCCACAAGCCTAGACTTGTAGCGCTCGATTTTGCCGTAGGTGTCGGACTTGATCTTGAAGAGCCACTTGGACGTAATCGCCTTACGCCCCTCCAGTAGCTCCACCAATTCCCACGTGCCGTTCTCCTCAATGCTCTTCAACTCACTCTCCATTGCCTTCTTCCACTCCTCAGCATCACTACTCTCCAAGGCCTCCTTGAGAGTTGCTGGTTCCCCCGGCATCTCCACCGGAGAGAAGAACGCGAAGGCACACTCGTCGTAGTCACTCTCCAACTATAAGTGCCGCTCCGGTCAAGGCTGACTTGGCTGGCTTTCCCAGTGCCTCATAGGTCAGCCTATTTGGGGCTTGGATTCTCCTTTTGCCCCGTCCTTCCTCCTCAGCTGCAGGGACATGAAGGCTCTCATGGCGTTGCAGCGGGGTGACTCGGATCTGTGGAGCACTCGTAGTGCGAGAAGGAAGTGTCGGTGCACGCTCGCTCACTTGCTGCACCTCCTCCTCTTCTTCCTCTGCATCCCTGGCCTCCTCTCCCCCATTCACAAGGGAAGATTGCCTTGTGGTGGTGCTGCCACTTCTCAGCTCCAAGGGCAGCTCCACATGCTCCAAACCGGAACTCTTCACATCCCCCAATCGCACGCCTATCTTCGCCTCATTCTCCGCCTTCTAATCCTTGTACATCAGATTCTCCATGAATTTGCAGTCCCTGCTCACCAAGAATTTCTTGGTGAATGGGTCCCAAAGAAGCCACCCCTTGCTGTTTTGAGCCATGCCCAAGTGCACAGCCCATATCGCCTTGGCACCGAGCTTGTTGTGCCGAAGATGCTTAGGCACGAGCGCCATGCACATGCACCCGAACACCCGAAGCATATCCACCTTTGGCTTCCTTCATATCCACTCCACATAGGGCACCCATTTGTCTGCTCCCACATGAGTCAAGGCTCTGTTCTTGGCCACACACGCACTCCGCACCACATCAGGCCAGAAGTAGTCGGGTAGCCCGGCTTCAATGAGCAACCCGCGCGCCGTCTCCATGATTGTCTGATTCGCTCGCTCGGCGATGCCGTTCATTGCAAGGGAGTATGGCATGGTGAGGGAGTGCCTTATGCCATTCTTATTCAGCCATAATGAGAAATCCTTGCTCAGGAACTCTCCCCCTCAATCGGTGCCGATTGACTTGACTAACCGGTCTTGTTGCCGCTCCACCATCGGCATTCATTCGATCTTCACCGTTTCAGCCACGTCGCTCTTTTTGGACAGCACGTACACCCAGGTCATGCGAGTGTAGACGTCCACAATGGTGAGGAAGTACTCTGCTCCAGCAGCTCCAAGCTTCAAGGGGCCCACTACGTCCATCACCACCTCATCAAGTGGTGCCTTAGCCGTTGCCTCCGAACTTGAGAACGGGTAACGGGTGAACTTGGCTTGCATGCACGTCGGGCAGCCAAGTACCTCATCGGGCTCCCCCTTCACACGTATGCCTGCAACCATCTCATTCTTCAATAGCTGCTGCAAGATGGGCAGGGCCACATGCCCCATTCGCCGATGCAAGGTGAGCCAATCACACTCCCCCGTAGCCGAAGTCAGGTTGGAGAATGCCGCACTCGCAATAGTGTCCCACATGTTCTCTCCGTAATCCTCCTCCACTGCTGCCTTGGGGTTCTCCTCATCCTTGTGCTGCTTCTTGGCTGCTGCACCGCTCTCCTCGTGTTCACCGAGCTTGCTGGTCCCTCCAAGATTGCACTTCTTGGACTTAATCTCCTTAGCGCGACCGTTCGCGCCATCGCCGCTACCAACCGCTTCACCCTTGGTGCTGATGCTTGCTGTCACTTGCCTCTCCTTAGGCATGGGGACCACAGGGATCTGCCACATCTCGTTGTAGACATCCCTATCCTCGTGAAGGTCCCAAAGAATCCACTCGCCAAGCCTCGCGGTGTAGGTCTTACCTCCCTTCGAGCTCGTGTCCATGCCGACCTTTTGCAACCGCCGCACGGAAATCAGGTTGGCAGCAAGGTTGGGCACCCAAAGCACGTTCTTGAGGCCCACCATCTTCCTATCAGCACCCTTGAACATGGCCTTGCCCATGCCTTTCACCTCTTCTCGCTGCCCCAAAGCCGATGTCACATGCTTCACCGGTGACGACTCAAGTTCGGTGAGCAAGTCCGCACGAGGTGTCATGCTATAGGTAGCGCCGCTATTGATCACCCAATAGTCCAGGGAGTGTAGGGTGACCTTCCCCACAGCTGCTGGCTCCTCAAAGCTTTCATCCTTCTCTGGACCTGCCGGTGCTTGTGTGGACACGAAGAAGAATTGACCCGAAAAGCGATCGTCCCTCGACTCGCTCTCGTTGTCACCGTTCCTCATATTTGCAGCACCACCTCCGCGACCGCCACGGCCTCCACGGCCTCTTCCTCTCCCTCCCCCTGCTCCTCTACCCTCTTGGCCTTGAGCAGGAGTCCATCCATCAGGGAGATTGTAGCAATCGCGCCACATATGTCCGCTCTTGTGACAATAGTGGCACTCGCCGTCGAATCGGCCGCGACCGCGTCCGTAGCTCTTGCTGTCGCTACCGTATCCGCCACTCCCGCGGCCTCCATTGAAGTTGTTGCTGCCAAATCTGCCTCCCACTCGTCCTCTGCCCCTTCCACGGCCATACCCTCGGCCGATGCTTGCTGCCCCGGCGCCATCCGCACTCGCCAACTCACGGCGGCGGAAGTCCTCTTGAAGGATCGCTCGCTTCACGTCTTCAAGCGAGAGGCGGGGCAAGTCACGATTGAGGTTGATGATGAGCGAGGACCATGACTTTGGGAGCAGGGTCAGAAACTTGGTCTTTATTTGGAGCTCACTGTAGTTCAAATCAGCTCCCTCAAGCCACGTCAACAAGTCGAAGAATTTCTGCACCCCTTCTTCAACCGCTTCGTCTTCTTCAATTCATAGTGCCGCCATTTGCCGTTCCAACACCACGGCTACCGCCGCTGTTGCAGGAGCGTGTACACCCTTGAGAGCAGCCCATGCCCATTACGAGTGTCTTGACCGCGATGACAACAACGAGGACGACACCAAGGGAGGCCGCAGTCGATCGACCAGCCGTCGCCCACGTCAAGATGCAAAGCCGCGCAAGTAGAAGCAGATGTTGAAGAAGACGTCGTCGACGAAGGACGTGGCAACTCCAGCGGCAAGAGCGGAGGCGACGAGGAGGCGTCGTGCTCGATGGTCGGCGTAGTGGAGCCGATGGTTTCATTGGCGCCGGAGGCTGGCGAGGACTTCCAAGCGGTGGCGGCAGCTATGCAAGCCAACCCGATGGCGGTGCTGCTCGACAGCGGCTGCTCCCACCACTTGATGGGGACGAAGGCGGTCTTCATCGACATGGTGCCGAGCGACGGCGTGAAGCACATTCGTGGATTCAACGGGGCACTACAGCCTATTGAGGGTCGCGGAACCGTTGCTCTGCAAAAGGAGGCCGAGAAGCAGGTCCTCATCCCCGACGTGCTCTACGTTTCGGGCGTACAGGCGAACCTGCTATCTGCTGGCCAGCTGAAGGAGAGCGGAGTGCAGCTGCAGGGCGACGTCAACGAGATGCTGCTCGTCGCTGCAACCGGGGAGGTGCTCGGTCAAGCACGCTACAACGGACGAGTCCTCTACACCGACCTTCACCCCTGCTTGACGCGATCGTTGTCGACCAAGGTGGTGGCTCTACGGATGATCGTCTCGGCGAAGAAGTCGACCTCTGACCGGTTGCGTGCGAGGCTCGCGCACGTCGGCGTCGACATGATCAAGTGCTCGGCGAAACATGAAGTTGCTACTGGGCTCGACATCACTCCGTCGACCGGAGCAGACCCGCCATGTGTCTCGTGTGTCGGAGGAAAGCTGGCGCGGCACACCTTCCCCGACAAAGGCTCGGACGCCGAGGAGGTGCTGGCTGTCATGCACATTGAATTGTGCGGGCCATTTCTGCTTGCTGCCAAGGATGGCAGCTTGTACTTCCTGCTGCTGAAGGATTGCCACGCTCGATTTGTGTGGGTGATGGCGGTTGCTAAGAAGAGAGACGTGCTGCCGGAGTTCGAGAAGTGGCTTGTGCTGGTGGAACGACAGGCGAAGAAGTCGGTGCTGATGCTCCGATCAGACCAGGGAGGGGAGTTCCCCGGGAAGGAGTTCACCGACTTTGTCGACGGCAAGGGCATCGTCCACGACCTGACGTGCCCTTACACTCCGCAGCAAAACGACATGGCTGAGTGTGAGATGCGCACGGCTGTCGAGTCCAAGAGGACGATGCTGCTGCACATGGGCGTGCAGCACCACTGGTGGCACCTCGCTCTACGACAAGCTGTGTGAGTGCGCAACTGCTTGGAGCGGTCGACGACGCCGCTGGGGACGACTCCATACCAACTGCTGACCGGGAAGAAGCCCGACCTCTCGCTGGCGCGGGTGCGGGGCTGCATGGTGCAGTTAATGGTTCCTGAGCAGCAGCGGGGTGGGAAGCTTGTGCCGAAAGCTCGCTTGGGGCTTCACGTGGGCGTGTCACCGGAGAGTAAGGGCTGGAAGGTGCTCGACCTGACCGACAACAAGGTGGTCAGGTCAGTCAAGGTGATCTTCTACGAGACGCTGCCGCTGGAGGTGTGGAAGGCAAAGTTTGGGCCGGCGTTGGGGCGGATGCAGACACACCCGCTGACGGACACCTCGACGGCGATGATTTCCTTGCTCGCCGACGTCGATGAGCCTGCTGATGAGAATGTTGTGGAGGTTCTTCCACCTCCCCCTGTTCTTGCTCCTCCCTTCCCCGTCGCAAATCGGCCTGCTTCGACACCTGTGTCTGGCGTCGGCCAGTGGCGTCGTTGAGGGCTTGGGGCTGACGGGCAACCTCAAGCACATGGAGCGACGCTATGCCTGGCTGCAGAACATGGTGAGGCGTGGGAAGTTCGTACTGAAGTACATCCCGACCACCAAGCAGCCGGCTGACTTCCTGACAAAGGCGCTGCATTTTCCGGCTTTCATCTAGTGCTCTGTCGCCGTCGGCCAAGTTCGTCTGGCCGACGTCGGCGACAGAGACGATGATGTGCAGCAGTAGGTGCCGTGCTCTTCTGCACGGCTGGTGCGGTGACGGCGTGCTGTATATGGGGTGCACGCCGAGGATGAGTTTTCTCCGTAGTGTGCTACCGTGTGGACTGGGGGCCCAAGCGTGAGCGTGGCAGGGGAGTCTTAACGGGAATGGAGTGTTGGCCCCACCCTCGCTTGGTCAACGCCAACGACTTGGTCGGATGTACGGGAGTTGGAGCCGACCGTTCACAGTGGGAGAGCTGCTCGTCAGGCTTCGTCGAGCTGCAGGGGACCGCTGTGGTGTTGCTGTCGACCAGGGAGCTCGACAACATCAACTGACTGGTCTGGGCGACAGGTGAGCTGTTGACCAGGAGGGTCAGTTCGATCGGGAGGTCGACGGAGCAGTCCGTCGACCTGACAAGTGAGCAGCGGTCGACGAGGAGAGCTCGGGGACAACAGCTGACATTTCTGGTCAACGGTAGGGGTCCGTCGACCAGGGGGTAGCTCGACGGGAGCTGTGGTCGACCAGAGGGACCTGGTGGTCGACCAGAGGCACTTGGTGGTCGACTAGAGCACCTGGGGTTGTCTAGGTCGACCGGGTAACCTGCTCGGCGAGTTCTGCAGAGGCATGCAAACGTCGTTGAGGTCGCGATGGCAAAGGCGACTTCGGGTTGGTATCCCGAAGTCGATGTGGCTCGTCAGGCGCAGACAACAGCCGACGGATGCACAATGGTGCTAGTCTGGCCAGTCGTCTGCACGCACCTGCGAGCGTGCGCACTGCTGTCTTCTACGGGGCAACGCTGGACAGCCGCTCTGCTGCAGCGTTGGCACACCGTCGACCTGCTGTGTTGGCATGTCGCCTTTGTGCAGTGTTGGCGCGGCTCCTCTACGCAACGCTGGCAGGCGGTCGACCATGCTGTGCTGTCGGTCGACCATGCTAGCTGCAAGGTTGTTAGGTGTCTGATGTAGTCATTGTTGTCATTGCTTGTTCAAACAATTCTGTAATTTCGACTTTCCTAGTGGAAACCCTTGCAGATTTCTCTCGTGATTATGCAAGCACTAAGGAACTAGGCAAAGCTACAATCACTCCTTAGTAGTTCGTGACAACCCCCGTAGTCTAGCTAAATACCGTTGTAGAGTGAATCTCCACACGATTGCGGCTGCTGCTCCTGTGCGATCGCTACTACTGCTGCTGATGTGCGACAGCTACTGTTGCTGCTGATGTGCGATCGCTACTGCTGTAGTGAGATCTATTACTGCCGCCGCGCGATCTGCTGCCACTTCTCTGCACGAGCTGCTGCTGCTTATTATGGCGCGACCTGAGGCAGGTGCTTGTGATTTGCTGTTCTTGCTGCTCGATCTGCTCCTACTTCTACGCAACCTGCTGCAGGTGCTATCAAGATCGCCCTTGGCGGAACAATAGACCCTGCACTTACGAGCTATTTGTCAGAATGTTATAGTGCTTACATTTGTGTAGGCTATAGTGGGGTAGCCCATAAGGGGTACAACCCAATTAGGGTTAGTAATTGTATCCAAAAGTTTCATAGTTCATTCATTCTCGTTCGTTACTTTGACACAATTGTCTCCACTGCAGCTGTACTGCACGTAACCCAAATTGCATTTGCAATTGTGGTGCCTTATAAATATTTTGACAGTGGCCGTATAAAGATTATGATATACTTTGGCCTTATACGTAAGATTTTGACCCCATGCAAAAGCTATGTTGCGAAACTTCATTGTTGTTCAATATTGTTCAGAAGGGGTTCAAATATTCTACCCTAAACCCTAAGGGGGCGATATGGTAAACACAAAACTTGTCCGCGGGGCTTTGTTTGCTGATGAACCATTTTAAAAGGGGATTGAGCGCCTTATCTGTTAGAGACTAAGGACAGAGTCTATGAAGATTAAGGGCCGAAATATCTCAAAATCGTCAACTATAATTCTGGACAGAAACCTCGTCGTCCCAAGAAACGTCGTCGACAAAACACTCACTTTTATAATTCTCTCAACCTCGAGTATGTTGTAGCCCTTGAGCGTGGCTATCTTTCTCAATTTAAATCGTATCAAAAGGAGTATAACTCGAGTTATGACTTTCGGCGCACTAACGGGTATGCTGCCATAGAAACTTAACTCAATCACAATTTACTCCCAAGTTACACATAAGAAATTTGGAGTAGCAATTGAACCAGGCAGGAGGGGATGAGGAGGATGAGAGGGAAGGTCCCAAGGGAGTCCCCAACCAAGGAAACCCCATACCACACAATTCCCCTCTCTATAGGCACCCCAACTTTGACATTTGTCACTTTCCCAACTCATGCCATCCACCTCACCCAACTTGGCCACACTTGCCAACCTAGTTTGGCTTCTTCCAACCACTTGGCATCATCTACAGTGATGATGACAAATTTTCCAACCCCCAAAAGTCTGTACCCAATATTGAGTCAACCCGCAAATTCCCATAGTCATCGCATCTCAATCAAAACTTCGAACAATCATATATTTCTCGTTCTTGCTCCGATCGCGGGGATTCTCGGTTCGTCGCAAAGCTCTCAAGAAGAGGAGTCACTTCAGATATCTGCTCAAGGAAAATAACACTCACACACACTCAGAAAACACAAACAACACCAAACACAAATTCTTGCACACGCTCACACCACGAATGCAACACACGAACATATGATGGGAGGCAGACAGACGTGAATGCAAATGATAGCATCACATAACAAACTCCCCCTCTGGCTGCCTACCATCATCCCACATGCCATAGCTCAAGCATGCACCCTCAATGCACACTAATTCCACCAAGCTTCATCCCCTTCCAATGCTCATTTCCAACCAGGCGCTTGGTGAGAATGTCTGCCGCCTGCTACTGGGTCTTCATTATCTCCAACCGCACTTCCTTGTCCAGGAGCCTACTCACCCAGTGCCACTTGGGCCTGATATGCTTTGTCAGCCCATGAAGACATGCATTCTTGGCCAGCTTCACAGCTGACTCATTGTCACAGAACATCATAGTCGGCTCCCTCTGACAAACACCAATCTCCTCCAACAAACGCCTCAGTCACACCACCTCCTTCACCCCATAATGAAGGGCCATGAACTCGGTCTCACACGAGGACAGCCCCAACTCGTTCTGCTTCTTGCTGCGCCAGCTCACTGTACCACCTCCAAACAGGCACACATAGCCTCCAATGCTGGTGCCATCCGCCTTCACAGAGTTGAAGCTAGCGTCGGTGTAGCAACTCAAGAGCATCTCCCCCTTGCCCAAATCAGCAGCACCCCGTTGCTGCCTTTGCCTCACAGCACTGTACTCCAAACCCACAGATGTTTTAGCACTCACATAGCGGACCAACCTCTTGGCCGCTTCTAGCTGCTCATGACTGGGGCGTGAGACCACACTGGCAAGCCTGGATATAGCAAAGGCAATGTCAGGTCGCGTGTGGTTAGCCGCATAGTTGAGTGCCCCAACCATGGAATGAAACAGCTTCCTGTTGCTCTCACCCACCACCTCCTCATCAGCACAGGGCTCCACAGTGAAACCCGAAGGTAGTGGGGTGGCTGGCTTTCCTCCATCTTGCAGCCCATACTTCTCAGCCAGCCCCTCACAGTACTTCCTCTGGTGTAACCTCAACACTCCCTTGTCAAGGTCTCTCTCCACATGCATCCCAAGGTAATACTTGACATCTCCCATCTTCGAGCACTTGAACTGCATCTCCAGCATCTCCTCCACACGCTCAATCATTGCAGACAACTCAGAGAAGAGAAGGATGTTATCCACATACACCAAGAGCATGAGGAACTGCTCCTTCTCTTACAGCAGGAACAAGCTGTGATTACACTCGCTCTTCTTGAAACCCCCAGCCAACAGTGTCTCCTCCAGCTTGTGGTACCATGCGCGAGGAGCCTGCTTCAGGCCATAGATGACCTTCTTCAGCCTGCACACCCTGCCACTCCCATCATCCAACCCCTCAGGCTGCAGCATGTACAGCTCCTCTAGGATGATCCCATTGAGGAAAGCAGTTGTGATGTCCATCTGCTTGATCCTCCATCCACGGTTTGCAGCCGTTCCCAACATCACCCTTAGTGTAGTCCCTTTCCCCACAGGAGCAAAGATCTCATCAAAGTCCTTCCCCTTTGTCTGCTGGAACCCCTTAGCCACAAGCCTTGACTTGTAGCGGGTCAGCTCCCCATCAGGTCCATACTTGTGCCTGAAGATCAGCTTCGAAGAGATTGCCTTCTTCCCAGGAGGCAGCTCACACAACTCCCACGTTTCATTCTCCAGCAGAGAGTCATACTCCTCCTTCACACTCTCCTTCCACTTCTCAGCATCGGGCCCCCTCAAGGCCTCAGCTAGCGTCTTGGGCTCAGGGACGGCTGCCCAGTAGCAGTGTGCTATCTCATCCTCATCACACTGCTCAGCCACACTCCCAACCTGTACCACCTTTAGCTTTCCAAAGCTAGGATAGGTCAGCCTGTTAGGAGGGCGCACATCCCTCCAAGGACGGTCTGGCGGATGTTGGGTATGTGGTGGAGCATCTTGCTATTGCTGCTGCTACTGCTGCAGTTTCTGCTCCTCCTCCACCTCAGGTTCTCCCCCATCCTCAGTCACCTCAGAGATCTCCTCATCTGAGACAGTGACCTGCACTTGCCTCGAAGGCCGCTGCACCTCATCGGCCTCAATGATCAGCGGTGTAGTAGGAAGCTTCTGCTGCTGCTGCTTCCACTCCTTGTAGTACAAGGACTCAAGGAACTTCACATCCCTTGACACAGTCAGCTGCTGGCTGGTCAAGTCCCATATCAACCAGCCCTTATGACCGTTAGCAAGCCCCAAGTGTACTCCCGATCTCCCATAAGCCTCCAACTTTCCCCTCTTCTCCTTAGGCACATGAAACACCACCATGCAGCCGTAGGCTCTCAGCATGCTGACTGCTGGTGCACTCCCATACTACTTGGTGTAGGGGACCTACAGCTTGTCCCCCACAGTCGCCAACACCCTGTTCTTCACAAGGGCAACCTCCCGCAGTGCAGTCACCCAAAACGGATCCGGCAGCCTTGCACGCCCAAGGAGAGTGCGAGCACCTACCTGCAGGGTCCGGTTGAAGCGCTCAGCCACGCCGTTCTGCTGAGGGTTGTAGGGCACCATGAGCTGATGCTGGATCCCCTTCTTCTTCAGCACCGCCTCAAAATCAGTGCCAATGAATTCTCCCCCGTTGTCATTGCGGATCATCTTCACCTTGTGTCGTATCTCCCTTTGAGCTCTCGGCATCCACTCCTTAAGAACAGCCGCTGCCACTCCCCCCTTAGTCTTGAGAGGGTACACCCACACCGCACGGGTGTGGTCGTCCACAATGGTTAAGAAGTAGCGGCTGCCCGAGAGAGAAGGGGCCCTCGTAGGGCCCACCACATCCATGTGCACAAGCGCGAGCGGGGCCTTGGCTGGTCCCGTGCCGCTGCTGAAGGGAAACTTTGTGAACTTGGTCTCAAGGCATGTAGGGCAGCTCCCAATCTCCTTCACTGCCCCTTTCACCTCCAACCCCTTCAAGCTCCCATCCTTCACCAACTTCTGCAGCATAGGAAAATTCACATGACACAGCCTCTCGTGCCACGTCTCCCAATCAGCCTCACCATTTCTAGATGAAGCCTTTGCCCATGCAGCTGTCGCATCCACACCAGCAAGTACCTCACCATGTGGCTGCTGTGGCTGCTGCACATTCTTGACTGCATCCTGGGCCCCATCAGATGGTGCAGTCTCCTCTCCTCCTGCAGTTGCCTTTGCCGTTGCTACTGCTGCTGCCGTTGCTGGTAGTTTCCCGTTCCAAGGGATAATGGGCAGCTGCCATATGTCCTTCATGCAGCTGCTCTTCTCCTCCAAATCCCACAGCTGAAATTTCCCAAGCTTTGCACGGCAACTGGTTGGACGGAAGGTAACTTCAGCCTTGCTCTTCTGCAGCCGGCGCACAGAAAGAAGGTTAGCGGACAAGCCTTCAACTAACAGCACATTCCCCAGCCACATAAGCCCCCCATTGGCTCCCATTACCTTGGCATTCCCAACACCAATCATAGGGAGCAAAGCACCTGAAGCGGCAACCACAAACTTACTCTTTTTGGGGGGCTTTACCTCGTCAAGAAAATCTGCCCGTGGAGTCATCTGACTCGTGCAACCTGAATCTATCACCCAGTGAGTGAGGGGGTGCATCACAACCTTCCCAACTGAGCCCACATCACCCTCACTCCCTTTAACATCCTCAACCATGAGGAACATCCCAGGGTCGGCTTTACCGTGTGTACTATCACCTTGTGCACCTGAACCTTGCACACCGCCACCTCGTGCACGTTCACCACTTGGCGGCTTCATGCCAGGGGTTGCCCATCCCTCAGGCCGGCTGAAACACTTGAACCACGGGTGTCCAGCCTGTTGCAGTACCAGCACGCTCCCTCCATTCGGGTACTCCCCCTGCCACCAGAGCTCCCATACCCCTCGCTATAGTCACCTCGGCCTCTCCCTCTGCCAAAGCCTCTCCCACGGCCTCGGCCTCTCCCTTCCCCTCTTCCTCTGCTGCCTCCTGCAGCTCCATACCCCTCAGCAGTTTTGTTGGCAGCACCACCACCCGTGTGGCGCCTGCGGAAGTCCTCCTGCAGAATCTGCTGCCGTAGCCACTCAGGTGTCCACTGGTCCTGCTGAGTGTTGAGGGTGGGGATGAGGTTGTCCCACGAGTTGTCGAGCACTAAGATGATCTTGGTGCACTGCTGCATCTGCGACACATTGCTGCCCGCCGCTGCCATCCTCGCATAGGTGTCCTTGATCTTGTCAAGGACCGTCTTCACATTATCGCCCGGTCGCATGGAGAGGGCAGTCAGCTCCTTCTCCAACAAAATCACCATCGGCAACGTGTTGGGCTGAATCACATCGCGCAGTAGCTTCCACGCCTTTGGTATGGAATCATCCAACTCCACCAAATCCTTGATGTGTTGGAACATATCGTTGTTGACCGATTGAAGGACTAGGACATACAGCACCGCACTCTTCTCAATCCACCGATCGCGGGCATCTCCTTCCTCCGGCATCTTCTCTTCACCCATCGCAAGTTTCAGCAGCTTGTAGCGCTTGAATGCACTCCGCATCCGCCCACTCCATTCCTCATAGTTTGAGCCATCCAATGCATCGATCTTGGATGGTGGCGGCTCATTTCTCTTCTCAGCTGCATCTCCACTCCCTTGACTTATTTCCTCTGCTCCCAATCACAGGTTCCAGCTCCCCCTTTGATGTCCACACTGAAGACCCACTCAATTTCCACAAGTGTCGGCGCCAATGAAATTTCGGCAGAGTTTCCCCTTAGCGGAAGTCACATGCAACCTCCAGAACTCCACTTAGGCACGCCCACAGGCCATGGTGGGTCTATGAGGGTCTTCACACTTCAGTAGACACTCCAAAAATTCCTTAATCAAGCTCTGATACCACTTGTTAGAGACTCAGGACGGAGTCTATGAAGACTAAGGGCCAAAATATCTCAAAATCGTCAACTATAATTCTAGACAGAAACCTCGTCGTCCCAAGAAACGTCGTCAACAAAAACCGCTCTGTCAGAATTCTCTCAAACTCGAGTATGTTGTACCCCTTGACCGTGGCTATCTTTCCCAATTTGAATAGTATCAAAATATGGATTATAGCTTGAGTTATGAATCTCGGCGCACTAGGGGGTATGCTGCCATAGAAACTTAACTCAATCACAAAGTTGTCTCACAAGTTCACACAAGATCGTTGGAGTGGCAATTGAACCAGGAAGGAGGGGATGAGGAGGACGAGAGGGAAGGTCCCAAGGGAGTCTCCAACCAAGGAAACCCCATACCAGACAATTCCCCTCTCTATAGGCACCCCAACTTTGACATTTGTCACTTTCCCAACTCATGCCATCCACCTCACCCCACTTGGCCACACTTGCCAACCTGGTTTGGCTTCTTCCAACCACTTGGCATCATCTACAGTGATGGTGACGAATTTCCCAACCCCCAAAAGTCTGTACGCAATATTGAGTCAACCCGCAAATTCCCATAGTCATCGCATCTCAATCAAAACTTCGAACAATCATATATTTCTCGTTCTTGCTCCGATTCTGGCGATTCTCAGTTCGTCGGAAAGCTCTCAAGCAGAGGAGTCACTTCAGATATCTGCTCAAGGAAAATAACACTCACACACATTCAGAAAACCCAAACAATACCAAACACAAATTCTTGCACGCTCACACCACGAATGCAACATACGAACATATGATGGGAGGCAGACAGACGTGAATGCAAATGATAGCATCACATAACATTATCAAGCTTTTAATTTTGGGAAGAGGCCAACGAAGAAGTTTTTTTCCGCCTGCACTGTAGTGCTGCATGCTGTCAATATTTGCGTTGTTACGCTAACATTGGTGTCGTTTCCAGCATAATGTGTTTCATCACAATTTCTCAGACAACTACCACGCGGACTCCTTGAGGAGTTTTGTCTTACCATTTTGTGACTTTGGACAATCTAAAAAAATAAAAATAAAAAAATAAACGCTTGAAATGGCGATTAAGTTTTTGCTTATTTTGTTGCATTGCATCACAATTGTGAACTCCTCATACAATATTGCTGATACTAGCTGCCATATTTGAATTACTTGCACTAACATTGGTGTTAACATTCTCAAGCGTGAGTGTCTGATTCATCAGACTTGGGATCGGAACCAGCATTTGGTACCTTTTTTCGGAGTACCGGCAAATCCGCCTTGTGAGAATTAACGAGAAGGATGAGACTAGAAAGGAGATGGGTACAAGTAGAAAACACAAATTGTTGTACCCTCTAAGAACTACCCTACTACAGCCTAAACAGACTATAGCATATATAAGTTTGACACACCCCCATAGGCAAAGTGGGGGAGAACAAGGGGTCACAAGACCAGTCAAGAAGGTAAAGCAAGCTCAGGGTGGATCACAAAGTCACCACGCAGTCTGAGCACAAGCAAAGGGCCACAAGGCCAGTTCACATGCAGAGTTATATAAAGGAAAGCAAACAATACAGTGAACACAACCTAGCAAGTGTAAGCATGCAGGTATAAGTATATAGAGTACAATACAAGCAGAGTCAAGAAATCAACAAGTGAGGCACAGTGGGTACAAGGCCTAACACAGTACAGAAACGCTGATGATCACAAGGCTGAAGTGCCTTGGTGAAAACATCAGCAGTGTTGGCCTGAGAGGCCACGTGGGCAAGACGAAGCTGACCGCGCTGCTGCAACTCTCGAGCAAGGAAGTAGCGCAGAGCAATGTGCTTCGTTTTGTGCTCCAGTCAGTGCTCCTGACACAAGGCCAGCATGGCCTTGTTGTCGACGTACACAACTGGAGGAGAACGAGGCGCCTCTCCCAAGTCGGTCAGCAGGTAGGTGAGCCAGCGTAGCTCCTGTGCAGCCATGGCCCCAGCGTAGATCTCAGCCTCACAACTGGAGCTGAGAACAGAAGAAGAACGGGTAGACCGCCAAGAGACAGAACCGGAGCCAAGACTGAAGGTGTAACCCTGTGACGACCGCTCCGTAGTCAAGTCGTCAACCCAGGAGGCGTCTATGTGACCAAAGAGGACAACTCGAGCCCGTCCTCCAAGCACGAGCCCCATGCCCGATGTACTGCACAAGTATCGCAACACCATCTTCGCAGCATCCCAGTGCACCTTTCGGTGTCTGCCGGGAGCCACGTAGCGAGCCAGAAGGCTGAGAGGGTATGCGAGGTCAGGTCGTGTGCAAGTCATCAGGTACATGAGGCAGCCCACAAGCTCTGGATACGGGCCACTCGGCTCTACGGACTCGTCGGAAGGTGAAGCTGAGAGCGAGTGACCGGTAGGCAGAGGAGTGGACTGTGGCGAGGAGTACGTGAAGCCGAAGCGCTGAAGGACCCGCTGCACCATGTGTGACTGAGTCAAGGTAATGGTGCGCTGTGCTCTGTCCCGGGTGACCCGCAAGCCAAGATAGCTGGTCAGCTCACGCAGGTCTGTGCACGTGTGTCTCTTCTGAAGCTTGGACTTCACGTGGGCGAGTGCCTCAGTGTCAGCAGTAGCAAAGACGAGGTCGTCTACGTACACGAGAACGTAGAACGGCGGCAGAGTAGTGTCAGTGCGTAGAAACAGAGAAGGGTCAGCAGTGGAAGGAGCAAAACCAAGAGAAGCAAGAGTCGTCCTGAGTGTGTCGTGCCACTCACGGGGTGCCTGGCAGAGACCGTAGACTGGCCGCCGGAGGCTCCACTGGGTACCAGCAGGAAACGACCCAATAAAGCCAGGTGGGCGGGGCAGCCAGATCTCCTCGTGCAGGCTGCCTTGTAGGAAGGCTGTGCTGAAGTCAAGCGAGTGGAGCTCGTAGTCACGCTGAGCAGCAACGTGCAGCAGTACCCGAAGAGTGGTCATCTTTGGGGTAGGGGAGAAGGTCTGAAAGAAGTCAACTCCCTGTCGCTGACTGAAGCCACGAGCAACGTAACACGCCTTGAAGACAGGCGGAGAACCCGGCGGCCGCTTCACCCTGAAGATCCACATGCCACTGACGATGTTCGCCCCAGGCGGGGGAACCTCGTCGACGTAAGTGCCCGTGGACTTCCAGGAAGCCATCTCGGCGTCCATGGCTGCCTGCCACTGAGAGGAGTAGGGACCCTCTATCGCCTCTGCGTAAGAGCGCGGGGTCGGGATGTCTGGTGCATCCGGGTCTCCCTCAGGGGCAAGCAGCATGGACACCAGATGAGGTACAGAAGCAGCAAAGCACTCAAACTCCTCCTGTCTGTCCTCAAGAACGTCTGTGCCAAGAGCACACTCACCCCCGATGGACGGAGGACAGACAGACACAGACGCAGACTCAGTAACAAGACGAGCGGCGTAGTCTAGGCGACAGGCTGCAGCAAAGTCAACAAGCTCAGCAACAAGAGCAGACGCAGCAGTGGACTCAAACAAAGGGTCAGTGACAGCAGTGGCCAGAAGATGCGTGACAGCTGGACTAGCAGCACGTAGGGAGTTAGACGCAGGGTCCGGACTGGCAGGAAGAGAGGACGCAGGAGGAGACGGCAGAGGGATACGCTGTGGAGCATTGGAAGGACGCACAGTCATAGAGTGAGTGCCAGGGACAGGAGGAGGACGCGGACACGAGACACGACCAGCGCGAACAGGACGGACAGGCGACGCAGGACGAGACTCAGGCTCACGACGCTCCGTAAGACCACTAGTCGGTCCAGAGTAAGGAGAAAGACCAGGCAGTGGAGAGGCTGGCTGAAACCGCGACTGGGACTGGACTGGCGGTGGACTCAGTAAAGGAGGAGGAGGAGGGACCAGGAGAAGGCGGGGAGCCAAGAACCTGCTGAAGAAGCGGAACGTAGTACGGCCGCGGCCGCACAGCACCTCCAGAGACAGCAGAGACAGAACCGGTACCCTCAGCCCCAGGGTCTCCAGTCCCAGCAGCACCTCCAGCAGCTCCAGCACCAGCAGCACCTCCAACAGCTCCAGCACCAGCACCACCTCCAGCAGCTCCAGCACCAGCAGCACCTCCAGCACCAGTAGCACCACCAGCAGCACCAGCACTAGCAGCACCTCCAGAAGCCCCAGCAGGACCTCCAGTAGCTCCAGCAGCACCCCGACAGCGCCGAGAGTACCACTCACGAAGCTGCTGTGGAGAGAGAGGCTCCCGCCGCGGCGGGACACCGAGAGCACCTCCAGACTCAGCACGCGCAGGCTCAGCACCTCCAGACACAGCACCCTCAAGCTCTACACGCCCAGGCTCAGCACCCCCAGGCTCAGAACGCCCAGACTCAGCACCCCCAGTCTCAGCACCCCAAGTCCCCGCACCCGCAGGCTGAACACCCCTAGCAGCACCTGAGTCGACAGCTACCTCGACCGGCTCGGCAAGGTCTACCTGGGACACACCTGAGGGGGCAGGACCCTGGGGGGGGAGGGGGTCTACCGGGGGAGTACTTGGTGCGAGGAAGAGCGGCGGGGGGGGGGGGGGGGGAGAGGCAGTGCAGTAGGGAAAAAGACGGTAGTACGACACCAACTCGTCAAACGTGACGTCCTGAGAGGACAGAACACGACGCGAGGTGGGGTGGTAGAACTGCCACCCGGGTGCGTCAGGAGGGAAGCCAAGGAAGACACAGGGAACGGCACGGGAGGACAGCTTTTCCGCGGTAGTATCGCGGACAAAAGCTCGAGATCCCCAGACACGGAACGCGGACGCATCGCCAACCTTCCCCGTCCACCGCAGAGTAGGTGTGGTCTCCGGCAAGGAGACACGAGGCTGAAGGTTGATCTGATGCGTAGCGTACTGAACCGCGAACGGCCACAGAAAATGGGGAGCAGCCGCATGGATCATGGACGTACGAGCGACGTCCATGACCATGCCAATGCGGCGCTCAGCAATCCCATTTTGCTTCGGGGAGGCCGGAAGCGTGAACGTCTGGCGGATGCCCTCAGAACGACAGAAGGCTCTCAGGAGGTCGGAGGAATACTCCCCGCCTCTGTCTGAGTGCAGACGCAGAACAGGAAGGTCTGAGCCGAAACTCTCACTAAGCTGGCGACGAGCACCGCGGATCCAGTCGATCAACACCTCAGGGACCTCACCCTTGCTGCGCAAGGGGAAGACTGTGGTGTAACGCGAGTAGTCGTCAACGACCAGCAGGAAGTAACGCTCGTGACCCTGTCCACGGACGTGGGCTGGGCACCACACGTCCATGTGAAGAGTCTGCAGAGGGGCCTCAGTCGGAGGAAACGAGGAGGAGTGAGGGGCGGCGCACTGCCGGCTCTCGACACAAGGAACACAGGTGGGGGCAGGCCCCGGAGGAAGGGGAGGGAGGGACCTGGGGAGTCCAGAGACAAGAGCACGGGAGGCCATACCTCAAAGACGAGGCAGGGAGGGGTGACCAAGGCGGTGGTGCCAAAGGAGAGTCTCGTGCGCCAGAGGACGACACGAGCAGGGGGCAGACGCAGGACTAGACCTGGACGCGGCAGCAAACACCTGACTGGACGCAGCTACCTGACCAGACGCAGGGACCGGAGGAGGCGCAGTAGTCAGTGTGTACAGACTCGACCCTGGCCTACGGGTGAGCGTTGCCAGGTGGCGGCCCGTCCGAGAGCAAGTGCAGTGGGTCACACGCTGACCTCCAGGGGTGAACTGGTCAACCCACGCGTCCTGGAGGTCAGCTCCACTCACCAAGTTCGTAGAGAACGAGGGGAGGTGGAGTCCCGACAGCAAGCCCGACGGGGCCGCAGGACACGGTAGAACCGTGGAGGAGTGTGCAAGGACTGGGCCCCTGGAGGGGTCAGCAAGGGAGACCGCAACAGGCCGACTGAGCGGCGTGAGCGTGGTGCTGTCTCTAAAGAAAGAGCGCGAAGCACCAGAGTCAAGTGTGAAAGTGTGCAAGGACTCAGTAGGTGCAGTACCAGAGAGAGCAGACTCACCAGCACCTGGAGCAGTAGACTCACCAGCACCTAGAGCAGCAGCCTCACCAGCACCTGGAGTAGGAGACGTACAAGCACCTAGAGCAGCAGCCTCATCAGCACCTAGAGCAGTAGACTGGATACCGGGGTCAGGCGGCAGACACACGTGACAGGCACCCTCAGCACTAGTAGACAATGCATACATGGCAGTGAGGATAGCATCATAGTCAAGAGCAAATATATCTACCCTCTGCCTAAGCAGCTCCACCCAGTCGGGGAGCTCAGCGTTGTCGCCAAACTCTGTACGCCAAGCGTCGCTCAGACGGGCGAAGCAGCGGGACCCTGTGTGACCAACCGTCCCGCAAGGCTGACCGGTCCGGACACCCGTGCGAATGACGTACGGGCAGCGAGCAGTACTCAGCGACCCTCTACTCTGAGCATACCACTCACGAAGCTGCTGGGGCGAAAGAGCCTCGCGCGGACGACGTTGCAGCTCCACCTGGCCACTACCAGGATCTCCCGAACTACCCACTCCAGGGCGACTCCCACTACGGCCACTCCGACAACCCCAACTAGCGTACCACTCACGAAGCTGCTGGGACGTGAGAGACTCACGAGGACGGCCCTGGAGCTGCATCTGGCCACGCCAGGAGCAGCAGTAGCAGCAGGAGCAGCAGGAGCAATAGTAGCAGAAGGAGCAGCAGTAGCAGCAGTAGCAGCAGGAGCAGCAGTAGCAGTAGGAGCAGCAGTAACAGCAGTAGCAACAAGGGCAGGGCAGTGCTCACCAGTGGTGGGAGGGGCAGGCGCACGACGGCAGCGACGGCGGGGTCGCTACAGTGGCAGGGCGGGGCCGCGACCGCGGCAGGGATCTCCGCGGCAGCTGCTGCAGGGCGGGGCAGGGCCGCGACAGCAGCTGGAGCAGGGCGGAGACAGGGCCGCGACGGCAGCTGCTGCAAGGCGGGGCAGGGCCGCGACGGCAGCTGCTGCAGGGCAAGGCAGTCCGCGACGGCGGTTGCTGTAGGGCGGGGCAGGGCCGCGACGGTAGCTGCTGCAGGGCGGGGCAGTCCGCGACGGCAGCTGCTGCAGGGCGGGGCAGGGTCGCGACGGCAGCTGCTGCAGGGCGGGGCAGTCCGCGACTGCGGCTGCTGTAGGGCGGGGCAGGGCCGCGACGGCAGCTGCTGCAGGGCGGGGCAGGGGCGGCCGTCCAAAGGGCGGGTGCGGGGTAGGGCAGGGCGCCGCGACGGGCAGGGTTGATGCCGCGCGGGTCCCGCAGGGGCGTCGCGACGTGCGGGGGCAACGCCCGGGTCCCGTTGGGGCGGCGCGACGTACAGGAGCCGTACCTCACGGGTCCAGCAGAGGCGTCACGACGAGGCAGGGGCGACGCGCGGGTCCCGCAGGGGCATCGCGACGAGTAGGGCGACGCATTGCGGGGTCCAGGGGCCGCGCCGCGGGGTCCAGGGGCGGCTGCGCGGGTGCAGGGCAGGCCCGCGCACGGCCTGCAGGGCAGGGCGGCAGGGTGGCGCTCGAGGGCGCGGGTAGGCCGGCGCTCAAGGGCGCGGGTAGGCAGGCGCGCGAGGGCGCAGGTAGTCAGGCTCAAGGCACGTGACAGGGCAGGCAGGCACGACAATGCGATTTGGGCAGGGCAGAAAAAAAAGTTAGTGGTGGGCCCTAAAAAAAAACAGTTCCACTAGGGAACCTGCTCCATACCATGTGAGAATTAACGAGAATGATGAGACTAGAAAGGAGATGGGTACAAGTAGAAAACACAAAGTGTTGTACCCTCTAAGAACTACCCCACTACAGCCTAAACAGACTATTGCATATATAAGTTTGACACGCCTGTCAGCTCTATTAGTAATTCTTCATTGACCCCGACACCATTATAAGGGCCTGATTTGGATGCAGTCCCCGCTGTCACCTATCGGCCATTTGCACATCCCATAAGCACTTTCCCATTACTCTCAATATGTCAACGAATATAATATGATTGAACCCAGGCCATCTCATCAGTAATTTGGGATAATGGCAATGCAGCTCTTACACTGGCTTGGTGCAAGCGTGTACAAATTGCAAGACTGTCACACCATTGTTTTCAACCACGTACAAGGACTCAAGGAACTTCACATCCCTTGACACAGTCAGCTGCTGGCTGGTCAAGTCCCATATCAACCAGCCTTTGTGATCCTTAGCAAGCCCCAAGTGTACTCCCCAGCTCCCCGAAGCCTCCAACTTTCCCCTCTTCTCCTTAGGCACATGAAACACCACCATGCAACCGTAGGCTCTCAGCATGTTGACTGCTGGTGCACTCCCATACCACTTGGTGTAGGGACCCACTGCTTGTCCCCCACAGTCGCCAACACCCTGTTCTTCACAAGGGCGACCTGCCGCAGTGCAGTCACCCAAAACGGATTCGGCAGCCCTGCACGCCCAAGGAGAGTGCGAGCACCTTCCTGCAGGGTCCGGTTGAAGCGCTCAGCTACGCCGTTCTGCTGAGGGTTGTAGGGCACCGTGAGCAAATGATGGATCCCCTTCGTCTTCAGCACCGCCTCAAAACCAGCGCCAATGAATTCTCCCCCGTTGTCAGTGCGGATCACCTTCACCTTGTGTCTGCTCTCCCTTTGAGCTCTCGGCATCCACTCCTTAAGAACAGCCGCTGCCACTTCCCCCTTAGTCTTGAGAGGGTACACCCACACCGCACGTGTGTGGTCATCCACAATGGTTAAGAAGTAGCGGCTGCCCGAGAGAGAAGGGGCCCTCGTAGGGCCCACCACATCCATGTGCACAAGCGCGAGCGGGGCCTTGGCTGGTCCCGTGCCGCTGCTGAAAGGAAACTTTGTGAACTTGGTCTCAAGGCATGTAGGGCAGCTCCCAATCTCCTTCACTGCCCCTTTCACCTCCAACCCCCTCAAGCTCCCATCCTTCACCAACTTCTGCAGCATAGGAAAATTCACATGACACACCCTCTCGTGCCACGTTTCCCAATCAGCCTCACCACTCCCAGATGAAGCCTTTGCCCATGCAGCTGTCGCATCCACACGAGCAAGCACCTCACCATGTGGCTGCTGTCTCCTCTCCTCCCGTAGTTGCTTTAGCCGTTGCTGCAGCCGCTGCTGTTGCTGGTGGTTTCCCATTCCAAGGGATGATGGGAAGCTGCCACAGATCCTTGATGCAGCTGTTCTTCTCCTCCAGATCCCACAACAACAAATTCCCAAGCTTTGCAAGGCAGCTGGTTGGGCCGAAGGTCACTTTGGCCTTGCTCTTCTGCAGCCGGCGCACGGAAAGAAGGTTAGCGGACAAACCCTCAACCAACAGCACATTCCCCAGCCCCACAAGCCCCCCATTGGCTCCCATTACCTTGGCATTCCCAACACCAATCACAGGGAGCAAAGCGCCTGAAGCGGCAGCCACAAACTTAATATTTCCAGGGGGCTTTACCTCGTCAAGCAAATCTGCTCGCGGGGTCATGTGACTTGTGCAACCTGAATCTATCACCCAGTGAGTGAGGGGGTGCATCACAACCTTCCCAACTGAGCCCACATCACCCTCACTCCCTTTCACATCCTCAACCATGAGGAACATCCCAGGGTTGGCTTTACCTTGTGCAACTGAACCTTGTGCACCTCCGTTCGAGTGCTCCCCTTGCCACTAGAGCTCCCATGCCCCTCGTTGTAGTCACCTCGGCCTCTCCCTCTGCCAAAGCCTCTCCCACGGCCTTGGCCTCTCCCTCCCCCTCTTCCTATGCTGCCTCCTGCAGCTCCATACCCTTCAGCAGTTTTTTTGGCAGCACCACCACCCGTGTGGCGCCTGCGGAAGTCCTCCTGCAGAATCTGCTGCCGTAGCCACTCAGGTGTCCACTGGTCCTGCTGAGTATTGAGGGTGGGGATGAGGTTGTCCCATGAGTTGTCGAGCACCGAGATGATCTTGGTGCACTGCTGCATCTGCAACACATTGCTGCCCGCCGCTGCCATCCTCGCATAGGTGTCCTTGATCTTGTCGAGGACCGGCTTCACATCATCGCCTGGTCGCATGGAGAGGGCAGCCAACTTCTTCTCCAACATAATCACCATCGGCAGCGTGTTGGGCTGAATCACGTCGTGCAGTAGCTTCCACGCCTTTGATCCGGAATCATCCAACTCCACCAAATCCTTGATGTGTTGGAACATATCGTTGTTGACCGATTGAAGGATTAGGTCGTACAGCACCTCACTCTTCTCAATCCACCGATCGCGGGCATCTCCTTCCTCCGGCATCTTCTCTTCTCCCATCGCAAGTTTCAGCAGCTTGTAGCACTTAAACGCACTCCACATCCGCCCGCTCCATTCCTCATAGCTGGAGCCATCCAATGCCTCGATCTTGGATGGTGGCGGCTCATTCCTCTTCTCAGCTCCACTCCCTTGACTCATTTCCTCTGCTCCAAATCACAGGTTTCAGCTCCCCCCTTGCTCTCCACATCGAAGTCCCACAATAGTTTCACAAGTGCCGGCGCCAACGATATTTCGGCAAAGTTTCCCCTTAGCGGAAGTCACATGCAACCTCCAGATCTCCACTTAGGCACGCCCACAGGCCATGTTGGGTCTAGGAGGGTCTTCACACTTCAGTAGACTCTTCACAAAGTCTTTAATTGCTCTGATACCACTTGTTAGAGACTAAGGATGGAGTCTATAAAGATTAGGGGCTGAAATATCTCAAAATCGTCAACTACAATTCTGGACAGAAAAGTCGTCGTCACACGAAACGCCGTCGACGACTAACGCTCTGTTAAAATTCTCTCACACTCGGGTATGATGTAGCCCTTGACTGTGGCTATCTTTCCCAATTTCAATTGTATCAAACTATGGAGTATAACTCGAATTATGAATTTCGGCGCACTAGGGGGTATGCTGCCATCCTGGAGTGCAGACGTACTCACCAAGTTCGTAGATAACGAGGGGAGGTGAAGACCTGACAGTGAGCCGGACGGAACCGCCGGACATGGGAGAACAGTAGAGGAACGGGCAAGAACTGGGCCCCCTGAGGGGTCAGCCAGTCTGACCGGTACAGGTGCAGAGAGAGGAGTGAGGGTCGTGCTGTCGCGAAAGAAACAGTAGGAAGCACCTAAGTCAAGTGTGAAGGTGTGCAAGGCCTCAGCAGGCGCAGTACCAGGGAGAGCAGAATCACTAGCACCTAGAGCAGCAGCCTCTATACCTGGGTCAAGCGGCACACACAGGTAACAGTCACCCTCCGCACTAACAGACAAGGCATACCTAGCAGCAAGGATAGGATCATAGTCAAGATCAAAGATAGCAACTCCAGACCTAAGCAGCTCTGCCCAGCGGGGGCGCTCTGCCTCGTCACCAAACTCTGCGCGCCGAGCGTCGTCCAGGCGGGAGAAGCAGCGGTGCTGAGTTTGAGGCTTCCCGCATGTCTGACCAGCATGGTCACCCGTGCGAATGACATATGGGCAGCTAACACTACCCCCAGACGCCCCACGCTGAGAAAACCACTCACAAAGCCGCTGGGGCATAGGGGTCTCGCTCCGACGCTGCTGGTGCTGCCGCTGGCCACCGCCAGAACCTCCCCTCTGAATAGCTCCACCCCGACTGCCGCGACCCCCACTGCCGCCACTTACATTGCTGCCACTACCGCCACTCCAACCACTGCCACCACCGCTGCCACCAAAGCCCCCACTCCCGCCCCCACTCCCACCGCTGCCACCACCTCCACAACCTCCACCACCGCCCCCACTACCACCCCCACTGCCACCTCCACCACTCCTGCCACCCTTTCCCTTGCTCCTTCGCCGCTTCCCACTAGCAGAAGCAGTTCCAACATCCTCAGCACTAAGGACGTCAGCAACATCAGCAGAGGCATAGGAGGGGGCAAGGGGGGAGGGGGAACACCCCTCAAAGAAGGGCGTGCGAGGAGTGCCATGAGCGGCACCTACAGCGAGTACACTAGTCTCAGTTGCAAGGAGGTGCTGCTCGAGCAGGTCAACAGTGAGGTCTGTGGGGTCAAGTGTGAGAAAGTGGTCCCAGACTGCTCGAAGAGAGTCAAGGAGGCGGGTGACTATGAAGTAGAGAGTGATGTACATCTTGTCAGAACATTATAGCATATACATTTGTGTAGGCTGTAGCCCGGCCCCGTCGGCCCCTAGCCCCGCGCTCGGCCCCGTTCCTAGCCCGCGCCCGGCCCCGTCGGCCCCTAGCCCCGCGCCCGGCCCCGTCCCTATCCCAGCGCCCGGCCCCGTCCCTATCCCGCGCCCGGCCCCGTCGGCCCCTAGCCCCACGCCCGGCCCAGTCCCTAGCCCGCGCCCGGCCCCGTCGGCCCCTCGCCCCGCGCCCGGCCCCGTCCCTAGCCCGCGCCCGGCCCTGTCGGCCCTTAGCCCCGCGCCCGGCCTCGTCCCTAGCCCAAAGCCCAGCCCCTTACCTAGCCGGCGCTTGGCCCCGTCCCTAGCCCGCACCCGGCCCCCACGTTGGCCCCTAGCCTCGCGCCCGGCCCTGTCCCTAACCCGCGCCCGGCCCCCACGACGACCCCTAGCCCGCGCCCGGCCCCATCCCTAGCCCGCGCCCGGCCCCCTGTCGGCCCTAGCCCCACGCCCGGCCCCGTCCCTAGCCCGCGCCCGGCCCCCATGACGACTCCTAGCCCGCGCCCGGCCCCGTCCCTAGCCCGCGCCCGGCCCCCTGTCGGCCCCTAGCCCCGCGCCCGGCCCCCTGTTGACCCTTAGCCCCACGCCAGGCCCCGTCGGCCCCTTGTCCCACTATCACTGCTGCTACTACTACAGCTGCTACTGCTACTGCTACAGTTGCTACTACTATCCTGCGTGCTGCACAGATATGGCTTCGCTTCGGGTTCTCGCGTTTGATCATGAAGGCAGACCGGTTCAGTTTGACACGTGGCTAGACGACCTGCAGCTGTACCTACTGAGCGATTCAGAGGACAGTGTCTCGCTGTTTGACCTAGCGTCAGGCGCTGCTACTGCCCCTCCCGCCACAGCTGACAGTTCTACTCGTTCAAAGTGGCTTACTCGTGACGCTGCTGCCCGCTTAGCCATTCGCAACCACCTGCCATTAGCTGAATGCGCTCACTTCGGACAACACAGGACAGCGCAGGCGCTGTACGACGCTGTAGTCGCTCGCTACTCCTCCCCTGCCACTGCTGCTCTAGGCCGCCTCCTCCTACCCTACCTGTTCCCCGAGCTGTCCGCCTTTACCACAGTCGAGGACCTGGTTTCCCACCTTCGCGCTAGTGAAGCTCGCTACCGCGCTGCCGTTCCTGCTGAGTTCCTTGACAGGAACCCGCCCCCGATGTACATCACTCTCTACTTTATAGTCACCCGCCTCCCTGACTCTCTTCGCTCTTTCAGGGACCACTTCCTCTCTCTTGACTCCACCTCCCTCACTGTTGACCTCCTCAAGCAGCATCTCCTCGCAGGTGAGACTAGTGCAGTTGTAGTAGGTGCTGCTCGTGGCACTCCGTCGGTTCTGGGGGTGGCCAGCGTCGGAGCGATACCCCGTCTCCCTAGCAGCTTCGTGAGTGGTTTCAGCGTGGGGTGTCTGGGGGTAGTTGCCTGTATGTCATTCGCATGGGTGACCGTGCTGGTCAGACTTGCGGGCGGATCCACACTCAGCACCGCTGCTTCTCCCGCCTTGACGACGCTTGGCGTGCTGAGTTTGGTGACGACGTCGAGCTCCCTCGCTGGGCAGATCTGCTATTCTTTGACCTAGAATTTGATGCTATTCTTTCTGCTATGTATGCTTTGTCTGTTAGTGCTGAGGGTGACTGTTACTGGTGTGTGCCGCCTAACCCAGGTATAGCCGCTGCTGCTCTAGGTGCTAGTGAGTCTGGTACTCTCCCTGGTACTACGCCTGCTGAGGCCTTGCACACTTTCACGTTGGACTCCGGCGCCTCGCGCTGTTTCTTTCGTGACAGCACCACCCTCACTCCTCTTCCTGCACCTGTCCCGGTCAGACTGGCAGACCCCTCCGGGGGACCGGTCGTGCCCCGTTCCTCCACTGTCCTCCCGTGTCCGGCGGTTCCATCCGGCTCACTGTCAGGTCTTCACCTCCCCTCGTTCTTTACAAACTTGGTGAGTACCGCTGCCCTCCAGGATGCGATGGTCACTACCACCACTCCTGGGGGTCAGCGTGTGTCGATCTGCATGTGCACACGGACGGGGCGTCACCTGGCCACGTTCACTCGTCGACCAGGGTCGAGTCTATACACATTCGCTACGGAGCCTTCTCAGGTAGCCGCGTCTGCTCAGGTGTCCGCGTCAGGTCAGGTAGCCGCCTCTTGCTCGTGTCGCCTCCTGTCGCACCGGACTCTTCTATGGCACCACCGCCTGGGTCACCCCTCCCTGCCACGCCTTCGTGGCATGCACTCTCGTCTTCTTATCTCTGGTCTCCCAAGGTCTCTGCCTCCCCTGCCGCCCTCGCTTGCCCCGCCCTGCCTCCCTTTTGTCGAGGGGCGGCAGCGCGCCGCTCCTCACTCCTCCTCATTTCCCCCGACATCTGCTCCCCTGCAGACTCTCCACATGGACGTGTGGGGCTCAGCCCGTGTCAGTGGACAGAGCCCCGAGCGCTACTTTCTGCTGGTAGTTGACGACTACACGCGGTACACCACGGTCTTCCCCTTGCGCAGCAAGGGTCAGGTCGTTGATGTCTTGATCCCTTGGATCCGCATAGTCCGTCTCCAGCTCCGCGAGCGCTTCGGCCAGGACCTTCCTGTCCTGCGTATGCACTCTGACAAAGGTGGTGAGTTCTCCTCCACCCTCTTGCGGGACTTTTGTCGTGGGGAGGGCATTCTCCAGTCGTTCACGCTTCCGGACTCCCCTCAGCAAAATGGGATTGCTGAGCGCCGCATTGGCTTAGTCATGGAGGTCGTTCGTACCTCCATGATCCATGCGGCTGCTCCCCAATTTCTGTGGCCGTTTGCGGTCCGGTACGCTGCGCATGAGCTTAACCTGTGGCCCCGTGTTTTCTTGCCGGAGACCTCGCCCTCACTGCGTTGGACGGAGGAGGTTGGCGATGCGTCGGTGTTCCGGGTCTAGGGATCTCGAGAATTTGTTCACGATACGTCAGCGGACAAGCTCTCCCCGCGTGTTATCCCCTGCGTCTTCCTTGGCTTTGTCCCCGACGCGCCTGGCTAGCAGTTTTACCACCCCACCTCGCGCTGTGTCTTCCCTTCTTAGGATGTCACGTTTGATGAGTCGGTTCCCTTTTACCGCCTCTTCCCCTACCGCTCTGCCCCTCCCCCGCCCCCGCCGCTCTTCCTTGCTCCCGGTCCCCCTTCGGTAGACCCTCTCCCGCCCCAGGGTCCTACTCCCTCAGGTGTGTTTCAGGTAGACCCTCTACCTGGTCCTGCGCCTGTTCAAGTAGCTGTCGACTCAGGTGCTGCTCGAGGTACTGCGTCGGGGGTGCGGACCCTGGGGGTACTGAGTCTGAGAGTGCTGAGACTGGGGGTGCTGAGCTTGGGGGTGTTGCGACTGGGGGTGCTGAGCCTGGGGGTGCTGAGCCTGAGGGTGTTACGCCTGGGGGTGCTGCGTCGGAGGGTGCGGAGTCTGGAGGTGCGGAGCCTTAGGGTGCTGCTTCGTCTGGAGGTTCTGCTGGTGCTTCGCCGAGACTGTCTCTGCTGCAATTGCGTTAGTGGTTTGTTCGTCGTACGCGCCTTCGGAGTGGTGCTTCTGGAGCTGGAGGTGCTGGCGCTGCTGGAGCTGGTGTTACTGGAGGTACTGCGACCACTGGTCCTGGAGGTGCTCGTACCCGGGGTACTGGAGCTGCCGGGACTGGTGGTGTTGAGGGTGCTGGAGCTAGAGACCTTACGGAGTCTGGTGCTACTGGCGCTGGTGGCGCTGGAGCTGGAGGAGCTGGAGTTGGTGGCCCTGGTGCAGGAGGCGCAGGAGTTGGAGGCCCTGGTGTTGGAGGTGCTCGAGCTGGAGGAGCTCGAGGTGTTGACCCTGGTGGCACTGTGCGGCCGCGATCGTACTTCATTCCCCTGCTCCAGCAGGTTCTTGGTACCCCGCCTTCTGCTGCCCTTACTCCTCCCCTCCTGTATCCCCCGCCTGACCAGTCGCAGCTGCCGTTACAGCCGGCCTCTCCACTGCTTGCTCCTTCTCCTTACACTGCGCAGTTCGGCGGTCTTACAGAGCGTCGTGAGCCTGCGTCTCGTCCTGTCTCGCCTGTTCGCACTGCTCGTCACGTTCCTCGTTCGCGTCCTCCTCCTGTCCCTGGCACGCACGCTATGACCCTTCGTCCTTCCTCTGTTCCTCTACGTGTTCCTCTGCCAGCTCCTCCTGAGTCCTCTCTTCCTGAGGTCCCTGATCCTGAGTCTGACCGCGCTCGTACTGCCAGTCCCACTGTCTCTCGTCTCCTCACCACTGCTGTCACAGACCCTTCTTTTGAGTCTGCTGCTGCGTCTGCTCTCGTTGCTGAGCTGCTTGACTTTGCTGCTGCCTATCGTCTAGACTACGCCCCTGCTCTTGTTGCTGAGGCTGGGTCTTCCAGTCGTCCGTCCGTCGGGGGTGAGTGTGCTCTTGGCACGGACGTCCTTGAGGACAGGCAGGAGGGCTTTGAGTGTCTTGCAGCTGCTGTACCTCGTTCCGCTTCCATGCTGCTTGCCCCTGAGGGAGACCCGGATGCTCCAGACATCCCGACCCCGCGCTCTTACGCAGAGGCGATTACGGGTCCTTACTCCTCTCAGTGGCAGGCAGCCATGGATGCCGAGATGGCATCCTGGAAGTCCACAAGCACCTACGTCGACGAGGTTCCCCCACGATGGCATGTGGATTTTTAGGGTGAAGCGGCCGCCAGGTTCTCCGCCTGCCTTCAAGGCGCGTTACGTTGCTAGAGGCTTCAGTCAGTGATAGGGAGTTGTCTACTTCCAGACCTTCTCCCCCACCCCGAAGACGACTACTCTTCGGGTGTTGCTGCACGTCGCTGCTCAGCGTGACTACGAGTTGCACTCTCTGGACTTCAGCACAGCTTTCCTGCAGGGCAGCCTGCACGAGGAGATCTGGTTGCGCCGCCCACCTGGTTTCACTGAGTCTTTTCCTGCAGGTACTCAGTGGAGTCTTCGGCGGTCAGTCTACGGTCTCCGTCACGCACCTCGCGAGTGGCACGACACACTGAGGACTACACTTGTGGCTCTTGGGTTTGCTCCTGCTACTGCTGATCCGTCGCTGTTTCTACGCACCGACACCTCGCTGCCGCCGTTCTACGTCCTTGTCTACGTCGACGACCTCGTCTTTGCGCTGCTGACACTGAGGCACTGACTCTTGTGAAGTCGGAGCTGCAGAAGAGACACACCTGCACTGACCTGGGTGAACTGCGCAGCTATCTTGGCTTGCAGATCACCCGGGACAGAGCTCGGCGCACCATTACCCTGACTCAGTCACACATGGTGCACCAGGTCCTTCAGCGCTTCGGCTTCCAGTTCTCCTCGCCACAGCCCACTCCTTTGTCTACCAGCCACTCGCTCTCAGCTCCACCTTCGGACGAGTCCGTAGAGCCGAGTGGTCCGTACCCAGAGCTTGTGGGTTGCCTCATGTACCTGATGACGTGCACACGACCTGACCTCGCGTACCCTCTCAGCCTTTTGGCTCGCTACGTGGCTTTTGGCAGGCACCGAAAGGTGCACTGGGATGCTGCAAAGAGGGTACTGCGTTACTTGTACAGTACGTCGGGCATTGGGCTCGTGCTTGGAGGACCGGATCCAGTTGTCCTCACCGGTCACGCAGACGCTTCTTAGGTTGACGACTCAGCTACGCAGCGGTCGTCACAGGGTTACACCTTCAGCCTTAGCTCTGGCTCTGTTTCCTGGCGGTCTACCCGCTTGTCTTCGGTTCTTAGTTCTAGTTGTGAGGCTGAGATTTACGCTAGGGCCATGGCTGCACAGGAGCTACGCTGGCTCACCTACCTGCTGACTGACTTGGGAGAGCAGCCTCGTTCGCCTCCAGTCCTGTACGTAGACAACAAGGCCATGATTGCCTTGTGTCAGGAGCACAGACTGGAGCACAGAACAAAGCACATCGCTCTGCGATACTCAGCGACTCTAGAGACAGAGTTTTGTTGTTTGATCACACGTCTAGAGCTTCTCTCGCCCCTCCCGCCACAGCTGACAGCGCGACTCGCTCACAGTGGCTTACCCGTGACGCTGCTGATCGCTTAGCCATTCGCAACCACCTGCCGTTAGCCGAATGCGCTCACTTCGGACAGCACAAGACGGCTTAAGCACTGTACAACGCTGTAGTCGCCCGTTACTCCTCACCTGCCACTGCTGCTCTAGGTTGTCTTCGACTGCCCTACCCGTTTCCCAAGCTATCCGCCTTTGCGATAGTAGAGGACCTCGTTACCCACCTTCGCACTAGTGAAGCTCGCTACCGCGCTGCCCTCCCAGCAGAGTTCCTTGACAGGAACCCGCCCTCGATATACATCACTCTCTACTTTATAGTCACCCGCCCCCCTGACTCTCTTCGTGCAGTCAGGGACCACTTTCTCGCACTTGACCCCACAGCCCTCACTGTTGACCTACTCGAGCAGCAGCTCCTTGTAGCTGAGACTAGTGTAGTCGCTGTAGGTGCCGCTCGTGGCACTCCTCCCACACGCTTCTTTGAGGGGTGTTCCCCCTCCCCACTTGCCCCCTGCTACGCCTCTGCTGCTGTTGTTGACGTCCTTGGTGCTGAGGATGTCGGGGCTGCTTCTGCTAGTGGGAAGCGCTGCAGCAGCAAGGGCAAGGGTGGCAAGGGTGGTGGCGGTCGCAGCGGGGGTGGTGATGGGGGCAGCAGTGGAGGTGGTGGCGGTGGTGGGAGTGGTGGCCGGAGTGGGGGCTTTGGCGGAGGCGGTGGTGGCAGCGGTGAGGGTGGCGGTAGTGGCGGCAGTGGGGGCGGTGGCGGTTGGGCTGGAGCTGCTCAGCGGGGAGGTTTTGGCGGTAGCCAAAGGCAGCAGCAGCATCGTCGGAGCGAGACCCCGTCGCTTCAGCAGCTTCGTGAGTGGTTTTCTCAGTGTGGGGCGTCTGGGGGTAGTGGTTGCTGCCCGTATGTCATTTGCACGGGTGACCGTGCTGGTCAGACATGCGGGAAGCCTCACACCCAGCACCGCTGCTTCTCCCGCCTAGACGACGCTTGGTGCGCAGAGTTTGGTGACGAGGCCGAGCACCCCCACTGGGCCGAGCTGCTAAGGTCTGGAGTTGCTAACTTTGACCTAGACTATGATACTATCCTTGCTGCTATGTGTGTGCCGCTTTACCCAGGTATAGAGGCTGCTACTCTAGGTGCTAGTGAGTCTGCTCTCCCTGGTACTGCGCCTACTGAGGCCTTGCACACCTTTACACTTGATTTAGGTGCTTCCTGCTATTTCTTTCGCGACAGCACCACCCTCACTCCTCTCTCTGCACTTGTACCGGTCAGACTGGCTGACCCCTCAGGGGGCCCAGTCCTTGCCCGTTCCTCCACTGTTCTCCCTTTTCCGGCGGATCCGTCTGGCTCACTATCCAGTCTTCACCTCCCTTCGTTCTCTATGAACTTGGTGAGTACCGCTGCCCTCCAGGATGCGATGGTCACTACCACCACTCCTGGGGGTCAGCGTGTGTCTATCTGCACATGTACACCGACGGGCCGTCACCTAGCAACGTTCACTCGTCGGCCTGGATCGAGTCTGTACACACTGGCTACCGAGCCTCCTCAGGTAGCTGCGTCTGCCCAGGTGTCCGCGTCAGGTCCGGTAGCACCCCGTTGCTCATGACGCCTCTTATCGCACCAGATTCTCCTGTGGCACCACTGCCTTGGTCACCCCTCCCTGCCACGCCTTCGTGGCATGCACACCCGCCTCCTTGTCTCTGGTCTTCCCAGCTCTCTGCCTCCCCTCCCGCCCTCGCCTGCCCCGCCCTGCCTTCCTTGCATCGAGGGGCGTCGGCGCGCCGCTCCTCACTCCTCGTTTCTTCCGACGACTGCTCCCCTGCAGACTCTCCACATGGACGTGTGGGGCCCCGCCCGCGTCAGAGGACAGGGCCGTGAGCGCTACTTTCTGCTGGTTGTTGACGACTACACGCGGTACACCACGGTCTTCCCCTTGCGCAGCAAGGGTGAGGTCCCTGATGTCTTGATCCCTTGGATCCGCGCAGTCCATCTCCAGCTCCGCGAGCGGTTCCGCCAGGACCTTCCATTCCTGCGTTTGCACTCTGACAGAGGTGGTGATTTCTCCTCCGACCTCTTGCAGGCTTTTGTCGTAGGGAGGACATTCTCTTGTCGTTCACGCTTTCGGCCTCTCCTCAGCAAAATGGGATTGCTGAGCGCCGCATTGGCTTAGTTATGGAGGTGGCTCGTACCTCCATGATCCATGCGGTTGCTCCCCATTTTCTGTGGCCGTTTGCGGTCCGGTATGTTCCGCATCAGCTCAACCTCTGGCCCCGTGTCTCCTTGCCAGAGACCTTGCCTACACTGCGTTGGACGGGGAAGGTTGCCGATGCGTCGGTGTTCTGGGTCTGGGGTTCTCGTGCCTTTGTTTGCGATACGTCTGCGGACAAGCTCTCCGCACGCGCTATTCCCTGCGTCTTCCTTGGCTTTCCCCTTGACGCGCCTGGCTGGCAGTTTTATCACCCCACCTCACGCCGTGTCTTCCCCTCTCAGGACATCACGTTTGATGAGTCGGTTCCCTTTTACCGTCTCTCCCCCTATCGCTCTGCCCCTCCCCCACCCCCGCCGCTCTTCCTTGCTCCCGGTCCCCCTCCAGTAGACCCCCTCCCGCCCCAGGGTCTTGCTCCCCCAGGGACTTTCTCCCATTTCAATTGTATCAAACTATGTAGTATAACTCGAATTATGAATTTCGGACCTCCTTCACCCTCCACCTCTTTGAGCCCACCCCAACATCCTGCGTATCTTGCTTTGCCCGCTTCAGGTACACTTCCTGCTCCTGACTCACTCCCTTCCTGGGTCTTTCCCCCGCCCCTTGCTGCTGCCGCTGCTCATAGCGCGGAGCATCCCTCAGCTGAGCGGTGTGGAGATTCTCCAATGCCGCTGGCATCATCACTCGTAGGTATCTTGCCCTGGCTTCTGACATTGCCACCCAGTTCTCTATTGTTCTTGCCGTCACAGTGTCTGTGAGGACCCGGGCTGCTCCCACCGCTAGCAGCGGCTCACATCCGTATAGGAGACTATAAGGAGAGTGATCTTTCAGGGCCGCCTGCTTCCCAAATCTGTACGGTGCTGCAACCCAATGCAGCTCCTCATCCCAGTCCCGCTTCTTCTTTTCCCCATACGCTCGCAATCCCCGCTTCAAGGTCTGCACCAGTCGCTCAGTCAGCCCATCGCTCTGTGGGTGGTACCGAGAAGTGCGCCTGTGGGTGATCCCTGTCTCCTCCAGCAGCTTCTTGAACTCCCCTTGAAACTCTGTCCCTTGATCCGTGAGGACCTCTGTACATGCCCCGAACCTGCATACCACTTTTTCCTTGAACGCCGCTGCCACATGCCTTGAGCTCTTGCTCAGGATAGCCCTCACCTCCAGCCACTTGCTCACATGTTCGACCATGAGGACTATGTATTGCTTCCCTCCCCGGCTCAGTGGCAGCTCCCCCGCCAGATCTAAGGACCACCTGAAACCTAGGCCTCGGATGGGCAACGACTGCAACTCTGTCTTGGCTTGGGTGAGGTTTGCCCTGCTCCTTTGGCACGCCTCACAGCCCTCCACCCACCCCTTTACTTGCCTCCACATCCCCTCCCACCACCATCCTGTCTTGAGCAGCTGCACAGTCCTCTCGTGCCCAAAGTGCCCTAGCTTTGTGTGCACCTCCTTAATCATTGCTTCTCTCTCGCTTGGGGCCGGCACCAGCTTCCACCCATCCTCTGTCTGCACCTGCAGCTGCTGCTGGTACCATCAATAATGCTGGCCCCTTGCCCTTACTCATGCCGTCAGCTCTTTGTCCTCTTCGGTCTCTCCCTTCACCCACCGCATGGCCGGTACATCCTCCCAAATGTCTGCTGGCCCCTTCCCTTCCTTGGCCCCGTTCTGCTCCACTAATCTTGCCAGCAGTGTCAAGGTCACAGTGGGCTCTGGCGGTGGGGGGTTCCGTGAGAGGCCATCCACGTGTTGCAATGTCTTTCCTGGCCTATGCTTGATCTTGAAGTCATACTCCTGCAGCTTCATCGCCCATCTCGCATTCCTACCTGTCAGCCCCGGGGTTGTCATCAGCCAAGTCAGGGGCTGGTGGTCTGTCACTAAGGTGAATTCCCTCTCCTGCAGGTACACCCTGAAATGCCCCATTGCCCACACGGCCGCCAACCCTTCTCCTATGTAGGAGCTGTATTGTGCCTACGCCGAGTTGTAGCTCCTGCTCGCATATGCCACTACCTTCTCCTCTCCTTCCACCTCCTGGCAGAGTATCCCCCCCATCCCTTGGCTGCTCCAATCGGTGTAGAGCGTGAACGGGTGATCAGCGGCGGGCAGCTTGAGTACCGTTGCGGTCTTCACTGCTGCCATCAGGTCCTGCAGTGCTCCCTTCTATGCTTCTCCCCACTCCCACGCCTTTTCCTCCCACAACAGCCCATTCAGCACCGCCGCTCTCTTGCTGAAGTTGGGCACAAACCGCCTGTAGTAGCTCAGGAAGCCCAGCACTGCTCTCAGCTCTGAATTGTCCTTCAGCTCCCTCAGTCTGTCCAGGACTTCTACCTTGGCCTGTTGGATCCCTATCTGTCCCCCTTTCACCTTGTACCCCAGATACTGCACTGTCTATTCCCCCCATCTGCACTTCTTCGGGTGGCAGGTGAGTCCTGCTGCTTCAATCGCCGCCAGGGTCTTCTCCACATCCTGCAGGTGTTGTTGCTCGGTTGTGCTGAAGATTACCACATCATCAATGTAGCAGGCCGCGCACTCCACTCCCCGCAACACGCTGTCCATGACCCTCTGGAACACTGCTGATGCGTTCCGCAGTCCAAATGGCATGTACAACCACTCATATAGCCCGTCTGGCCCATGAAAGGCAGTCTTCTTGATGTCCTCCTCCCAGATCTTGATCTGGTTGAACCCTTGCTGCAGGTCCAGCGTAGTGAAGAACACCCCCTCCGCTAACTTGTCAAAGATCTCTTCCGCCATCGGCATCGGGTACCTCTCTGCTACGGTGATTTTGTTAAGTGCCCTGTAGTCCCCGCACATCCTCCTGCTCAACACTTCCCCTGTCAGGTCTCGCCTGGCTGCCACCACTGTTGGTGTGGCGTATTCGGATTCTGATCTCCTAATCAGTCCCGCTTCCAGCAGCTCCTTGATCTTCTCTTTACAGATTTCCTCGTCCCCGGGAGGCATCTTCCTTCTGCGGTGGAACACTGGTTCTGTGCTGCTCAGCTTCAGCTCCATCTCCTTCACTTTGCACCTCCCCAGTTCCTGCATGGTGAAAGCGAAACACTTCCTGTTCTTGGCCAGCAGCTCCTGCATGGCATCCTTTCCCTCCGTGCTCATCGCTTTCCCCCACCACCCAGCTCTCCTCCTCCTTCTCCTGGCAGCTCCATGCTCCCCGTGTCTCTGCCTCCGTTCCTTCCTTCCCTTCTTCCTGCCCCCAGCTCACGACCGTCTCTCGCCACATCCGCTGAATCAGCCACCTCAGCACGTGGCCATCCATTGCATTCCCCAGAGATCCCCTTCTGTCTGCCTAATTCACCCCGGGTGCTGCTGTTGCATCTTATCCGTACCCCATAGCCAACTCCCTCTCGAGTGCCGTGGGCTCCTCCCATCTCTGTCTCCCGTGATCATACACCATCCCTGGTCCGGGCTTCCCTGCTTCCCACTTGTACCCTGCTACCCCCACATATGCCACCAGAGTGGGCAGTGCTCGCCTCTCCTGCCCCACTTGGTTGCATTGCTCATGCCTGCTATAGCTCTTGTGACACACCGGCGCTGGGGTACGCCCAGGCGCCAGGATATCCTGCACCTTCCTCTCTTCTGCTCGCCTCACCCCATCCACCTCTGCTTGCAGCTTCACGACAGGGACCACATTCTGCCACTACATTCTAAGCCTGTGCGCATAAGACCCCATTCTGGCCGCATCACAACGCACCCCTTCTCCCAGCTGCCCCCTGATTCTGTCTCTCACCAGTTGGATCGGCTCTCTGCTGTCTCCCTCCAGGTCCAGGTTTTCTAGCAAGTATGCCACCCTACCCTGCCTCTCCTGCAGCCACTCCAGGATTCGGAACAGCTCCTCCATCAGCCTTGTCCTATGATCTTCCCCTTGCTTGCCCACGACACCCATTGGCATTCCCACCCTGCCACCAGCAGATCCACCTGCCCCCAGCTCACCACCTCTGCCTCACTTATCCCCTTCACATCATGGATCGTCCCTCCCATGGCTTCTCTAATCACCCTCTCACTCAGCAATTCTGGAAACCCCGCTTGTAGCTTCTAGGCATGATGCTCCGCCATCCTCCTGACCCTAGGTTCCTTCTCCACATACGTCCACCTCCTCACTGCTATCCCGTTCCTCACCACTGCGGACAGGCCTGCCCCTATCCCCCCAAACAGCTCCACCAGGTGGATGGGCTGTTGCCAGTCACTCTGCTGCTGTGGCTTGTCCATCCCCTTCATTCTTGGTGCTCCTCCCAACCCTGGTGTCCCTCCCCTCTCCCCAGGCAGCAGCCCCCCCACGGCTTGGTACGCCCTCTTCGGCTCCACTTTCACAAACCGCACTGGCAGCTCTCCCAACGGCCCCTCCTTTTTCCAGTACCTCGTCCTGAACTCGACCTTCTCCGTCCACGTGCATATTGTCATCCCTACCGCATACACCAGCTCGGTGCCTACTAGCACATCAAAGTCTTCTGACTCAGAAATCCCACACTTCATGCGGATTTTGGTCTCATGCTCCCCCCCCGGCAGCAGCGTCACTTCTATGGGCTTACGGGTGCATGGCATCAACTTCGGCTCCCCCCCTTCTGCCGTCATTACCAACATCCCCTTTGCCACATGCCTCTCCCGCGCCAGCAATCCTAGCCTTTCAGCCATCCCTCTGCCCAACATCACACTTTGTGCCCCCGTGTCTATGATGGCTGTCTTTACCTTCTCCAGCAGTAGCACCGAGGTCTGGCACGCCAGCCTTTCTTGGGGATGGCGTGCGGGGGCTTGCTCCAGGGCTGGCTCAGCTGGCTTCTCTCTCTTCACCTGTTCCTTCCTTCCCTGCCCCCTCCTGCCATCCTTGCCTCCGCTCCTCAGCCCCATCTCCTACCTTCCTCTCCAAGCCATGAGGGCACACTGCACGTCCTGCTCCACCTCCTCCCCTTCCTCATCTCTGGCGTACATCCCTGCCTCTGCCTCCCCTCTCAGCCCGGTCGCCCTGAGCTGTGCCTGCAACCTACTAATCTGCCGCTGCAGCTCCTCCGGATGCCTCCTAATCCCCCCTTCTCTCTGGTAGCAATCCTTCGGCTCATGGCCCTGCTTCTTGCAGATTTCACACCTGGCTGCATCTGGGCACTCCCGCTTCCTGTGCCCTGGATTCCCACACCCGTCACAGTTCTTGCAGTCCCTGCGCAGATGCCCTGGCTGCCCGCACCTGTGACATGTCCTGGTATCAGTCCCTGACTCCCCTCGTCCATCCGTCCTCCCTCCCCCTTCCGGTATTATTGCCGCCGCCCATGTTGGCCTCCGGCTTCTCTCCGCTGGCCTGGGGAGATAAGCCTCATATTTCCTCTGTGCGAGCTCCACCCTCTCTGCCAGATCGAACACCTCCTCCAGGCTTGCCTCCGCGCCCAGCTCATACACTCTCATCCAAGCCTCCCAGGAACTTGCTGATGAGCAGACTGTTATCCATGCATCTCACGTCCTCCGCCACATTAATCAATCTGTTGTAGTAGGTCAACAGTGACTTAGCCCAGCCCCTACTGAATTCCTGGAATTCCCTTATACGCTCCGCCGTGTGACCTGGGAATTGCCACTGCAGCCGCTCAAAAAATGCCTCCGTGGGGTCTTCCCCGTACCTCCCTGCCCTCCACAGCAGTTCCTCCATCCTCATGCGGTACAGCGTCTCGGCCTCTTCTTCCAGCGTGTTTGGCAGGCTCAAAAAGAAGTCCACTGGGTCCATGTTCCGCACATTCCCCACTTGCATAAGGTAGTTCTTGAGGGTAGGCCCCGCGCGTTGGTCGCCCGAGAACCTGGCAAGCACTTCCACTCGCGGGGTGCTGGCGGCACTCACCCACCCCTCTCCCCATGATTCGCTGGCTCCCCCTGGCCGACCCCTCTCCGCTCCCCTCACCCTCGCCCTCTGCATGCCTTCTCTGGCTTCTCGTGCCCGCTCCGCTCCGTGCGCCAGGGTTCCGCCCTTTGTTCTGCCCTCTTGGCGACTTCCTCCTGATTCGTGGCGCCCCTCAAACGGCATCTTGCCGTCGGCGGCTCCAACGGCGGCTTTAGTGACAAACTGGACGTTGCTGTCCGCGGCTCCAACACCTGCTTGCATGTTGGCAATGTCGGCACCGGCGTAGGCTTGCATGTTACCAACACCGGCTCCAGCGTGTGCTTGCTCGTAGCCAGTCGCAGCTTCAGCGTCACCAGCCATAAGCACCGGCTTGAACAGGAGTTGCTGATGTCCTCCTGCTCTTCAGCAATCTCAAAATCATCCCCTTCATCCGAGTC
Source organism: Closterium sp. Naga37s-1 (assembly GCA_947471745.1). NCBI lineage: Eukaryota > Viridiplantae > Streptophyta > Zygnematophyceae > Desmidiales > Closteriaceae > Closterium > Closterium sp. Naga37s-1. Next base: position 233,569 of record CANJKZ010000723.1, on the reverse strand, counting down.
GCTATACTCGTCGGCATCCTCGTTGCCACCTACGGATTGCCAGACCTGACCTCCTCGCAGAGCTTCATAATCAGCAAGGAATGTAACAAGTTGACCATGGAGACCCTGGATGGTAACGGTGCCAGGAGCAGCTGCCGTCGTTGTCATCTCGCTCGGTTCCTGCTGCGTGCCATGTGGAAGATTACTAGGCTCTATCTAGGCTTATCACCCCACCTGACCAATCAGCCTTCTCTTCACTGCCTTTCTAGTTGCTTTACGCTGCAACAAGCGCTTCAGCAAGGCCTGGAGGAAGCGTGATTGCTAGTTCACTCGATAGCAGGAATGGCGAACAGAGGGTGACCCTTACGGGACCTCAAGGTGCTTGAACTCTTTTACCCAAAACATCGCCTGCCTGAACCACGCTAGTACTTCTTAGCTCCATCGGAAAGATGGACATGTTTGGGGTGTTTTTGGCAATTAACACCCCTTTTAACCAAGGTGGGAAATGCCTTGGTGAGTATATTGAACGCGATTAGAGATTTTAACAAGCTGACCGCGCGCAGCATCTTGACCCTTCCTGTGGAAAACGCTGTGGTAGAGACTGGTCGCTAGCTGCACATCAGTTGAGTGAGATTGCAGTGGTATTTCGTTGTCGCAAACGCCTCCCCACTACACAATAAGGATCATTCGGATTGGTCAGCGTTACAACAAGCGAGGATGTTCTTGACAGCACAGAAGAGACTGCACCTAGACATCACAACTACGGAAACATTGTGATTGGTCGGCATGGCAACATGGTAGGATAACACTTGCAACGTGGCGTGATTCTCCTCATATGTGATGTGGCATTTGGCCTCAGTGTATCCCAATATTACACCACACTTTTGTGGGAGGTGAACCTGGACCAGATTCTAAAGCAGGTGGTTATAAACGATCGGTCTTTGATAGTTGTTATGCTTAAAAAAACTGGAAGTTAGAGATTCTTGATGATATAGATGCAACTTATAGTTTACATATCAACTATAGTTTTTGGTCTAATAGTTTGGGATCGCAATGGTTTAGGGCTGGACCCAGGTTGTCAAACATGAAAGCAACGCAGTGTCAATTATTTAGGGCTGGATCGAGGTTTTCAAACATGAAATCGGCGCAGTGCACGAATGGAAGGCGAAGCTGTCAAGTCAAGGCTGGTCTTCCAAAAGTTGGGTGTGAGCTACTACTTGTTGACGGTCAATGCCCCACTCTCGATTGGACGAAGCCGATCTTGTTGTCTAGTCCGCGGGAGGTATAGCCGACTGTCAGGGACAGCGCATAACATGTGCGCGGGACGTTGCTAACTTGGGGGTGCAAGTTGACGATGTCGAAGATGAAGGCAAAGCCCTTGCTTGGACGCAGCCAATCTCGTTGTCGACAAAGACAACTCAACAAAGTGGTCATTGAGCAGGCTCCTGCTGTTCAACGAAGGTTATGGTTGGGCAGGCTCGACTCGGAGGGATCCAGTCGACATCGTCGACGAGCATCGCTTGTCGATAAGAGTGATCGACGAGGCCCGTCGATGAGCGCTGGTTGACGACAGTGGTCGAGGAGCCCATCGACCGCTGTTTGATGAGCCTCGTATCGGTGAACAGGTCGGCCGAGTTCACTCAATGACAAAAGTCAACAAGCGGAACGTCGTCTCCTGCTAGTCGGATGACTTCTGATGAAACCGACGACACTTTATCTACATGGCACATGCGCAATGTGCCTCACGGTGAAATCGTCTGCCTGCACCTACTTGGTAGGTGTGCACTTATGCTCAGATAGTCACTTGCGACTACAGTGCGCTTAGACTGCCCACGGCGGAACGCTAGCATACCACTTTGTGGCAGCATTGGCAAGCCGCTTTTCTGCTGCACTGACAGAGCTAGCCTTGAAGAGTGCTTGCTAGGATTTGTGTGCCATTTTAGCTATATCTGTGAGAATAATGAGAGGAATGATTGGACTAGAAAACAGGTGGGTACATATGGGAAACCTAAAAGTGTTGTACCCTTCAAGAACTACCCCACTACAGCCTAAACAGACTATAGCATATAAGTTTGACACACCCCCATAGGCAAAGTGGGGGAGAACAAGAGGTCACAAGACCAGTCAAGAAAGGCAAAGCAAGCTCAGGGTGGATCACAAAGTCGCCACGCAGTCTGAGCACAAGCAAATGGCCACAAGGCCAGTTCACATGCAGAGTTATATAAAAGAGAACAAACAATACAGTGAACACAACCTAGCAAGTGTAAGCATGCAGGTATATGTATAAAGAGTACAGTACAGGCAGAGTCAAGAAGTAAGCAAGTGAGGCACAGTAGGTACTAGGCCTAACACAGTACAGAAACGCTGATGATCACAAGGCTGAAGTGCCTTGGTGAAAACATAAGCAGTGTTGGCCTGAGAGGCCACGTAAACAAGACGAAGCTGGCCACGCTGCTGCAACTCTCGAGCAAGGAAGTAACGCAGAGCAATGTGCTTCGTTCTGTGCTCCAGTCTGTGCTCCTGACACAAGGCCAGCATGGCCTTGTTGTCGACGTACAGAACTGGAGGAGAACGAGGCGCCTCTCCCAAGTCGGTCAGCAGGTAGGCGAGCCAGCGTAGTTCTTGTGCAGCCATGGCCCTAGCGTAGATCTCAGCCTCACAACTGGAGCTGAGAACAGAAGAAGAGCGGGTAGACCGCCAAGAGACAGAACTGGAGCCAAGACTGAAGGTGTAACCCTGTGACGACCGCTGCATAGCCAAGTCGTCAACCCAGGAGGCGTCAGCGTGACCGGTGAGGACAACTCGAGCCCGTCCTCCAAGCACGAGCCCCATGCCCGATGTACTGCACAAGTATCGCAACACCCTCTTCGCAGCATCCCAGTGCACCTTTCGGTGCCTGCCGGGAGCCACGTAGCGAGCCAGAAGGCTGAGAGGGTATGCGAGGTCAGGTCGTGTGCAAGTCATCAGGTACATGAGGCAGCCCACAAGCTCTGGATACGGGCCACTTGGCTCTACGGACTCGTCCGAAGGTGGAGCTGAGAGCGAGTGACTGGTAGGCAGAGGAGTGGACTGTGGCGAGGAGTACGTGAAGCCGAAGCGCTGAAGGACCTGCTGCACCATGTGTGACTGAGTCAAGGTAATAGTGCGCTGTGCTCTGTCCCGGGTGATCCGCAAGCCAAGATAGCTTGTCAGCTCACCCAAGTCTGTGCACGTGTGTCTCTTCTGCAGCTCGGACTTCACGTGGGCGAGTGCCTCAGTGTCAGCAGTAGCAAAGACGAAGTCGTCTACGTACACGAGAACGTAGAACGGCGGCAGAGTAGTGTCAGTGCGTAAAAACAGAGAAGGGTCAGAAGTGGAAGGAGCAAAACCAAGAGCAGCAAGAGTCGTCCTGAGTGTGTCGTGCCACTCACGGGGTGCCTGACGGAGACCGTAGACTGGCCGCCGAAGGCTCCACTGGGTACCAGCAGGAAACGACCCAGTGAAGCCAGGTGGGCGGCGCAGCCAGATCTCCTCGTGCAGGCTGCCCTGTAGGAAGGCTGTGCTGAAGTCAAGCGAGTGGAGCTCGTAGTCACGCTGAGCAGCTACGTGTAGCAGTACCCAAAGAGTGGTCATCTTCGGGGTAGGGGAGAAGGTCTGGAAGAAGTCAACTCCCTGTCGCTGACTGAAGCCACGTGCAACGTAGCGCGCCTTGAAGACAGGCGGAGAACCCGGCGGCCACTTCACCCTGAAGATCCACATGCCACTGACGATGTTCGCCCCAGGCGGGGGAACCTCGTTGACGTAGGTGCCTGTGGACTTCCAGGAAGCCATCTCGGCGTCCATGGCTGCCTGCCACTGAGAGGAGTAGGGACCCTCTATCGCCTCTGCGTAAGAGCGCGGGGTCGGGATGTCTGGTGCATCCGGGTCTCCCTCAGGGGCAAGCAGCATGGACACGAGATGAGGTACAGAAGCAGCAAAGCACTCAAACTCCTCCTGTCTGTCCTCAAGAACGTCCGTGCCAAGAGCACACTCACCCTCGACGGACGGAGGACAGACAGACACAGACGCAGACTCAGCAACAAGACTAGTGGCGTAGTCTAGGCGACAGGCTGCAGCAAAGTCAACAAGCTCAGTAACTAGAGCAGACGCAGCAGTGGACTCAAACAAAGGGTCGGTGACAGCAGTGGCCAGAAAACGCGTGACAGCTAGACTAGCAGCACGTAGGGAGTCAGACGTAGGGTCCGGACCGGCAGGAAGAGAGGACGCAGGAGGAGACGGCAAAGGGACACGCTGCGGAGCAGTGGAAGGACGCAGAGTCATAGAGTGAGTGCCAAGGACAGGAGGAGGACGCGGACGCGAAACACGACCAGAGCGAACAGTACGGACACGCGACGCAGAACGAGACGCAGGCGACACAGGACGAGACTCAGGCCCACGACGCTCCAGCACCAGCAGCACCTCCAGCAGCTCCAGCACCAGTAGCACCTCCAGCACCAGCAGCACCACCAGCAGCGCCAGCACTAGCAGCACCTCCAGAAGCTCCAGTAGCACCTCCAGCACCAGCAGCACCTCCAGCAGCTCCAGCAACTCCACCAGCAGCTCCAGCAGCTCCACCAGCAGCTCCAGCAGCAGCAGCACCAGCACCCGCAGCACCTCCAGCAGCTCCAGCAGAACCTCCAGCAGCTCCAGCAGCACGAGCAGCACCTCGACAGCGCCGAGAGTACCACTCACGAAGCTGCTGTGGAGAGAGAGGCTCCCGCCGCGACGGGACACCTAGAGCACCTCCAGACTCAGCACGCGCAGGCTCAGCACCTCCAGACACAGTACCCTCAGGCTCCACACGCCCAGGCTCAGCACCCCAAGACTCAGCACCACCAGACTCAACACCCCCAGGCTCCACACGCTCGACTCAGCACCCCCAGTCTCCGCACCCCCAGGCCCCGCACCCGCAGGCTCAGCACCCCTAGTAGCACCTGAGTCGACAGCTACCTCGACCGGCTCGGCAGGGTCTACCTGGGACACACCTGAGGGGGCAGGACCCTGGGGGGGGAGGGGGTCTACCGGGGGAGTACCTGGTGCTAGGAAGACCGGCGGGGGGGGGAGAGAGGCAGTGCGGTAGGGAAAGAGACGGTAGTACGACACCGACTCGTCAAACGTGACGTCCTGAGAGGACAGAACACGACGCGAGGTGGGATGGTAGAACTGCCACCTGGGTGCGTCAGGCGGGAAGCCAAGGAAGACACAGGGAACGGCACGGGAGGACAGCTTGTCCGCTGTAGTATCGCAGACAAAAGCTCGAGATCCCCAGACACGGAACGCGGACGCATCGCCAACCTTCCCCGTCCACTGCAGAGTAGGTGTGGTCTCCGGCAAGGAGACACGAGGCGGAAGGTTGATCTGATGTGCAGCGTACTGAACCGCGAACGGCCACAGAAAATGGGGAGCAGTCGCATGGATCATGGACGTACGAGCGACGTCCATGACCATGCCAATGCGGCGCTCAGCAATCCAATTTTGCTGCGGGGAGGCCGGAAGCGTGAACGTCTGGCGGATGCCCTCCAAACGACAGAAGGCCCTCAGGAGGTCGGAGGAAAACTCCCCACCTCTGTCTGAGTGCAGACGCAGAACAGGAAGGTCTGAACCGAAACTCTCCCTGAGCTGGCGACGAGCACCGCGGATCCAGTCGATCAACACCTCAGTGACCTCACCCTTGCTGCGCAAGGGGAAGACTGTGGTGTAACGCGAGTAGTCGTGAACGACCAGCAGGAAGTAACGCTCGTGACCCTGTCCACGGACGCGGGCTGGGCCCCACACGTCCATGTGAAGAGTCTGCAGAGGAGCCTCAGTCGGAGGGAACTCGGAGGAGTGAAGAGCAGCGCGCTGCCTGCCCTCGACACAAGGAAAACAGGTGGGGACAGGCCCCGGAGGAAGGGGAGGGAGGGACCGGGGTAGACCCGAGACAAGGGCACGGGAGGCCATACCTCGAAGACGAGGCAGGGAGGGGTGACCAAGGCGGTGGTGCCAAAGGAGAGTCTCGTGCGACAGAGGATGACACGAGCAGGGGGCAGACGCAGGACTAGACCTGGACGCGGCAGCAAACACCTGACTAGACGCAGCTACCTGACCAGACGCAGAGACTGGAGGAGGCGCAGTAGTCAGTGTGTATAGACTCGACCCTGGCCGACGGGTGAACGTGGCCACGTGGCGGCCCGTCCGAGATCAAGTGCAGTGGGTCACACGCTGACCTCCAGGGGTGAACTGGTCAACCCACGCGTCCTGGAGGTCAGCTCCACTCACCAAGTTCGTAGAGAACGAGGGGAGGTGGAGTCCCGACAGCAAGCTCGACGAGGCCGCAGGACACGGTAGAACCGTGGAGGAGTGTGCAAGGACTGGGCCCCCTGAGGGGTCAGCAAGGGAGACCGCAACAGGCCGACTGAGCGGCGTGAGCGTGGTGCTGTCTCTAAAGAAAGAGCGCAAAGCACCAGAGTCAAGTGTGAAAGTGTGCAAGGACTCAGTAGGTGCAGTACCAGAGAGAGCAGACGCACCAGCACCTGGAGCAGCAGACGCACTAGCACCTAGAGCAGCAGCCGCAATGCCCGGGTCGGGCGGGACACTCAGGTAACAGTCACCCTCAGCACTATCAGCAATAGCATACATGGCAGCAAGGATAGCATCAAAATCAAGATCAAAGATAGGCACATTCTGCAGAAGCAGATCATGCCAGAGAGGGAGCTCAATGGCGTCAGGAAACTGGGCACGCCAAGCGTCAGTCAAGCGACCAAAGCAGCGCTGCGTAGTGTGTGGGAGCCCACACACCTCCCCACTGCGAGTGCCGGTGCGAAGAACGTACGTGCAGGGACCTGCACCCCCAGACCTCCCACGCCCAGCGTACCACTCACGAAGCTGCTGGACCGACGGGGTCTCACGGGAGCGCAGCTGCTGCTGGCGCTGGCTGCCACCAAAGCCTCCACGCTGCGCGGCTGCACCTCGACCAGCACCACCGCCACCGCCACCTCCACCACCGTCGCCGCTGCCTCCACCACCTCCGCCACCGCCGCCACTACCTCCACCGCCACCACTACCTCCGCCTCCTCCACCTCCTCCACTGCTTCCCCCGCCGCCCCCTCCACCACCCTTGCTCCCCTTGCCCTTGCTGTTGCGGCGTCTCCCACTAGGGGCAGACGCAGCTCCGACCTCCTCAATGCCAACGAGGTCGACAGCAGCACCAGAAGCAACAGAGGGGAGAAGGGGGACAGGGGAACACCCCTCAAAGAAAGGGGTGCGACGGTCGCCGCGAGAAGCACCTACAGCTAAGATACTCTTCTCAGCTGCAGCAAGGCGCTCCTCTAGCAGGTCGACAGTCAGCTCGGTGGGGCAAAGTAAGAGAAAGTGGTCCCTGACTGAAGAAAGGGAGTCAGGGAGGCGGGTGACTAGGTAGTAAAGGGTGATGTACATGGGAGGGGGGTTCTTGGCACAGAACTCAGTGGGAAGGGCAGCGCGGTAGCGGGCGTCACTAGTGCGAAGGTGAGCAATGAGGTCAGCGACTGTGGCAAAGGCAGCAAGGTCACGGAAAAGGTACGGCAGCATGAGGCGGCTGAGGGCAGCAGTGGCAGGGGAGGAGTAGCGCGCAACTAGCGTCGTACAAAGACTGAGCAGTCTTGTACTGGCCAAAATGCGCGTGCTCAGCAGGCGGCAGGTGACTACGAACAGCAAGATGAGCAACAGCGTCACGAGTGGTCCACTTCGAGCGAACCGTACTGTCAGCAGTGGCAGCAGGAGCAGTAGAAACACCGGACGTGTGATCGAAAAGGGATACCCCATCCCTAGAATCACACTGAAGAAAGAGCTGTAGGTCGTCAACCCACACGTCAAAGTCAAAGTACAGTAGGACTAGCCATAGCAGCAGTAAGAGCAATAGCAAGACTAGCAGCAGTAGAAGCAGAGGCAGTAAGGCAGTGCAAGGCAGTGCGGCTCGGTAGGGCAGTGCGGCTCAGTAGGGCAGTGCGGCTCGGTGGGGCGGCGCGGCTCGGCTGAGCGGCGCGGCTCGGCTGGGCGGCGCGGCTCGGCTTACCAGAGACGGGTGCAGGGGCGGGCCGTGACACGCGACACGCAAACGTCGACGTGACACGCGACTAGCGATAACTTGTTATTGACTCGATACACACATTCAAAATCATGCCTCATCATTCACACACTATTGTAAGCATGAAATATATATTATCTCATGCCCTCATGCCATTCCATGCACACACGCATGCACGCACACGGACAACCAGCCAAATGCAAACCGTAGGGTTGCACCAACAATATTGCGGCTGTGGTTTCACTATGTTCGGCAAAAACGCCATCGGTCTCTTGACTTGCCAAAACAGTAGCAGCTGGCGGAACCGTGTCCGCGTCACCACAGCTAAAGCGAACGCATCATCTGTAGTAGTATCGAAGAAAGATAACCTCCCGCCATACGCACTGGTGTTGTGGTAGCAATGTTCCCCCTCCCATACGCTCGTAGGTAAAGAGTAACAGGAGGTTGAGAGTGTGCTGTTGTAGATTTAGATCTACAAATAAATTAGACTAGGTGGCAGGTCCATGGACCTACCACGAGATAAGGAAGGAGTGACTCCCTACTGCATTTGCCTTTAAATTTTAGAAATTTTATTTCAAAACGTTTTCATATTGTGATGCCGCACGGCGTGGTTCATGGCGTACGGCCAGGACTTCTTGGGGAGGCCAGACTGATTCATGAGGGCGCAAACCTTAGTCACGAGGGTTCAGTTGACCCGCTCAGCGACGCCTTGCTGCTAGTGAGCGTAGGGGAGTGAGATGTGGTGCGTGATCCCCTTCTCCGTGAGAAACGCCTTCAACTCATTTCCTCGAAATTCCTTGGTGCCGTCTGTCTGCCAAATTTTCAGCTTCTTTCTTGATTCCCTTTGCACGTGAGCCAGCCAGATGTGAAAGGTTTCAGGAGCCTTGGAGTGGAGGTCAACGTTGGCGACCCAAATGTAGCGTGAGTACACGTCAACGAAGGTGAGGGTGTTATTCTCGTCGTTGACTCCTCCGTAAGTTATCACGATGTAGTCGCTGAAGACTTTCTGCAGCTTCTTTAGCGGTTGGTACTTGGCTCCAATGAGGGATACGCTTGGTGCGTGAGGGCGGCAGTGGGGCAGACGGCGCAGGTGGTTGGTTTTGTTGTGCTTTGTGGTTCCGTGCCGTCGGGGCACAGCAATGCCCCTGGCTGGAAAAAAATGGCGCGGAGGTAATTGTTGAATGTCTGGCACGAGGGGTGGCCGAGTCGCTGGTGCCAGAGATCATCCTCTGCGCGAACTCCAGGGGTGCGCAGATGACGTGCGTGATATTCGGCTGCCTTTGCTTCGGTCTCGTGGGGAATGTGGGGCACGGATCCTTCTTCCTCTCCTGGTTCTACTTTGTCTTGCTCCTCCTCTACTTCTAAATCTGCTGCCGTTTCTCCTTCTGCAGGTGCGGTTGTGAGGTAGAGCGCGAGGAAGTTGCAATCGGGGATGATGTTGAGCGGATTTATGGTGCCTTTGATGAAGCGGGCGAAGGGATCTGGGCCCGAGATTGGTCCGTGAGTGTCACGTGGCGGAGTTGCATGTACATTGCCCTCCTCAATTTCTGACCAAGGGGACTCCCAGGTGTGACGTGAGTGAGGTTGCGAGGGTAGATTGCGCGGAGGTCGACCAAGAGGAACTACAACCCTTGGTGGGGTTCGTTCAGCGGCGATTTCTCTCTCTACCTTCTCTAGTTCTTCGGGGGTGAGCTCCCCTTCAGTCAAGCCCAAGGCTCCGACGTTGTCCCAAGGGCTTCCTCTGGTGCCCCAGCCTCCTACAGTGCCAGATGCACCAGTTGCTGATCCCCAAGTCGCTCGTGTGTTGTCAGTTCCCCAACCTCCGGCTCATGCAGATTCTTCATTCCATCATGTCGCAAGTCGTTCCTGATATAATCGTTCCCTCTCCTCTTCTTTTGCTTTCTCTTCCTCCTCCTTGATGCTGAGTTCTTCAGGTGCGTCTGGGTCCTTCATTCTTTGTTGATGTGGCGGTAGACCTTGCAGGAGTAAAGATGCGGCTGATTCTCCTCGTTGAACATTCCGATTGTTGCTTCCTCAAGGATCCAGCAGAGAGTTTCTGCTGCGGGCGTTGGACGTTCCTGTTCTGCCATGCCGAGCTCTTCGTTTTTGGTGCCGGAGATGCGATGGGTGGTGACGGCCAGTTCCATCTCTGCCATGCCTTCTATCGGTGCCTCGGCACTTTCAGATTCTTCGATCGACGCCAGGTCTCTTTCAACTTCTTCTGTGCAGCTCGTTGTGGGCGTGAAGTACGTGGTGCTAAGTCCGTTTGTCAAACTGACGAACAAGGAATGAATGAACTATGAAAGAGTTGGGTGCAAGTGCTAACCCTAATTGGGTTGTACCCATTATGGGCTACCCCACTATAGCCTACACAAATGTAAGCACTATAACATTCTGACACACCCCCATAGGCAAAGAGGGGGAGAACAAGTGGTCACAAGACCAGTCAAGAAAGCAAAGCAAGCTCAGGGTGGATCACAAAGTTACCACACAGTCCGAGCACAAGCAAAGGGCCACAAGGCCAGTTCACATACAGAGTTATATAAAAGAGAACAAAAAATACAGTGATCATACCCTAGCAAGTGCAAGCATGCAGGTGTATATATAGATCACAGTACAAGCAAAGTCACGCAGTGAGCAAGTGAGGCAAAGTAGGCACAAGGCCTAACACAGTAGAGAAGCGCTGATAATCACCAGGTGAATATATCAGCAGTGTTGGCCCTAATGGCCATGTTTGCAAGACAAAGCTGGCCACGCTGCTGCAACTCTCGAGCAAGGAAGTATCGCAGAGTGATGTCCTTCGTTCGGTGCTCCAGTCTGTGCTCCTGACACAAGGCAATCATGGCCTTGTTGTCTACATACAGAACTGGAGGCGAACGAGGCTGCTCTCCCTAGTTAGTCAGCAGGTAGGTGAGCCAGCGTAGCTCCTGTGCAGCCATGGCTCTTGCGTAGATCTCAGCCTCACAACTGGAACTAAGAACCGAAGACGAGCGGGTAGACTGCCAGGAAACAGAGCCAGAACCGAGGCTGAAGGTGTAACCCTGTGACGACCACTGTGTAGCTGAGTCGTCAACCCAAGAAGCGTCTGCGTGACCAATGAGGACAATTGGACCCCGTCCTCCAAGCACGAGCCCCATGCCCAACGTACTGCACAGGTAACGCAGTACCCTCTTTGCAGCATCCCAGTGCACCTTTCGTTGCCTGCCAGGAGCCACGTAGCGAGCCAGGAGGCTGAGAGGGTACGCAAGGTCAGGTCGTGTGCATGTCATCAGGTACATGAGGCAACCCACAAGCTCTGGGTATGGACCACTCGGCTCTACGGACTTGTCCGAAGGTGGAGCTGAGAGCGAGTGGCCGGTAGACAGAGGAGAGGGCTGTGGTGAGGAGAACTGGAAGGCGAAGCGCTGAAGGACCTGGTGCACCATGTGTGACTGAGTCAGGGTGATGGTGAGCCGTGCTCTGTCCCCAGTGATCTGCAAGCCAAGATAGCCTCGCAGCTCACCCAGGTCAGTGCAAGTGTGTCTCTTCTATAGCTCCAACTTCACAAGGGTCAGTGCCTCAGTGTCAGCAGTGGCAAAGACCAGGTCCTTGACGTACACTAGGACGTAGAACGGCGGCAGCAACGTGTCGGTGCATAGAACCAGTGACGGGTCAGCAGTAGAAGGAGTAAACCCCAAAGCCGCAAGTGTAGTCCTCAGTGTGTCGTGCCACTTGCGAGGCGCCTGGCAGAGACCGTAGACTAGCCGCCGGAGGCTCCACTGGGTACCTGCAGGAAATGACCCAGTGAAGCCAAGTGGGCGGCGCAGCCAGATCTCCTCGTGCAGACTACCTTGCAAGAAATCTGTGCTGAAGTACAGAGAGTGCAACTCGTAGTCACGCTGAGCAGCGACGTGCAGCAACACCCGAAGAGTGGTCATCTTCAGGGTGGGGGAGAAGGTATGGAAGTAGTCGACCCCCTGTTGCTGACTGAAGCCTCGAGCAACGTAACGCGCCTTGAAGGCAGGCGGAGAACCCGGCGGTCGCTTCACCCTGAAAATCCACATGCCATCGACTATGTTCGCCCGAGACAGGGGAACTAAGTCGACGTAGGTGCCTGTGGACTTCCAGGATGCCATCTCGGCATCCATGGCTGTCTGCCACTAAGAGGAGCTAGGACCCGTAATCGCCTCTTCGTAAGAGCGCGGGGTCGGGATGTCTGGTGCATCCGGATCTCCCTCAGGGGCAAGCAGCATGGAAGCGAAACGAGGTACAGCAGCTGCAAGAAACTCAAAGTCCTCCTGCCTGTCCTCAAGGACGTCCGTGCCAAGAGCACGCTCACCCCCGACGGACGGAGGACTGGCAGACTCAGACTCAGCAACAAGAGCAGTGGCGTAGTCTAGACGACAGGCAGCAGCAAAGTCAACCAGCTCAGCAACGAGGGCAGACGCAGCAGTGGACTCAAAAGAAGGGTCACTGACAACAGTGGCGAGGAGACAAGAGACAGTGGGACTGGCACCACGAGCGCGGTCAGACTCAGGGTCAGGGACGGCAGGAAGAGAGGACTCAGGAGGAGCAGGCAGGGGAACACACAGTGGAACAGAGGAAGGACGAAGTGCCATAGAGTGTGAGCTGGGGACAGTAAGAGGACGCAGACAAGGAACGCGACGACTAGTGCGAACAGGGGTGGTAGGACGAGACGCAGGCTCATGACGCTCTATAAGGCCACCGGTCTGCTCAGAGTAAGGAGAAGGAGCAGGCAGTGGGGAGGCTGGCTGTAACGGCAGCTGCGACTGGTCAGGCGGTGGACACAGTAGGGGAGGATTAAGGCCAGTAGAAGACGGGACACCAAGAAGCTGCTGAAGTAGGGGAACAAAGTACGGTCGCGGCCACAAATAGCATCTAGCACCAGTACCACCAGCACCCCCAGCTCCAGCACCTCCACCTCCAGCTCAACAGCTCCAGCTCCTCTTGCTCCAGCGCCTCCCGCGCTAGTGCCTTCGGTTCCAGCGCCACCAGCTCCAGCTCCTCCAGCTCCAGCGCCACCAGCGCCTATGCCTCCAGCTCCAGTACCTCCAGCCCTAGCAGCTCCAGGCTCCGTAGGGGATCCAGCTCCAGCGCCCCCAACACCACCAGTCCCGACTGCTCCAGTACCCCTGGTACGAGCACCTCCAAGAGCAGCAGCTGCAGCACCTCCAGCAGTAACTCCAGCACCTCCAGCTCCAGTGTCTCCAACGGCGGGGTCTCCAGCTCCGGCAGCTCCACTCCTAAGGCGGGTGCGCTGAGCAAACCACTCGCGCAGCTGCTGCGGGGAGAGAGGCTCCGGCCGGGGAGACAGTCGTGGCGAAGCACCCGCAGGACCTCCAGCAGAAGCAGTACCCCGAGGCTCAGCACCCCCAGACTCCGCACCCTCAGACTCAGCACCCCCAGGCTCCACAACCGCATTCTCAGCACCCCCAGGCTCCGCACCCCCAGACTCAGCACCCCCAGGCTCCGCACCCCCAGGCTCAGCACCCCCAGACCCGGCACCCTCAGACTCAGCGCCCCCACGCTCCGCACCCCCAGGCTCCGCACCCCCAGACGCAGCACTCCCAGACGCTGCACCTCGAGCAGCACCTGAGGCTACAGCTACCTCAACAAGCATAGTACCAGGGAGAGGGTCTACCTGAGACACACCTGAGGGAGCAAGGACCCTAGGGCGGGAGGGGGTCTACCGGAGGGGGACCGGGAGCAAGGAAGAGCGGCGGGGGTGGGGGAGGGGCAGAGCAGTAGGGGAAGAGACGGTAAAAGTGAACCGACTCGTCAAACGTGACGTCCTTAGAGGGGAAGACACGGCGCGAGGTGGGGTGGTAAAACTGCCAGCCAGGCGCGTCAAGGGGAAAGCCAAGAAACAGCCAGCCCCAGACTCGGAACACCGACGCATCGCCAACCTCCCCCGTCCAACGCAGTGTGGGCGAGGTCTCCGGCAAGGAGACACGAGGCCAGAGGTTGAGCTCATGCGCATCGTACCAGACGGCAAACGGCCACAGAAAATGAGGAGCACCCGCATGGATCATGGAGAGCGACCTCCATGACTAAGCCAATGCGGCGCTCGGCAATCCCATTTTGCTGAGGAGAGGCCGGAAGCGTGAACAATTGGAGAATGTCCTCCCCACGACAAAAGTCTCGCAAGAGGTCTGAGGAGAACTCACCACCTCTGTCAAAGTGCAGACGCAGGACAGGAAGGTCCTGGCCGAACCGCTTGCGGAGCTGGAGACGGAATGCGCGGATCCAAGGGATCAAGACATCAATGACTTCACCCTTGCAGCGCAAGGGGAAGACCGTGGTGTAGCGCGTATAGTCGTCAAAAACCAGCAGAAAGTAGCGCTCGCGACCCTGTCCACTGACGCGGGCTGGGCCCCACACGTCCATGTGGAGAGTCTGCAGGGGAGCAGTCATCGGGGGAAACGAGGAGGAGTGAGGAGCGGCGCGCTGCCGCCCCTCGACGCAAGGAAGGCAGGGCGGGGCAGGCGAGGGCGGTAGGGGAGGAAGAGACCTGGGAAGACCAAAGACAAGGAGGCGGGAGTGCATGCCACGAAGGCGTGGCAGGGAGGGGTGACCCAGGCGGTGGTGCCACAGGAGATTCTGGCGCGACAGGAGGCGACACGAGCAAGGGGGTGCTACCTGACCTCGCGCGGACACCTGGGTAGACGCAGCTACCTGGTGGTACCTGGCCAGAGTCGAGTCCCTCCTTGTGTACAGACTTGACCCTGGCCAGGTGACGACCCGTTCGTGTACACGTGCAGATCGACACACGCTGACCCCCAGGAGTGGTGGTAGTGACCATCGCATCCTGGAGGGCAGCTGTACTCACCAAGTTTGTAGAGAATGAGGGGAGGTGAAGACCTGACAGTGAGCCGGACGGAACCGCCGGACACGGGAGAACAGTGAACGGGCAACGACTTGGCCCCCTGAAGGGTCAGCCAGTCTGACCGGTACAGGTGCAGGGAGAGGAGTGAGGGTGGTTCTGTCACGAAAGAAACAGCGTGAGGCACCTGAGTCAAGTGCAAAGGTGTGCAAGGCCTCAGCAGGCGCAGTACCAGGGAGAACAGACTCACTAGCACCTAGAGCAGCAGCCTCTATATCTGGGTCAGGCGGCACACACAGGTAACAGTTACCGTCAGCACTAACAGACAAAGCAGACATAGCAGCAAGAATAGCATCATAGTCAAGGTCAAAGATAGCAACTCTAGAGCTGAGCAGCTCTGCCCTGCGGGGGCGCTCGGCCTCGTCACCAAACTCTGCACGCCAAGCGTCGTCGAGGCGGGAGAAGCAGCGATGCTGAGTGTGAGGCTTCCAGCACGGTCACCCGTGCGAATGACATACGGGTAGCTACCACTACCCCCAGATGCCCCACGCTGAGCAAACCACTCACGAAGCTGCTGGGGCGACGGGGTCTCGCTCCGACGCTGCTGCTGCTGCCTCCGGCCATCTCCCGAACCTCCACGCTGAGTAGCTCCAGCCCTACCGCCACCACTCCCACTGCCGCCACTACCGCCACCACTCCCACTGCCGCCACTACCGCCACCCCCACCGCTGCCACCACCGACTCCACGAAAGTCCTCACTCCCGCCACCACTCCCACCACCGCCACCACCTCCACTGCCTCCACCACCTCCACTGCTGCCCCCACCACCACCCCCGCTGCCACCGCCACCACCCCTGCCACCCTTGCCCTTGCTGCTGTGGCGCTTCGCACTAGCAGAAGCAGCCTTGACGTCCTCAGCACCAAGGATGTCAACATCAGCAGCAGAGGCGTAGGAGGGGGCAAGGAGGGAGGGGGAGTACCCCTCAAAGAAGGGCGTGCGTGGAGTGCCACGAGCAGCACCTACAGCTACCGCACTAGTCTCAGCTGCAAGGAGGTGCTGCTCGAGTAGGTCAACAGTGAGGACTGTGGGGTCAAGTGAGAGAAAGTGGTCCCTGACAGAGCGAAGAGAGTCAGGGAGGCCGGTGACTATAAAGTAGAGAGGGATGAACATCGGGGGCTGGTTCGTTTCAAGGAACTCAGCTGGGGCGGCAGCGCGGTAGGGAGTGTCACTAGCGTGAAGGTGGAAAACCAGGTCCTCTACTGTGGCAAAGGCGGACAGCTCGGGAAACAGGTAGGGCAGTAGAAGACGGCCTAGAGCAGCAGTGGTAGGCGAGGAGTAACAAGCGACTACAGCGTTGTACAGTGCCTGTGCTGTCTTATGCTGTCTGAAGTGAGCGCATTCGGCTAACAGCAGGTGGTCGCGAATGGCTAAGCGAGCAGTAGCGTCACGAGTAAGCCAGTGTGAGCGATTCACACTGTCAGCTATGGCGGGAGGGGCGGGAGCGGCTCCAGACGTGTGGTCAAACAACGAAACCCTGTCCCTAGAGTCGCTCAGTAGGCACAACTGCAGGTCGTCGAGCCATGTGTCAAAGTGGATAGGGCGGCCCTCATGATCGAACACGAGCACGCGGAGAGAAGCCATAGTGGCACAGCGCGCTGGGCGGGCAGAGGCCGGGCAGCGCAGGAAACAGGGCAGGCAGCAGCAAGGGGCGGCAAGCAGGCTGCAAGAGGCGGTGCACAGGCTGCAAGAGGGGCGGCTTGAGGGCCTAGGGGCGACGGGCGGGCCTAGGGGAAGTGAGAGGGCTGCAAGGGGTGGCTAGCAGAGCAGCAGGGGCGGCTAGAGGGCCACCAAGGGCGGCGCGCGGGGCTGCAAGGGCGGCTCACGGGCTCCCACGGCAAGGGGCGGGCCGCAATGGGCGGCGCGCGGGGCCTGGGGTTGACGGGCGGGCCGGGGCCTAGGGGCGAAGGGCGGGCCGGGCCTAGGGGCAACGAACGGGCCGGGGCCTGAAGTCGACGGACGGGCCGGGCTAGGGTCGACGTGGCGCGCCAGGGCCTAGCGTCGATGGGGCGGGCCGGGGCCTTGGGTCGAGGGGGCGCGCGGGCCTAGGGTCGATGGGGCGCCGGGGCCTAGGGTCGACGGGGCGGGCCGGGGCCTAGGGTCGAGGGGGCGCGCAGGCCTAGGGTCGACGGGGCGGGCCGGGGCCGAGGGTCAACAGGGCGCGCGGGGCCTAGGGTCGACGGGGCGGGCCTGGGCCAAGGGTCGACGGGGGGCGCCGAGGCCTAGGGTCGACGGGGCGCCGGGGCCTAGGGTCGACGGGGCGGACCGGGGCTTAGGGTGGATGGGGCGCGCGGGGCCTAGGGTCGACGGGACGGGCCGGGGCCTAGGGTCGACTTGGAGGCCGCACGAGGGCGGTGCGCGGGGCAGCAGGAGTGGCACGAGGGTCGCTAGGGGCGGCGCGTGAGCCAGCAGGGCGGCTAGTGTGGCAGCGCTGCGGTGGGCCCAAAAAAAATCGGTCCTAACGAAGGACCTGCTCTGAAACCATGTCAAACTAACGAACAAGGAATGAATGAACTATGAATGAGTTGGGTACAAGTGCTAACCCTAATTGGATTGTACCCCTTATGGGCTACCCCACTTTAGCCTACACAAATGTAAGCTCTATAACATTCTGACACCGTTATGTCCGGGCTAGTGCAGGTTTATCTCAGGGGGGTGAGGACTGCGTTGGATCCACGGCCATCCATTCGGGTGCTTCCGGAAATCTTCGTTTTTGTAGCCAATGTCCAGTGGAACGAGATCCACAAGCTCGTCCGATGTTGCTCTGCAGTCATGTATGTCGAAGTCGAGCACGTAGACTCTGTTGATTGAACGTGCTTGCCCGAGGTACTTGTGAGTTTCAGTGGGCGAGTCAGGAGGATCGAAGTTGAGGATGGGGTCGCGTGTGTAAGGGTCGGTGGTGAACGTTACGCCGCAATCAGAAAGTTGCGCTGCAGACAGCAGGTTGAAGCGAAGGTCCGGCACATAGAGGACATCATTGAAGGTGATGTGCGTGTTGCTGTCTCGAGCTTGCAGCACGACGATGCCTTGCGCATTTGCGCGTAATTGGCCATTGTCAGCAACGGTGACGTAAATGGCAGTGGGGGTGCGGCTGATGTTGGAGATATACCACAATGATCCCACCATGTGCTGTCCGCAGCAGCTGTCCATGTACCAGTTGTTGTGTGCTGTGTTGTTGTTGCGTAGAAGCAGCGCGAGTTGGAGCGTTACGGTAGTTGCCGTGTTGACTATGAGGAGGTCCTATTCTTCTTTCCATCCCAGAGGGACCGGTCGCTGATCATGGCGGTGAGGCGGGCTAATTCTCAGCTGAATTGGGAGGTGCCATTCTTGTCGATTATCTTCGAAGTAGTAGTGTCTGTCGGTAAGTGGGTTGTTGTAGTCCACTTCTGGTTGAATTAGTTCGCCGGCGGGTTCCTCATCTCCGTCAGGCGTAGTAGCACGTGGACGTCGTCTTACTGCCATGTTCGCAATCACGTTTCTTGTTGCTCCCGTCTGTGGTGCTTGTGTCTGCTGTTGCTATTGTTGTGCAGGAGGACGAGGAGATTGATGTTGAGGTTGGAAGTAACGAGTATCTTGTCGGCCGACCCAGTTGTTATGGTGAGTGGAGTTTGGGTGGCGATTGTTATGCTGTTCACGATTGTCGTCGTAGAAGGCGAGGCGCTCTTGGCACGGCGCGGAGCTTGTCTTGCTTGAATCCATGTCTTGTTGTTCGATAAGAAGTGCGGCGCATAGGGCAGCTTTTGAAATTGTGCCTCTCTGTCGAAGTAGCGCATTGCAGGGCTTCCACTCAGGCCCGAGTTCTTGGAGCACGCTGTTGACGAAGTTCTCCTCCGAAATCGCTCTTCTATGCTTTGTGATTATCACGGATGTTCTGACAGCGATTAATGTATGAATTTGCTTTCTCCCCGTGCCCTATCTTGGTCTCCATGAGTTGCTGCAGGAGCCTGCTGGAGGTGACTGAGTCCTTCGGCTGATATACCTCAACGAGGTGTTTCCAAGCTTCCAGGGCTGGAGCGGCGCTCTCTTTGTAAGAGCGGATGCCAAGTTGCTCCACGGGCGTCATGTTTCGTAGCAGCACACTGTACGCCGTGAGGGACTTGCTATAGTCTGAGCCCGGATGTCTTCGGTGTCTTTCACCGGTATAGAATAGGAGCCGTCGAAGTAGTGGTAGATCTGCGTTGTCTGTAGGAGGAGCTCTAGCTCAAAACTCCATGTATAGAAATCTTTGCCATCAAACGCGGTGTTGGTCTTGATTTTTGAAACGCTTAGGAAGAGTGCTTGTATAGAATTGATGACTTCATCACTTGGACGGGGGGCTGTTGTTGTTGATTTTTGTGTGTCAAGGGAGAAGGTGTGCGGGGCGCTACCGGGCCCATTTGCGGCTGGTTGAGCAGGTTGTGTTGGTTGCAAGGAGGTTTCCGCATCGCCTTTCCGCAATGCTTGGAGGTCTTTCTCCATGGTTGACAATCGTTGAAACAGCTGCTCGAGTGCAGCGGTGATGATCGTAGTTGTCGCCTCATTTGTCGCAGCCGGGTTGGTTTGTCATTCAGCTGTTAGATTTGTTTGGCCTCTGGATCCTCCGGCCATCTTGGTCTTGGAGCGTGTGCCGCTCGCCAGATCTTGGTTCGGCTAATGAAGTGGTGTTATAGTCTAGAGTCCACTTAGGGGTCGCGGATGCTCATGAAACCGCCTAAGCAGAATCTGATGACTTCGAACCGCCTCTGTTCAAAACGTCGTCACGATCAGCTCCAATAACATACGAGACTGACACTTGGACAGACGTTAGCTTCAGGTGTTTGCTTTCCAACTGTATATTGCTTGCTTTCATCAGAGGTGTATGCGCTACGCAGTGGAGCTCCCGGAGCTGGAGGCGCTGGAGCCACTGGAGCAGGAGGTGCTGCTGTTCTTGCTGGAGCTGGCGGTACTGGAGGTGCTATGGCTACTGGTCCTGGAGGTGCTCGTACCAGTGGTGCTGGAGCTGTCGGGACTGGTGGTGTTGGCTGCGCTGGAGCTGGAGACCCTACGGAGCCTAGAGCAGCTGGCGCTGGAGGCGCTGGAGCTGGAGGTTCTGGAGGTGGAGGCCTTGGCGCAGGAGGCGCTGGAGTTGCCGGAGGTGGAGTTGGAGGCACTAGCGCCGGAGGCGCTAGACCTGCAGGAGCTGGAGCTGTTGACCCTGGCGCTGGAGGTGCTGGAGGCACTGTGCAGCCGCGGCCGTACTTCGTTCCCCTGCTTCAGCAGGTTCTTGGTGTCCCGTCTTCTCCTAGTCTTCCTCCTCCCTTCCTGTGTCCACCGCCTGACCAGTCGCAGCCGTCGTTACAGCCGGCCTCCCTACTGCCTGCTCCCTCTCCTTACACTGAGCAGTCTGGCGGTCTTACAGAGCATTGTGAGCCTGCGTCTTGTCCTGTCTCGCGTGTTCGCACTGCTCGTCATGCTCCTCGTTCGCGTCCTCCTCGTGTCCCCGGCACGCACGCTATGGCACTCCATCCTTCCTCTGTTCCACTGCGTGTTCCTCTGCCTGCTCCTCCTGAGTCCTCTCTTCTTGCCGTCCCTGACCCTGAGTCTGACCGCGCTCGTGCTGCTAGTCCCATTGTCTCTCGTCTCCTCGCCACTGCTGTCGCTGACCCTTCCTTTGAGTCTGCTTCTGCGTCTGCTCTCGTTGCTGAGCTGCTTGACTTTGCTGCTACATGCCGTCTCGACTACGCCACTGCTCTAGTTGGTGAGACTGAGTCTGCCTGTCCTCCGTCCGTCGGGGATGAGTGTGCTCTTGGCACGGACGTCCTTGAGGACAGGCAGGAGGACTTTGAGTGTCTTGCAGCTGCTGTACCTCGTTTCGCTTCCATGCTGCTTGCCCCTGAGGGAGACCCGGATGCTCCAGACATCCCGACCCCGCGCTCTTGCGCAGAGGCGATTACGGGTCCTTATTCCTCTCAGTGGCAGGCAGCTATGGATGCCGAGATGGCATCTCGGAAGTCCACAGGCACCTACGTCGATGAAGTTCCCCCGTCTCCGGCGAACATAGTCGATGGCATGTGGATTTTAAGGGTAAAGCGGCCGCCGAGTACTCCGCCTGCCTTCAAGGCACGTTACGTTGCTCGAGGCTTCAGTCAGCGACAGGGAGTTGACTACTTCCAGATCTTCTCCCCCACCCCGAAGATGACTACTCTTCGGGTGTTGCTGCACGTCGCTGCTCAGCGTGACTACGAGTTACACTCTCTGGACTTCATTACAGCTTTCCTGCAGGGCAGCCTGCACGAGGAGATCTGGCTGCGCCGACCACCTGGTTTCACTGGGACGTTTCCTGCAGGTACCCAGTGGAGCCTCGGACGGCCAGTCTACAGTCTCCGCCAAGCGCCTCGCGAGTGGCACGACACACTGAGGACTACACTTGCGGCTCTTGGGTTTGCTCCTTCTACTGCGGAACTGTCGCTGTTTCTACGCACCGACACGTCGCTGCTGCCGTTCTACATCCTCGTGTACGTCGACGACCTCGTCTTTGCCACTGCTGACACTGAGGCACTGACCCTTGTGAAGTCCGAGCTGCAGAAGAGACACACCTGCACTGACCTGGGTGAACTGCGCAGCTATCTTGGCCTGCAGCTCACCTGGGACAGAGCACGGCGCACCATCACACTGAGTCAGTCACACATGGTGCACCAGGTCCTTCAGCGCTTCGGCTTCCAATTCTCCTCGCCACAGCCCACTCCTCTGTCTACCAGCCACTCGCTCTCAGCTCCACCTTTGGACAAGTCCGTAGAGCCGAGTGGCCCGTACCCAGAGCTTGTGGGTTGCCTCATGTACCTGATGACGTGCACACGACCTGACCTTGCGTAACCTCTCAGCCTTTTGGCTCGCTACGTGGCTTCTGGTAGGCACCGAAAGGTGCACTGGGATGCTGCAAAGAGGGTACTGCGTTACCTGTGCAGTACGTCAGACATGGGGCTTGTGCTTGGAGGACGGGGTCCAGTTGTTCTCACTGGTCACGCAGACGCCTCCTGGGTTGACGACTCAGCTACGCAGCGGTCATCACAGGGTTACACCTTCAGCCTTGGTTCCGGCTCTGTTTCTTGGCAGTCTACCCGCTCGTCTTCGGTTCTCAGCTCCAGTTGTGAGGCTCAGATCTACGCCGTGGCCATGGCTGGCTCACCTACTTGCTGTCCAACTTGGGAGAGCAGCCTCGTTCGCCTCCAGTCCTGTACGTAGACAACAAGGCCATGATTGCCTTGTGTTAGGAGCACAGACTGGAGCACAGAACGAAGCACATCGCTCTGCAATACTTCCTTGCTCGAGAGTTGCAGCAGCGTGGCCAGCTTCGTCTTGTGTACGTGGCCACTCGAGCCAACACTGCTGATGTCTTCACCAAGGCACTTCCGCCTGGTGATCATCAGCGCTTTGTTACTGTGTTAGGCCTTGTGCCTACTTTGCCTCACTTGCTTACTGCTTGACTCTTCTTGTACTGTGATCTATATATATACCTGCATGCTTGCACTTGCTAGGGTATGTTCATTGTATTGTTCGTTCTCTATATATAACTCTGCATGTGAACTGGCCTTGTGGCCCTTTGCTTGTGCTCAGACTGTATGGTGACTTTGTGATCCACCCTGAGCTTGCTTTGCTTTTCTTGACTGGTCTTGTGACCACTTGTTCTCCCCACTTTGCCTATGGGGGTGTGTCAGAACATTATAGCATATACATTTATGTAGGCTGTAGTGGGGTAGCCCATAGGGGGTACAACCCAATTTGGGTTAGTTCATTCATCCTCGTTCACAACATTCTAACAACTTCATGGCTTGGCAGGTCGGGCATGTTGTCTCGTAGCACTGCACGTCCGTCAGCATGTCGGGCCAATAGTAATTCCGCTGCAGCAGCTTGAGTGTTTCGTCAATTCCGAAATGCCAGGAATGGTTGGAGCCATGTACCTCCTGCGTCAGCAACTCCCGTAAGGGCTGGTAGGTGGGTACCCAAATCCGGTTCGTACCTGCTTTTAGCTAGTATTTGCGATGCTATGTCGTAGCCCGTCAATGAAGATTCTTGAAAAACCTGTTAATCTTCTATCCATGGGTGAATATTCCTGTTAGCATCGACTTGGTGCGTGCGATTTGTACTGCTGCTAACTGCATGGATGGGCGGATCAAGGCGCCGGCGATGTTGTTGACGCCTTTCTTGTACATGATGGTGTAGAAAAAATTGGACTCGAGGTAGTCCAACCACTGTATTTGTCGCGGGATGAGTGTCGGTTGTGTGCGCATGTACTGTAGCGATTTGTGGTCGGTTTGGTTCGTCACGTCGGCTCCTGTTAGGTAGAAGCGCCAGGCAGAAAATGCGTGGACGATGTTCGGCATCTCTTTGTCGTGGACCGGGTAGTTGCGCTCGGGTGGCTGCATCTTGCGTGATTCGTAGGCAATGGGTTGCAGCCCTTTGCCAAAGTCCTGTAGCAGGACGGCGCCGATGGCGAAATTGCTGGCGTCCGTGATGACTTCGAACGGTCGAGATGGGTTTGCGAGGCGGATAACCGTGGGTGAAATCAAAATGTTTTTGAGTGTGTCGAAGGCGGATTGCTTGTGAGAACATTATAGCGTATACATTTGTGTAGGCTGTAGTGGGGTAGCCCATAAGGGGTACAACCCAATTAGGGTTAGTACTTGTACCCAACTCTTTCATAGTTCATCCATTCTCGTTTCTCACTTTGACACTGCTCTCTCTCCCCCCACTGAAAATAGGTTTCTTTGTGCAGGAGGTCGGTTAGAGGCTTGGTTATCCCTGCCATATTAGGGACAAAACGACGAACGTAGTTAACAAAACCCATAAAACTCTGTAATTCAGGAATTCTGCTCGGCGGCTTCCACTTAGCGATGGCGTCCACTTTGCGGGGGTCGATTTTAATGACTTCGCCCGAAACCACGTGCCCTAGGAACTCCAGCTTCAACTTCAGGAAATTGCACTTAGAGCCTTTGTGATGAGCCTGTAAGCACCAGAACACCTCCTCCAAATCCTTCAAATGTTCTTATTGCATCTTGCTGTACACTAGGATGTCGTCAAGATACACGATAACTATTTTGTTCAGCATGTCCTGAAAGACCCCGCTCATTGTCAGCTGGAACGTCGAGGGCGCATAGGTTGGTCCGAACGGCATCACTATATATCCGTAACTGCCGTAGCGTATGCGAAATGCTGTCTTCGAGCAGTTGTCTGCGAAGACGCGAATCTGGAGGTAGCCACCTCGCAAATCGATCTTCGAGAAGAAGCGAGCCCCGCAAAGTTGTACCTGCAGGTCGTCCGCAAGCGGGATCAGGTAACGTGATTTAATTGTGACACGATTCAGCGCCCGATAATCAATATGTTAGAGAATAGCGAGGATGGTTGATTAGGAGAAAGGGGGGGGGTACAAGTAGAATGTCGAGAAGAATTGTGTACCCCCTAAAGCTAGCCCCCATACAGCCTAGATGCAACTAAGCCTAGATACAACTAAGCATATATCTTTGACACACCCCCATAGGCGAAGTGGGGGATAGCAAGAGCAAGCAATAGTCACAAGACCAGTCAAGAGAAGAATCAAAGCAAAGCAAGCTCAGGGTGGATCACAAAGTCACCACACAGTCCGAGCACAAGCAAAGGGCCACAAGGCCAGTTCACATGCAGAGTTATATAAAGAGAACAAATAGTACAGTGATCATACCCTAGCAAGTGCAAGCATGCAGGTATATATATAAATCACAGTACAGGCAGAGTCAGGCAGTAAGTAAGTGAGGCAAAGTGGGCACAAGGCCCAACACAGTAACAAAGTGCTGATGATCACCAGGCGGAAGTGCCTTGGTGAAGACATCAGCAGTGTTGGCCCGAGTGGCCACATACGCAAGACGAAGCTGACCACGCTGCTGCAACTCTCGAGCAAGGAAGTATCGCAGAGCGATGTGCTTCGTTCTGTGCTCCAGTCTGTGCTCCTGACACAAGGCTATCATGGCCTTGTTGTCTACGTACAGGACTGGCGGCGAACGAGACTGCTCTCCCAAGTCGGTCAGCAAGTAGGTGAGCCAGCGTAGCTCCTGAGCAGCCATGGCCCCGGCGTAGATCTCAGCCTCACAACTGGAGCTGAGAACTGAAGACGAGCGGGTAGACCGCCAAGAAACCGAGCCGGACCCAAGGCTGAAGGTGTAGCCCTGTGACGACCGCTGCGTAGCTGAGTCGTCAACCCAGGAAGCGTCTGCGTGACCAGTGAGGACAACTGGACCCCGTCCTCCAAGCACGAGCCCCATGCCCGATGTACTGCACAAGTAACGCAGTACCCTCTTCGCAGCATCCCAGTGCACCTTTCGGTGCCTGCCGAGAGCCACGTAGCGAGCTAGAAGGCTGAGAGGGTACATGAGGTCAGGTCGTGTGCACGTCATCAGGTACATGAGGCAACCCACAAGCTCTGGGTGACTGAGTCAGTGTGATGGTGCGCCGTGCTCTGTCCATGGTGATCTACAGGCCAAGATAGCTAGGCAGTTCACCCAAGTCAGTGCAGGTATGTCTCTTCTGCAGCTCGGACTTCACAAGGGTCAGTGCCCCAGTGTCAGCCGTGGCAAAGACAAGGTCGTCGACGTAAACTAGGACGTAGAACGGCGGCAGCGAGGTGTCAGTGCATAGAAACAGCGACGGGTCTGCTGTAGAAGGAGCAAACCCAAGAGCCGCAAGTGTAGTCCTCACTGTGTCGTGCCACTCGCGAGGCGCCTGGCGGAGACCGTAGACTGGCCGTCGGAGGCTCCATTGGGTACATGCAGGAAACGACCCAGTGAAGCCAGGTGGGCGGCACAGCCAGATCTCCTCGTGCAGGCTGCCCTGTAAGAAAGTTGTGCTGAAGTTTAGAGAGTGCAGCTCGTAGTCACGCTGAGCGGCGACGTGCAGCAAAATCCGAAGAGTGGTCATCTTCGGGGTAGGGGAGAAGGTCTGGAAGAAGTCAACTCCCTGTCGCTGACTGAAGCCTCATGCAACGTAACGAGCCTTGAAGACAGGCGGAGACCGTAGACTGGCCGGCGGAGGCTCCACTGGGTACCTGCAGGAAACGACCCAGTGAAACCAGGTGGTCGGCGCAGCCAGATCTCCTCGTGCAGGCTGCCCTGCAGGAAGGCTGTACTGAAGTCCAAGCAGTGTAACTCATAGTCGCGCTGAGCAGCTACGTGCAGCAACACCCGAAGAGTAGTCATCTTCTGGGTGGGGGAGAAGGTCTGGAAGTAGTCAACTCCCTGTCGCTGGCTGAAACCTCGAGCAACGTAATGCGCCTTGAAGGCAGGCGGAGAACTCGGGGGCCGCTTCACCCTGAAGATCCACATGCCATCGACTATGTTCACCCCAGGTGGGGGAACCTCGTCGACGTAAGTGCGTGTGGACTTCCAGGATGCCATCTCGACATCCATGGCTTCCTGCCACTGAGAGGAGTAGGGACCCGTAATCGCCTCTGCGTAAGAGCACGGGTTCAGGATGTCTGGTGCATCCGGGTCTCCCTCAGGGGCAAGCAGCATGGAAGCGAAACGAGGTACAGCAGCTGCAAGACACTCAAAGTCCTCCTGCTTGTCCTCAAGGACGTCTGTGCCAAGAGCACACTCACCCCCGACGGACGGAGGACTGGCAGGTACTGACTCAGCAACTAGAGCAGAGGCGTAGTCGAGACGTCAGGCAGCAGCAAAGTCAAGCAGCTCAGCAACGAGATCAGAAGCAGGAGCAGACTCAAAAGACGCGTCAGTGACAGCAGTGGCAAAGAGACGAGCGACAGTGGGACTGGCAGCACGCGCTCGGTCAGACTCAGGGTCAGGGACCTCAGGAAGAGAGGACTTAGGAGTAGAAGGCAGAGGAACACGCAGTGGAACAGAGGAAGGACGGAGCGCCATAGTGTGTGTGCCTGGGACAGGAGGAGGACGCGAACGAGAAACGCGACGAGCAGTGCGAACAGGTGAGACAGGACGAGACGCAGGCTCACGATGCTCTGTAAGACCTCCAGACTGCTCAGTGTAAGGAGAGGGAACAGGCAGTGGGGAGGATGGCTGTAACGGCGGCTGCAACTGGTCAGGCGGTGGACACAGGAAGGGAGGAGGAAGACCAGTAGAAGACGGGACACCAAGAACCTGCTGAAGCAGGGGAACGAAGTACGGGCGCGGCCGCACAGTGCCTCCAGCACCTCCAGCTCCAGCTCCTGCAGCTCCAGCGCCTCCTGCACCAGGGCCTCCAACTCCGACTACACCAGCTCCAGCGCCTCCGGCGCCAGCTGCTCCAGGCTCCGTAGGGTCTCCAGCTCCAGTAGTAACAGCAGCACCTCCAGCTCCAGTGACTTCAGGCTCGCCAACTCCGGGAGCTCCACTCGGACGGTGTGCGCGCTGAACAAGCCACTCACGCAGCTGCTGCGAGGACAGTCGCGGTGAAGCACCAGCAGGACCTCCAGACGAAGCCGCACCTAAAGGCTCAGCACCCCCAGACTCCGCACCCTCTGACTCAGCACCCCCAGGCTCTGCACCCTCTGACTCATCACCCCCAAGCTCAACACCCGCTGGCTCAGCACCCCCAGACCCAGCACCCTCAGACCCCGCACCCCCCGGCTCCGCACCCCCAGACGCAGCACCCCTAGACGCAGCACCCCCAGACGCAGTACCTCGAGCAGCACCTGAGACAACAGCTACCTGAAAAGGCGCAGTACAAGGGAGAGGGTCTACCTGAGACACTCCCGAGGGAGCAGGACCCTGGGGCGGGAGGGGGTCTACCGGAGGTGGACCGGGAGCAAGGAAGAGCGGCGGGGGCGGGGGAGGGGCAGAGCGGTAGGGGAAGAGACGGTAGAATGGAACCGACTCGTCGAACGTGACGTCCTGAGACGGGAGGACACGGCGCGAGGTGGGGTGGTAAAACTGCCAGCCAGGCGCGTCAGGGACAAAGCCAAGGAAGACACAGGGAATGGCACGGGCGGAGAGCTTGTCCGCGGATATATCGCGAACAAAGGCATGAGAACCCCAGACCCGGAACACCGACGCATCGCCAACCTTCCCCGTCCAACGCAGTGTGGGCCAGGTCTCCGGCAAGGAGACACGAGGCCAGAGGTTGAGCTGGTGCGCAGCGTACCGGACCGCAAACGGCCACACAAAATGGGGAGCAGCCGCATGGATCATGGAGGTACGAGCGACCTCCATGACCAAGCCAATGCGGCGCTCAGCAATCCCATTTTGCTGAGGGGAGTCCGGAAGCGTGAACGACTGGGTGATGCCCTCCCCACGACAAAAGTCCCGCAAGAGGTCGGAGGAGAACTCACCACCTCTGTCAGAGTGCAGACGCAGGACTGGAAGGTCCTGGCCGAACCGCTCGCGGAGTTGGAGACGGACTTTGCGGATCCAAGCGATCAAGACAGCAGAGACCTCACCCTTGCTGCACAAGGGGAAGACTGTGGTGTACCGCGTGTAGTCGTCAACTACCAGTAGAAAGTAGCGCTCGCGGCCCTGTCCACTGACGCGGGCTGGGCCCCACACGTCTATGTGGAGGGTCTGCAGGGGAGCAGTCGTCGGGGGAAACGAGGAGGAGTGAGGAGCGGCGCGCTGCCGCCCCTCGACGCAAGGAAGACAGGGCGGGGCAGGCGAGGGCGGAAAGGGAGGCAGAGACCTGGGGAGACCAGAGACAAGGAGACGGGAGTGCATGCCATGAATGCGTGGCAGGGAGGGGTGACCCAGGCGGTGGTGCCAAAGGAGAGTCTGGTGCGACAGGAGGCGACACGAGCAAGAGGCGGCTACCTGACCTGACGCGGACACCTGAGCAGACGCAGCGACCTGAGGAGGCTCGGTAGCCAGCGTGTACAGACTCGACCCTGGCCGACGAGTGAACGTAGCCAGGTGACGCTCCGTCCGTGTGCACGTGCAGATCGACACACGCTGACCCCCAGGAGTGGTGGTAGTGACCATCGCATCCTGAAGGGTAGCGGTACTCACCAAGTTCGTAGAGAACGAGGGGAGGTGAAGACCTGACAGTGACCTGGACGGAACCGCCGGACACGGGAGGACAGTGGAGGAACGGGCAACGACCGGGCCCCTAGAGGGGTCAGCCAGTCTGACCGGGACAGGTGCAGGGAGAGGAGTGAGAGTGGTGCTGTCATGAAAGATACAGCGCGAGGCACCGGAGTCCAATGTGAAGGAGTGCAAGGCCTCAGCAGGTGTAGTACCAGGGGGAGTACCAAACGCACTAGCACCTAGAGCAGCAGGCGCCACACTTGGGTCAGGTGGCACACACCGGGAACAGTCACCCTCCGCACTAGTAGACAAAGCATACATAGCAGTGAGAATAGCATCATAGTCTAGAGCAAAGATATCCACACGCTGCCTAGCCAGCTCGAGCCAGCGGGGAAGCTCAGTCGCGTC
Source organism: Closterium sp. Naga37s-1 (assembly GCA_947471745.1). Classification (NCBI taxonomy): domain Eukaryota; kingdom Viridiplantae; phylum Streptophyta; class Zygnematophyceae; order Desmidiales; family Closteriaceae; genus Closterium; species Closterium sp. Naga37s-1. The sequence goes on along the minus strand of CANJKZ010000723.1, from coordinate 204,290 downwards.
GCCAAACTCTGCACGCCAGGTGTTGCTCAGACAGGAGAAGCAGCGAGACTGTGTGTGACCAACTGTCCCGCAAGTCTGACCAGCCCGGTCACCTGTGCGAATGACGTACGGGCAGCGAGTACTACTCGGAGACGCCCCACGCTGAACGTACCACTCACGAAGCTGCTGAGGCGTAAGGGTCTCGCGCGGACGCCGCTGCAGGTGCGTCAGGCCACCGCCAGGAACTCCCAACTGAACAGCTGCAGAGTGACTGCCACTACTGCCACCGCCACCATCCCTACTAGTGCACCACTCATGTAGCTGCTGGGGTGTAAGGGACCCGCGTTGACGCTGCTGGCCACCGCCAAAAGCTCCCCACCTAACAGCTCCACATCGACTGCTTGGACGGCCGCCACCACCCCCACTACCTCCACCACCGCCGTCACCACTCCCACCGCGACGACGAAGAGAAGTCATAGTGGGCAATCTAGGCGGCGCACGGGGCGGCAGTAGGAGCAGCAAGAACAGCAGTAGCAGTAGCGAAGGGGCGGAGCCGAGGGGCCTAGGGGCCGAGGGGCCAAACAAGAGGGCCTAGGGGCCGAGGGGCCGAGGGGCCTAGGGGGCCGAGAGGCCTAGGGGGGCCGAGGGGCCAAACACGAGGGCCTAGAAGGCCGAGCCTAGTAGCCGAGGCTAGGGCCCGAGGGGCCTAGAGGCAGGGCCGAGGGGCCAAAGAAGGGGCCGGGGGGCCAAACAAGGGGCCGGGGGGCCGAGAGGCGGGGCCGAGGGGCCAAACAAGGGGCCGGGCGTGGGTAAGGTACGGGGCCGGGCGCTGGGCAGGTACGGGGCCGAATGCTGGGCTCTGGATTGGGGCCGAGGGGCCTAGGGGGCCGAGGGGCCAAACACACGGGGCCGAGGAGGCCGAGGCTAGGGGCCGAGGCTAGGGGCCGAGGGGCCGAGGGGCGGGGCCGAGGGGCCAAACAAGAGGCCGGGCGCAGGGCAGGAACGGAGCCGAGGGGCTTAGGGGGGCGAGGAGGCCGAGCCTAGGGGCCGAGGGGCCAAACAAGGGGCTGAGGGGCCTAGGGGGGCCGAGGGGCCAAACACACGGGGCCGAGGAGGCCTAGCCTAGGGGCCGAGGCTAGGGGCCAAGGGGCCGAGGGGTGGGGCCGAAGGGCCAAACAAGGGGCCGGGCGCAGGGCTAGGTACGGGGCCGGGCACGGGCTAGGTACGAGGCCTGGCGCTGGGCAGGTAAGGGGCCGGGCGCTGGGCTCTGAATTTGGGCCGAGGGGACAAGGGGGCCGAGGGGCCAAACACACGGGGCCGAGGAGGCCGAGCCTAGGGGCCGAGGCTAGGGGCCGAGGGGCCGAGGGGCGGGGCCGAGGGGCCAAACAAGAGGCCGGGTGCAGGGGGGGCGTAGGGGGGGCGAGGAGGCCGAGCCTAGGGGCCAAGGCGCCAAACAAGGGGCCGAGGGGCCTAGGGGGCCGAGGGACCAAACACACGGGGCCAAGGAGGCCTAGCCTAGGGGCCGAGGCTAGGGGCCAAGGGGCCGAGGGGCGGGGCCGAGGGGCCAAACAAGGGGCCGGGGGGCCTAGGGGGCCGAGGGGCCAAACAAGGGGCCGGGCGCAGGGCTCTGAATTGGGGCCGAGAGGCCTAGGGGCCGAGGTGCCACACAAGGGGCCGGGGGGCCTAGGGGGCTGAGGGGCCAAACACACGGGGCCGAGGGGCGTGGCCGAGGGGCCAAACAAGGGGCCGGGTGCAGGGCTCTGAATTGGGGCCGAGGGGCCTAGGGGCCGCGGGGCCAAACAAGGGGCTGGGGGGGCCTAGGGGGGCTGAGGGGCCAAACACACGGGGCCGAGGGGCGGGGCCGAGGGGCCGAGGGGCCAAACAAGGGGCCGGGGGGCCTAGGGGGGCCAAGGGGCCAAACACACGGGGCTGGGCGCAGGGCTAGGTACGGGGCCGGGCGCTGGTTAGGAACGGGGCCGGGCGCTGGGCAGGTACGGGGCCGGGCGCTGGGCCTGAATGTGGGCCGAGGGGCCTAGGTGGGGGGCCGAGGGGCCAAACACACGGGGCCGAGGGGCCAAACAAGGGGCCGGGCGTGGGTGTTGACGGGCCGGGGCTAGGTACGGGGCCGGGCGCTGGGCGAGGGACTGGGCCTGGCGCGGAGCTAGGTACGGGGCCGGGTCGCTGGGCTAGGAACGGGGCCTAGCGCGGGCTAGGTACGCGGCCGGGCGCGGGTGTCGACGAGGCTGGGCGCGGGTGTCGACGAGGTGCTGGCTAGGTACGGGGCCGGGCACGGGTGTCGACAGGGCGCGGGCTAGGTAAGGGGCCGGGTCGCGGGCTAGGTACGGGCTGGTCGCAAGCGTCGACGGGGCGCGGGCTAGGTACTGGGCCGGGCGCGGGTGTCGACGGGGCGATCGCGAGCTAGGTACAGGGCCGGGTCGCAGGCTAGGTACGGGCCGGTCGCGGGCGTCGACGGGGCGCGGGCTAGGTACGGGGCCGGGCGCGGGTGTTGACGGGGCGATCGTGGGATAGGTACGGGCTGGGCACGAGCGTGAGAAAGGGCCGAGCGCGGGCTAGGTACGGGCCTATCGTGGGCTAGGTATGGGCCAGGCGCGGGCAGGAGACTGGGCCGGGCGCAGGCTAGGTACGGGCCTATCGCGGGCGCGGTACGGGCGGGGCGCGGGGCTAGGAACGAAGTAGCAGGTGGTGGGCCCAATAGTAACCCACTCTAATACCATGTTAGAGAATAGCGAGGATGGTTGATTAGGAGAAAGGGGGGGGTACAAGTAGAATGTCGAGAAGAATTGTGTACCCCCTAAAGCTAGCCCCCATACAGCTTAGATGCAACTAAGCCTAGATACAACTAAGCATATATGTTTGACACAATAGACATGCGCAGGTCCCCATCCTTCTTCGGTGTGAACAATATCGGTGCTGCAAGTGGTGACGTGTTTGGCCGAATGAACCCCTTGGCGAGCAAGTAGTCCAGTTGGCTTCGCAACTCGTCGAGCTCTAGTTGGCTGAGCCGCCATTGCGTCTGCACAGTGGGTTAGATCATCCTGTGGTCTTTTGGACGCTGAGGTGGCAGGCCGTCAGGTAGATCATCCGCGAAAATCTCGGGATACTTCCGAATTATGCTCGCCAGCTCCTCAGGGACTGCCGCGCAGAGCGTGTCGATGTCGGCGGTTTTTTCGGTGGCCGCTACCTCATACATGTGTACAGCGTAGCCTTGAGCCCCACTGTTGATTGCTCGCCACGTGGTGACAGCGTTGACAGTGTCGTCACAGGCTCCGGGTCCATCCATGTCGAAAGTGTTGTACACCTTGTATTCCCTCGCACGGTGCACGCTCCCGTCGTCCAGTCGATCGTCGGATTATATCGTTGCAGCTAGTCCCTTCCCAGCAACATATCGAAGCCGTCCAAAGTCGTCGCCAGCATCTTCATGCCAAACCCAAAATTGTCGCCACACTTGATCCAATTTTTTCGCGCTTCATCTCGAATATCCAACGGTGTCCCATCCACCAACCTTGCATCAACCTCCGGCAGACACCTGTTCAGCTTCGCCCCATTTTTTTTTGCCATTGCCAGGTTGACGAGACTGTGGCTCGCCCCACCGTCAATGAATAATTTTATTTTGTAGCCATTAACCCTCCCTACCACTAGCACAGGGTAGTCCACGTGTGCACCTACGTTATTTGTCCGGGTGCGGTCGATAGCTTTGAATGGTACCACAACTCGCTGTGGATGGTGATTGTCGGGCGACAGAGTCTCGTCAGTAGGGCGCCCATCTGCTACTGACTCGTATCTTTTCCCGACCCTTCTCCGTCGTTCATCTTCCCCTGCTTAAACTTCGGGCAGTCTTTTCTCGGGGGGCCTAGCTAGTTGCATGCAAAGCATGGACCGATGGCTCGGCTAGGCGCATCCACGCCGTTGATCATGGGCTGCTGAGTCGATCCACGAAATCGAGGGCCCTCCCGGGAGCTCAATCTTGCCGTCTGCATTAGCGCATTTGTTGACTCGGCTTCCTGGACGGCGCCGTTTAATGTGCGTGGCTGCGTTCGTCGGACCTTGCACTGTATCTCATATTGCAGGCCTGCCACGTAGCAATCCAGCTGCTCCGCGTCGCTCATGTCGTCCACTTGGTCTGCCAAGTTGCAGAAGGTGCTAGTGTAGTCTTGGACCGTAGTCAGTTGCGTCCAGGCACGCAGCTTCATGTGAGCAGAATTCGAGGCGGATATGAATCTGGTTTGCAAGGCAGCGCCCCACTCCTTCCATGCGCGTATCGTGGCCGTCCCGAAAATCGAAGCTGCTCATTGCGTGACAGGTGTCGAGATCCCGACGTTCGCACGTGTTATTTCTGCCGAAGTCCCCTCGTCTTGCAACGTTCGTCGCCACCACTCCAGCGCAGGTCCCCTGAACACTGTGAAGTTAATGCAGGTGGCATCGACATGAATCATGGCAGCGTTAAAAAACACCTTCACACCAAACAACCATGCAGAAACAGTGACGAGCTTGTCACTTGGGTTTGTCGGCTTAATCTTGAGAGTTGTTGAAGCTGTCATTGCCGCCGAAACTGTTGCTGCTGCTGGTGTCGTCGCCGGCGTTGTCGCTGCTAGTGTCGGCGCTGCACACGATTGTTGCTGTTGTGCCTGCCTCCCATCGTCCGCATCCATGGAGCCTTCCAGTTCGCCCAAGACCCACTCGTTTGGCGTGGAGCTGCTACTTGCGTCCTCTGTAAACAGGAGTTGTTGTTGGCCCCATCCTCACTTGGGCGGAGCCGACCTCACAGTCGGGTGTATAGGGAGTGCAGCCGATTAGCTGCAGTGGGCGATGCCGAGTTTGGCACGCAGGTCGACGGGTTAGGCCGATCTGCATGAGGCCACTGCTACGCCGCCGACTACAAGGTGCCGGCAACCGACTTGACCCGGTGGTCGACAAGGTGGGGCGTCGACATCGACCTGGACAGGGGAGCTGGAAGGCGCCAAGCTGGGGGGGGCGCCGGGTAGCAGGGCGCCAAGTGGCAGGGCGCCGAGCCAGTGTGGTCGAACGCTAGGCGTCGACCAACTGGCGCCGACCTTTGGGACGCCGGCCAGGTGCAACCGGCAACCAACCAGGCATGGTTGCCTGGTCGACCGAGTTACCCAGGGGACATGTGCGATGGTCGCCGGGGTGGTTTCTGCGAGGCCGACCTCGGAAGTGGTATCCCGAGGTCGACGTGGCTGGTGGGCGCAGTCGCTGGCATGGACTCTGCCTGGCGTCTGCGCTGTGCACATGACGAGGAGTGGTGCACCAACCGGCCGCGAGTACCTGCGAAGCGGGTGCACCGTTGTCATGCGGGTGCAACACTGTGCAGCCGACTTGCTACAATGTTGGCACACCGTGGACTTGCAACGTTGGCAAGCTGCTTCTCTGCAGTGCTAGAGCGATGCGAGTTTTGTAACGCTGGATCGTGGTCGACCGTACTGCGCTGGAGGCCGACCAGCATGCTTGCTAGCTCTGATGTAGTCATTGTTGCCAATTTTGTTTCTACCATTGTTGTGAACTTTTGCTAGTGGAACTCTTGCCAAATTTCCCTGTGAATGCGCAAGTAGTGAAAGCACGACTTAACGACCAAGGAACAAACGCAGAGATCACACCTACCCTGTGCCTTTCCCGTAGTCAGGCTCCCGTTGCTAGAGGTATCTCCGCATGGTGCGGTGAGCGTGGACGGCACCGCAACGATACCTTCGGTTAGCCGACTTTTGCACTTACTTATTGTGTTCGTAGGCCGGCAGCTGTGCGTCAGTTACCATGGTAGGCGCCGTAGGTGACGCAGGGGTGGTGGACACCCTGGAGGCACAGCTGGAGGATGCGAGGAGATGCCACTTGGCTGATGAGTACGGGGAGACGCCCCCTCTGGCGGTTGTCAAGGCCGGCATCTGCTCCGTGTGGGCAGCGAAGCACCCTTCTCGACCTGCGTCTCCTCGACCGGTGAACAACAAGGGCGGCGTCGACGTAGGCGTCCACGCCGGTGACCAAGTCGGCAGCAGTGCGGGAGGCACGTCGAGGCAGAGAGGGGTGATCCATGCCGATGAAGTCAGCAGCGTTCAGGCGCGACGCTGCAGTCGTCGGCGGCTGCGGGCTTCTCACAAGGTAACGTTGGAGGACGTCGAAGCAGTGTGACGCCGACGTTGGCGACCCACGTGACTACGGGCGGGATAGCCCCGAGCTATGGGTACTTCAAGTTCACGCCGGACAGAATTGCCATCAACCCCCTGCTGGTCGGCCGTCACGACCTCATCACATAGAAGGAGGCAATCGAGCCCTTGCTGGAGATGGCCGGGCTGATGTGCTTCGCCGATGGCACCATGGCAATGCCTTCGGTGAGAAATCCCGAGCTGCGTGTGGAGTTTCGCGCTGTGCAGCTGCTAACCTTCACGGCCATCTCGCGGTGCTGCTCGCCGGGCGTGAGATCGCTTTGAAGTCGTGCAGGGACTACTTGGACGCCGGCCACCAGGGAGGGCACTTCATCGAGTCGACGTACCAGGTCACGGATGACATGAACATCGGCCAGCTCGAGGAGCAGATGACGCACCTGCGGATGGGCGAGCAGGAGATGGTGACCGACTACTGCAACCGGGCTTGGCGACTTCTCGCCAACATGAGGATGGCCGGCGTGCATTATTCGACGGCGTCGTACATCACACACGTCTTGAAGGGGCTCCCGAGCAGCTACAACCTAAGGAAGGGCCGGTGGTGGTGCCAGGCACGAGGGAGTCGCTCAAAGAGGACTTGCTGACCTCGTACATCCTCAGGGATAAGGCTATGCAGTAGGCCGACAGGTCCACGGAGCTCTTGCCGCAGGTGAACTACGCCGGCCCGATGAAGCAAGGTGGTCGACCGGGGCAGCGCGGGCAGTCTGGCGGTGGTGGAAGTGGAGGTGGGAAGCCGGCGAAGGATGCCGACAAGCGGAAGTCGGCCATGGACGGGGGTTGAGGAGGAGGAAGTCGACGTCGGGAGTGCAGGCTGTGCCACTGCCCCGACCACCTCTCCTTCCAGTTCCCTGACTGCAGTGACTCCGACGACGACGACACCAAGGGAGGCCGACGGAGGTCGGCCAGGCGTCGCCCTCGCCGGGAGAGCAAGCCGCGTAAGGAAAAGCAGTCGACCAAGTCGTCGACCTCGGCGAAGGACGCCGACTCCTCTGGCGGCAAGGGGTGAGGCAACTAGGAGGCGTCGTGCTCGCTGGTCGGCGTCATGGAGCCGACCGTCTCGCTGGCGCCGAAGGCTGGCGACAACTTCCAGGCGGTGGCGGCAGCTGTGCAGGCAAACCCGGCGGTGGTCTTGCTCAACAGCGGCTGCTTGCACCACCTGATGGGGTCGAAGGACTCCTTCGTCGACTTGGAGCTGAGCGGCGACGTCAAGCAAGTGCACGGCTTCAATAGAGCGCTGCAGGACGTCCGAGGTCGAGGCACTGTCGCTCTGCAAGGAGAAGCCGAGAAGCAGGTGCTAATCCTCAACGTTCTCTATGTCCCGGGCGTGCAAGCGAACCTGCTATCAGCTGGCCAGCTGAAGGAGAACGGCGTGAAGCTGCAGGAGGACAGGGATAGAATGCTCCCTGTCTCGGCAATGGGGGACGTTCTTGGTCGGGCGAAGTATACCGGCCGTATCCTCTTCACGGACCTGCGCCCGTGCACGGCGGTGTCGACGTGGCTCTTTGGGCGATATACTTGGCGACAAAGTCAGCGCTGGGCCGGTGGCACGCAAGGCTTGCGCATGTCTGCGTCGACACCATCACGAGCTCGGCAAAGCACGAGGTCGCCACCGGCCTGAACGTTAAGCCGTCGGCCAGCATCGACTCTCCGTGTGTTTCGTGCGTCGGTCGAAGCTAGTGCGGCCCACCTTCCCCAAGAAGGGCTCCGACACCGACGACGCCCTGGCTATCGTGCACATCGACCTGTGCGGGTGGCTGCCAAGGATGGCAGCCTGTACTTCTTGCTGCTGAAGGACCGCAAGACCCGATACGTGTGGGTGAGGCTGGTCGCCAACAGGTCGGACGTGCTGCGGGAGTTCACACAGTGGCTGGTGGTGGTTGAGCGGCAGGCAAAGAAGTCTGTGCTTATGCTCTGACCAGGGAGGGGAGTTCCTCGGGAAGCAGTTCACCGACTTCGTGGACGGGAAGGGGATTGTCCATGACTTGACCTGCCCGTACACCCCGCAGCAGAATGGCATGGCGGAGCGGGAGATGAGGACGGTGGTGGAGTCGGTGCGGACGATGCTGTTGCACATGGGCGTGCAGTACCACTGGTGGCACCTCGCTCTGCGGCGGGCCGTTTGGGTCCGCGACTGCTTTGAGAGGTCAACGCTGCCTCCGGGGATGATGCCGTACCAGCTGCTCACTGGGAAGAAGCCGGACTTGTCGCCGGCACGGATGTGGGGCTGCATGGCGCACTTCCTAGTCCCTGAGCAGCAACGTGGTGGGAAGCTGAAGCAGCAGGAAGGTGGGGCCTTCATCTCGGCGTGTCGAAGGAGAGCAAAGGCTGGGAGCTCCTTGACCTCACCGACAACAGAGTGGTCACCACGTCGGACATGGTGTTCTACGAAACTATGTCGCTGGAGGTGTGGAAGTCGGAGCACGGGCCGGCGTCGGGGCGGACGCAGGTCAACCCGCCGACGGACACGTCGACGGCGACGCTCCCTTTGCTCGCCGAGGTTGGTGAGCTTGCCAATGAGGACGCCGGGGACGTCCGACCTCCTTCCCCTTCCCGTGTCCCCCCTTCTCCACCCCTTGGAGCCGACCTGCATGTGCGGACATCGACGTCGGCCAACGGCGATGAGCGGAGAAGTGGGGCGTTGCCTGTGCCGCCGTCCAAGAGCATCGCTGGTGGCCGACGTGACGCCACGCAAGTCCGCGTGGGAGCAAAGTCGACGCCGACAGGGGAGCAGAAGGCAGAGGAGGTACAACCGACTTTGGTGGAGCCGGAGAAGGAGGCGTCAGCAGGGAAGCCGATGACAGGGGAGCAGTCAGCAGTGAAGCCGACCAAGGAGCAGTCGGCGACCGGGCAGTCGGCAAGGGAACCGACTACAGGGGAGAAGTCGGCACGGATGCTGACTGAGGAACAGCAGGACGTTGAGGGCAGCGAAGCTGGCAACGATGGAGGCGAGCAATCGGGCACCGAGGAGTCCACCAATAGCAATGTGGTGGAGGTCCAGCTTGGACCACAGCGTTCGGGCCAAGTCCGGAGGCCACCGGACTTCTTGTCCTATCATGCGTGCATGCCGCCGGCTGCCTACACCACCTACCCTTCACGCAGGTGTACGGCGCCGACTACGACGAGACGTATGCGCCGGTGAGAAGCTACGTCACGCTGAAGATTTTCCTCAGCATCATCGCCATCCTCGACGTGCACCTGATGCAGCTCGACATGAAGAACACCTTCCTCCAAAGCAAGCTAGAATGGGAGCTGTACATGTACCAGCCGGATTACTATAATGACAGGACCGACCAGTTGTGCAAGCTGCTGAAGAGCCTTTACGGGCTGAAGAAAACGCCACTGCTGTGGTACAAGGCGCTTAACGACGTGCTGGTCGGCGCCGGGTGGAAGAAGAGCCAGGTCGACGAGGCTCTGTACTTCAAGGTCGGCGGAGATGGAGTGGCTTGCTGGTTGGTGGTCTACATCGACGACCTGCTCGCTGCCAGCAGCAGCACCGCGATGCTGAAGGAGCTGCTGGAGGCCGCCTTTGAGCTGCGCGAGATCTCGCTGGTGGAAAGGTACCTTGGGCTGGAGATCATGCACGACAGTCCGGCGAGGAAGCTGTGGCTGCACCAGCAGGGCTACGTTGACAGGCTGCGCAGGCGGTTCATCGACGAGGAGATGATTGGGCGCACCCCTAAGACGCCGGTCTCCATCAACGCCTACGCCAAGCTGACGTTCAACAACGAGGAGGCGTAGGAGCGACAGAAGGAGGAGTATCGGCAGAAGGTTGGCTCGTTGTAGTTCGCGATGATGACGACGAGGCTGGACATCGCCTTTGCCTGCAGCAAGCTGGGGAGTGGCCTCACGGTGAGGAGCGACCAGCACTGGCGCGAGGACGACCGCTTTTTCGCCTACCTCGCCAACACGCGCGACACTGCCCTGGAGTTTGGCGGTGGACCAGAGTCGCTGAAAGCTGGTCAGCTATGTGGACGCCGACGACGCTGGCGATAAGCAGAACCAGACTAACACGAGCGGCTACGTGTTCGTCTACGGAGGGGCTACCATCCCCTAGTCGAACCAGTGCATCAAGTGCGCGACGCTGTCGTCGACCGAGTCGGAGTACGTGGCGGTCACCAAGGCCGCCAAGGAGGGACGCCGCCTTCCCTTCCTCCTTGCAGAGTTCCGGCAGTTGGACGCCGGGACGCCGACTGTCCTTCGGGTGGACAACAAGTCGGCCATCACGATCGCCGAGGGCATGGGGTTGATGGGCAACCTCAAGCACATGGAGCGACGCCACACCTGGCTGCAGCACATGGTGAAGCGCGGGAAGTTCACGCTGAAGTAAATCCCGGCCATCGAGCAGCCGGCCAACTTTCTGACGAAGGCGCACTACGCGGCCTTCAACCGGTGCTCCGTTGCAATCGGCCAAGTGCGCCTGGCCAACGTGGGCGACGGTGACAACGACGTGTAGCAGTAGGTGACAACGACGTGCATGTCAAACTATACTTCTATATAGTTTATTTAGTTTTAGTCTAGGTGTTGTACATTCTATTTCTTGTGCTTGAACTATTGCTAGGGTTTGATATAACTTGTTTGTACCTTCATTCCCTTAGTCAATTCTTCACCCGTTAGTCTCACGACATGGTATAGAGCTAGAACGTCCTATGGGCCCACCGCCCCGTGCCCCGATCTAGTCCGTAGCGCCCCGTCACCTTAGTAGCCCTGAGTTTGTCACCCGTTTTGCCCTGCTCGCGTCACCCGTTTTGCCCGGTACGTCACCCATCTTTAGCCCCGCGCGTCACCCGTTTTCAGCCCTGCGCCTCACTCGTTCTGCCCTGCGCGTTGCTCGCCAGCCCGCTAGCGCGCAGTAGACGCACGTAGCGCGCGGTAGACGTACGAGCACAGGCCGTAGCCGCCCGCAAAGCCGCTCGCGCAGCCGCACGAGCACCCGCGCGTGACGGCCTGCACAGCAGCACGCACGCACAGCTGCACGCTCGAACCCACGCGCAGCAGCCCGCGCTTTGACCTACGTGCAACCTGCCCTGCACCCCAGCCGTGTTAACTTGCAGTCCCACTGTCAGCAGCCGCCCCACCCATTCCCGCTGCCTTAAACCTAGCCCACCGTCCCAGCCGTCAGCCGCCCCAGGGAAACCAGCTGTCAGCCGCCGCCCCACCCATTCCCGTTCCCTTAACCCTAACCCACCTCACCACCTGTTTGCTTTGCCTCACCTACAGTCAACCGCCCCAGCCAAAACAGCCGCCCCAGCCAAACCAGCCACCTCAGCCAGCCGGCCCATGTCAAACTATAATGATATAGTTTGTATTGTTCTAGTCTAGGTGCATTTACTTAGTCCTAGGTTTAGGGTTAGGGCTGACTTATATCTTGCTTGTTTGTTCATCTGCTAGTAATCGATTCTCATATCTTAACATGGTATAGAGCTAGGTTTCCCTAGCTAGGGTTTCCCCTAGCATTTTCACTCAATAGATTAAGGGCCCACCAAATTCTCTAGCGCGCGCATCGTACTAACGCGCGCCCCGTCGTAATGTGCGCCTCGTAGACCGTCGCCCGTCGCCCGGAGCGCGCTCGTCGTCAGTACCCACCCCGTCGCCCGTAGATTTCTCGTCGCCCGTCGGTTTTTTCCCCTCCCGTTGCCCGTCGCCTGTCAATTTTTCCCCTCTCGTCGCTCGTCGCCCGTCGATTTTTTCCCCTCCCGTCACCTGTCGCCCGTCTCCCGTCGACCCTAGGAACAGACCCCACGGCCCCTTTCTCGCTAGCGGGCCCCGCGACCCTTTCGATAGCAGGCCCCGCGGCCCTTTTGATAGCGGCCCCCGTGGTCCCATCGTCAGTCGCACGTACGCACAGCAGCAGCCGCGCGCACGTTCAGCTCGCCGCCTTAACCGCTGCCCCACCCTTAAACCGCTGCCTTACCCGCCGCCCCATCTCTTAGCCGCCGCCCCACCTGTCACCTGCCCCCCCACGAGTTGAAACCCGCCGCCCCACCTGACACCCGCTGCCCCACGAGCTGCCTCACCCGCCGCCCCACCAGTTAGCCTCAGCCCCACCAACTAGCCACACCGGGAAACCATAGTCTACCACATGTACCCGCTGAACCGCACAAAACTGCACAAAACGGCACAGAACCACACAAAATCGCAATCCACTTGTGCTAGCTCCCCTGGAACTGCACAGAACCGCATTCCACCCGTGCTAAACCCCCCTGGAATCGCACAAAACCGCACTCCACCGCCCTAGACCGTTCTTTACTGCTCCCAACCGCACTGAACTGTCCTCCATTGCTCCCAACCGCATCCGACCGCACTGAACCCCTCCCACAAGCACCAGAACCGCACTCAGCCGCATTCCACCACACCAGGCCACTCCTAGCCCCACCTGACCATCCAACACCGTTCCCAACCGCTCTCAACCCCACCGAACCGCTCACCACCGCACTAGACTGTTAGAATATATCTGTAACTGCCTGTAGCTGTAGTTAGTGTAGTTATTATAAACTTTGTTAGGTGGTGCACCTTCTTTGTTCATTTGCTATATGTTCTTGCAAACCTATAGTGAAGTCAATTTCATTTGTCCAATTCTCGCTTCTCTGCTTGGCACAAACTCCCTCGACTCCCTTGGCCTAGGCTACTAAGCCTAGGCCCTCACTTAAACCTAACTACCACTTGTGCCACTATCTTAACATGGTATCAGAGCTTGTTACGTCCTGGCCTGTGGGCCAGCCTCACGCTTCCGCATCTGCTTTTCCGGTCGCGCGCCTCGGGCGCGTGGCGATTTTCGTTATGTCCCGCGCACAGGTGGCGCGTGACGTTTGTTCTGCCTTGAGCCGCAGCGGATCCGCCCCTGGCGCCCGCGACGGTGCCTGCCTGCCTGCCTGCCTGCCCGTCGTGCGCCCCGTGGCGCGCGACGGTGCCCTGAGCCGCCGCGGACCCGCCCCTGGCGCCCGCGACGGTGCCTTGCGCCGCCGCGGACCCGCCCCTGGCGCCCGCGACGGTGCCCTGAGCCGCCGCGGACCCACCTCTGGCGCCCGCGACGGTGCCTTGCGCCGCCGCGGACCTGCCCCTGGCGCCCGTGACGGTGGCCTGAGCCGCCGCGGACCCGCCCCTGGCGCCCACGACGGTTCCTTGGGCCGCTGCGGACCCGCCCCTGGCGCCCGCGACGGCGCCTCTGCCTCACCTCGCACCTGCCTTCGAGCAGCCGCCCCTGCCTCACCCGCGCCTGCCTTCGGAGCAGCCGCCTCGTGCCTCACATGCGCCTGCACTCGGTGCAGCCGCCCCTGCCCTTCCCTGTGCGCCACCCCTCTGTAGCTGTGGGGCGGCTTCTTCCCTGCCACCCCTCCCCCCCCCCCTCCTCCTCCTTCTTCTTCCTGCTGCGCGTGCAGCCGTGGGGGGGAGGGTATGGAGGTGGTGGGTATGGGGGTGATGGGTGGTATGGTCCCTTCCCCTCCTCCTCCTTTCGTTCCCACTGCTGCATCTGCCGCTGGGGGGAGGGTGTGAGGGTGTGGGGGAGCCAGGGGAGTGGCATTGGGGTGGCGGGTGTGAGACATCCAGCCCCCGTCCCTCTGAGGTGGGGGGGGGGGGGGGGGGGGAAGGAGAGTAAAGGGGTGGCAGGAGTGCCTGCCCCCTTTGCTGCTGTACCTGCTTTGTAACCTTGCCTGTTGCCTGCTGTTGCTGTTTTCTCAGTTCGTGGTGTACCCATCCAGGTTGTGTCGCTGCACAGACTCCTGCTTCTGGCAGTTATGGGGGAGTGTTAGAATATATCTGTAACTGCCTGTAGCTGTAGTTAGTGTAGTTATTATAAACTTTGTTAGGTGGTGCACCTTCTTTGTTCATTTGCTATATGTTCTTGCAAACCTATAGTGAAGTCAATTTCATTCTCCAATTCTCGCTTCTCTGCTTGGCACAAACTCCCTCGACTCCCTTGGCCTAGGCTACTAAGCCTAGGCCCTCACTTAAACCTAACTACCACTTGTGCCACTATCTTAACATAGACTGCCATCAGTTGCACCATCAGCAGTATAGGCTGCCCCCAGCGCACCAGCAGCAAATAAGGCTGCCACCCGTAGCACCAGCAGTAACTTAGGCTACCGCCAGCGTACCCCCCCCATACTAGCTTGCCATGTCGTTGTGGCGACAGCCGCAGCAACAGCAGTGGTCTTAGCAGCAGCAGTGGCAGCTGCAGCAGCACAGGTGGCCGTAGCTGCAGCAGTGGCGGGTTCAGCTGCAGTGCCTGCAGCAACCTCCACAGTGGGGCCCTCACGGACCCAGCCAGTACACACACCAGTACGTGGGAGCTGCAACTACTATTGAGCCTTGTGTTTCCAGTCTTGGTGCGTGTGTAGTTTCCGGTCCCGGGGCCTCAGAGGTTCTTAGTGTGGGAGCTGCAGCCACCACTAGACTAGTACCAGCCTTTATCGCTGGCTCGGGTGCGACCTCACCGACTGCACAACTTTCCTTCACCCTAGACTCTGAAGCGTCCAGCTGTTTCTTTCGCGACTGCACCGACCTCATGCCACTGCACACTCCAGCCACTGTCACCTTGGCTGACCCCTCCGTAGGATCTGTAGTTGCTGAGAGCACCACCACTCTCCCGTGTCCAGCAGATCCCTCTGGGTTTCTCACAGGTTACTACACCCCCTCGTTCTCTAGGAACCTGGTGGGTGTCAGTCACCTCCATGACCTCGGAGTTATCACTACTTTCCCACTGCATGAGCCTGTTGCCTCCTGCACAGGCGGTGCCACTGGGGCGCCTCTAGCCACTTTCCACATGGAGCCGGGCTCTGGTCTGTACTCACTACACACTGGGTCCCACCACACTGGGTCAGGTCAGGTCAGGTAGCTGCTGTGTCGTGTGACTGCTGGTCACTCACCCATCCGTCGGTCCTCTGGCACCACCGTCTCGGTCACCCGTCTTTCCCACGTCTCAGTAGGATGGTACGTCATTGTTTGGTCTCAGGTCTCCCAGAGTCGCTTGCCCCGCTTCTTTGCTCGCCTGCGCCGCCGTGCACCCCCTGCGTCGAGGGTCGGCAGCGCGCTGCCCCTCACTCCTCGTTCCCCCCCACCACGGCTCCCTTACTGACCCTGCACTTGGACGTCTGGGGCCCCTCCCCGGTCCTTGGCCCATATCAGGAGCGCTACTTCCTGATTGTGGTGGACGACTACTCCCGCTACACCACGGTTTTCCCCTTGCAACGGAAGGCCGACGTGCCTACCGTCCTCGAGCCGTCGCTACTAGCGAGGGGTGGCGTCTAGGGCTTGTGTGGGCTCCGCCTACACTCGGACCATGGTGATGAGTTTTCTTCCACTCGCCTGGAGATCATCGAGTCTTACACGCTACCAGACTCGCCGTAGCAGAATGGGGTAGCCGAGCGACGCATCGGCCTTGTCATGGAGGTTGCCCGGACCTCCATGTGCCATGCCGGTGCCCCCCAGTTCTTGTGGCCTCACGCAGTCCTCTACGCTGCGCACCAGCTGAACCTGTGCCCTAGTGACGCACGGCCACGGGTGACGCCGATCTTCCTTTGGACAGGTTTTCCGGGCAAATTCGCTGACTACCGCGTTTGGGGTTGTCTCTGGCTCACGTTCGCGCCCCTGGCGCGAACAAGTTGTCTGCACGCACCTGTGCCTGCATCTTTCTTGGCTTCCCACTCGACGCCTCAGGCTGGGTGTTCACGACCCAGTCACCCACCTATTCTTTGCCTTCATAACACCACTTTCGACGAGTCGGTCAGTTACTATAGGAGTCGCCCCCACCGAGGTTCTGAGGCCTTTCCACCCCCACTGTTCCTCACCCTTGAGCCCCCCCCAGTCGCCCCGGTAGCCCCACCCCCTTCGCGTCCTGCCCCGTCAGGTGTGTCGCACGTCACTCCACAGTCTTCCCCCCCGCAGTGTCCAGTCCCTGTCGTGTCTGGGGGTGCTGGAGGTGCAGTTGCCGAGGGTGAGGGTACTAGGGCTGCTGGAGCCCGTCGTGCCATCTCTTAGGGTGCAGGGGGTGTGAGAGTGGAGACCACTCCTGAGGAGGACACGGCTCTCTCGACTCAGCGGCCTCACCCCGCCTCACCCCCTGGCTTCCTGTCTGTTCCGCAGTTCCCTCCTCGTTTGCCTCCGTGGCTGGTCGCTGCGAAGCCTGGGTTTGTTCCTCTAGGAGGCACTGGAGTCCCTAGGGGTGTTATCGGTGGAGGTTCTGGTTCTGGGGGTGCTCGAGCCGGAGACACGAGCACTGCGACGCCTACGCCGCGCACTGTACGTTTCCTGACCCGAGTGCAGCGTTTAGACAGGTTGGAGAGGGAGGAGCTGGAGCGGTTTGAGAGGGCACGGCAGCAGCAGCAGCAGCAGCAGTCTTAGTCGGAGCGTTAGGAGAGAGATTAGAGGAGGAGTCACGGCAGCAGCAGCAGCAGCTGCAGCAGCAAAAGTCTCAGTCAGAGCGTCAGGAGAGAGTAGAGGAGGAGTCACGGCAGCAGCATCAGCTGTAGCAGCAGCAATCTTGGTCAGAGCGTCAGGAGAGAGAGTAGAGGAGGAGTCACAGCAGCAGCAGTAGCAACAGCAGTCTCAGTCGGAGCATCAGGAGAGAGTAGAGGAGGAGTCACGGCAGCAGCAGTAGCAGCAGCATTCTCAGTTGGAGCGCCACGAGAGAGTAGAGGAGGAGTCACGGCAGTAGGAGTCTCAATCGGAGCGTCAGGAGAGAGTAGAGGAGGAGTCACGACTGCCGCAAGTGCAGTTGCAGCCTTAGCAGGAGAGGGTTGAGCAGGAGTCCTGGGCGCAGCAGCAGGTGTTGTTGCAGCCACAGCAGGTCAGAGTAGAGGAGGAGCCACGGGAGCAGTAGAGGGGGCAGGTGCCGTAGCAGCAGTCGCCAGAGGAGGCGGAGCAGCAGCGTCTGCGACTGCGCGGAGAGAGTAGAGCAGAAGTCCCGCCCGCAGCAGCAGGTGCAGTTGCGACCGCACCAGGAGAGGGTAGATCGGGAGTCCAGGCCATAACAGTAGGTGTTGCTGCAGCCACAGCAGGAGAGAGTAGAGGAGGAGCCACAGGAGCAGCAGCGGGGGCAGGTGCCGTAGAAGCAGTCGCCAGAGCAAGCGGAGCAGCAGCGACTTAGAGACCTGCCCGACTTAGCACCTGCACATTTTGTTCGTGGTCCCCTACCATCCCCTCCTGTTCCCCCTATCGAGTCCCTTTCCTCGTCCGAGTGGACTTGTCGTTCTCCCCTCAGTCGTGCTGTATCCCCAGAGCCTCGTCGGTCCCGTTACCATGCCAACGGCCCGTTTCACCTTGTTCTTTGCTCTCATGTTCCACCTCCTCATATCCTTCCACAGCCTCCTGAGTCGTCCCTCATTGTGTTTCACGACCCGTTGTCTGACTACTTCCGTGCCTCTCGTCCTGTTGTCTCCCGTGTTTTGTCCGCGTTGGTCACGCACCCGACTACACCTCTGTCGTCTGTCTCGGCACTTGTTACCACTGTCGCTGGCTTTGCCTCTTCCCACCGCCTTGAGATATGTGTTGCTTGAGATATGTGGTGCTCCTGTTTTTCCCTTGGAGGTCCTCGACGATAGGCAGTTCGAGCTTGGTTGCGTAGAGATGCTTTGTCTTATACCCTTGTATCGCTTCCTATATATATCTATATCGATGCATGTAGAATGGCCTTGTTGCCCCTTGTTTGCCCTCAGACTGTGTGGTGACGTTATGATCCACCCTGAGTTGCATCCCTTGCTTGATTCTTGTTGTTGCAGACCGGTCTTGTGACCTTTCCTTGCTCTTGCTGGCTGGTCCTATGACCCTTGCTCTCAGATTGTGTGGTGACTTCGTGATCCACCTTGAGATATGTGTTGCTTTCCGTAGGACTACCGTCACCTAGACTATGGAGGTGTGTCAAACTATAATGATATAGTTTGTATTGTTCTAGTCTAGGTGCAGTTACTTTGTCCTAGGTTTAGGGTTAGGGTTGACTTATATCTTGCTTGTTTGTTCATTTGCTAGTCATTGATTCTCATATCTTAACAGCCCAGCCAAAACCAGCCACCTCAGCCAGCCGCCCAAATCAGCCGCCCCAGCCAACACCAGCCGCCCCAGCCACAACAAGCTGCCCAACCGCACAGAACCGCGCAGAACCGCACTGAACCGCGCAGTACCGCACAGAACTGCACAGAACCGCGCAGAACCACACTGAACCGCGCAGAACCGTACGAACCATACAAAACCGCATAAAACAGAACTAGTAGCAGGTTAGGCTGCCCCTAGTTAAACCAGCAGCAGCATAGGCTGCCACCGGCAGAACCAGGAGCAGCTTAGGCTGCCACCAGCAGAACCCGCAGCAGCTTAGGCAGCCCCCTGTAAACCCAGCAGCAGAATAGGCTGCCACCAGCAGAACCAGCAGCAGCTTAGGCTGCCACCAGTAGAACCAGTAGCAGCTTAGTCTACCCCCTGTAAAACTAGCAGCAGCAGAACCAGTAGTAGCTTAGGCTGCCCCCCAGCAGAACCAGCAGCAGCTTAGGCTGCCGCCAGCAGCATCAGCAGCAGCCTAGGCCCACCTGTAAGCAGCCCCCTGTTCCTAGATCCTCACATGGCGTGTACTAGGGTTCTACAGCAGCAGGGCCAGCAGCAGCACCCCCGGCAGTGAGGACCTGCAGATCCAAAGTGTGGCGCCCCCAGCAGTGGCTCAGCTAGCAGTGGGCCAGACGTCGACCCCTGCGGGTACCGGGCCCTGACAGGCCCCAGTGCTGGCACTACCTGCTGGAGTCCTAGCCACTCTGCATCCCACTGCAACTGTCGCCTCGACAACCACCATCGTGAGCGTTTTGGTCCTCATGCTATTACACCGCACTGACCCTCACGTCTTCGCCAGCGCACTGTTGCACCAGTTGAGTCTCACCTACCTGGTCTAGGACCTTTCCCGGCTGCACGAGTAGAGACCTGTATTTCCAGTCTTGGTGCGTGTGTTGTCTCCAGCCCAGCCGCCTCTGAGCACCTTTGTATAGGAGCTGCAGCTACCACTAGCCTAGCACCAGCCCTTGTCGCTGACTCGGGTGCGACCTCACAGACTACACAGCTTTAGGATGGTACGTCACCGTCAGGTCTCCCAGAGTCGCTTGCCCCGCTTCCTCGCTCGCCTGCGCCGCCATGCACTTCTTGCGTCGAGGGTCGGCAGCACGCTGCCCCTCACTCCTCCTCGTTCCCCCCCACCACGGCTCCCTTCCAGACCCTACACTTGAAGATCCACATGCCATCGACTATGTTCACCCCAGGTGGGGGAACCTCGTCGACGTAAGTGCGTGTGGACTTCCAGGATGCCATCTCGGCATCCATGGCTGCCTGCCACTGAGAGGAGTAAGGACCCGTAATCGCCTCTGCGTAAGAGCACGGGTTCAGGATGTCTGGTGCATCCGGGTCTCCCTCAGGGGCAAGCAGCATGGAAGCGAAACGAGGTACAGCAGCTGCAAGACACTCAAAGTCCTCCTGCTTGTCCTCAAGGACGTCTGTGCCAAGAGCACACTCACCCCCGACGGACGGAGGACTGGCAGGTACTGACTCAGCAACTAGAGCAGAGGCGTAGTCGAGACGTCAGGCAGCAGCAAAGTCAAGCAGCTCAGCAACGAGATCAGAAGCAGGAGCAGACTCAAAAGACGCGTCAGTGACAGCAGTGGCAAAGAGACGAGCGACAGTGGGACTGGCAGCACGCGCTCGGTCAGACTCAGGGTCAGGGACCTCAGGAAGAGAGGACTCAGGAGTAGAAGGCAGAGGAACACGCAGTGGAACAGAGGAAGGACGGAGCGCCATAGTGTGTGTGCCTGGGACAGGAGGAGGACGCGAACGAGGAACGCGACGAGCAGTGCGAATAGGTGAGACAGGACGAGACGCAGGCTCACGATGCTCTGTAAGACCTCCAGACTGCTCAGTGTAAGGAGAGGGAACAGGCAGTGGGGAGGATGGCTGTAACGGCGGCTGCAACTGGTCAGGCGGTGGACACAGGAAGGGAGGAGGAAGACCAGTAGAAGACGGGACACCAAGAACCTGCTGAAGCAGGGGAACGAAGTACGGGCGCGGCCGCACAGTGCCTCCAGCACCTCCAGCTCCAGCTCCTGCAGCTCCAGCGCCTCCTGCACCAGGGCCTCCAACTCCGACTACACCAGCTCCAGCGCCTCCGGCGCCAGCTGCTCCAGGCTCCGTAGGGTCTCCAGCTCCAGTAGTAACAGCAGCACCTCCAGCTCCAGTGACTTCAGGCTCGCCAACTCCAGGAGCTCCACTCGGACGGTGTGCGCGCTGAACAAGCCACTCACGCAGCTGCTGCGAGGACAGTCGCGGTGAAGCACCAGCAGGACCTCCAGACGAAGCCGCACCTAAAGGCTCAGCACCCCCAGACTCCGCACCCTCTGACTCAGCACCCCCAGGCTCTGCACCCTCTGACTCATCACCCCCAAGCTCAACACCCGCTGGCTCAGCACCCCCAGACCCAGCACCCTCAGACCCCGCACCCCCCGGCTCCGCACCCCCAGACGCAGCACCCCTAGACGCAGCACCCCCAGACGCAGTACCTCGAGCAGCACCTGAGACAACAGCTACCTGAAAAGGCGCAGTACAAGGGAGAGGGTCTACCTGAGACACTCCCGAGGGAGCAGGACCCTGGGGCGGGAGGGGGTCTACCGGAGGTGGACCGGGAGCAAGGAAGAGCGGCGGGGGCGGGGGAGGGGCAGAGCGGTAGGGGAAGAGACGGTAGAATGGAACCGACTCGTCGAACGTGACGTCCTGAGACGGGAGGACACGGCGCGAGGTGGGGTGGTAAAACTGCCAGCCAGGCGCGTCAGGGACAAAGCCAAGGAAGACACAGGGAATGGCACGGGCGGAGAGCTTGTCCGCGGATATATCGCGAACAAAGGCATGAGAACCCCAGACCCGGAACACCGACGCATCGCCAACCTTCCCCGTCCAACGCAGTGTGGGCCAGGTCTCCGGCAAGGAGACACGAGGCCAGAGGTTGAGCTGGTGCGCAGCGTACCGGACCGCAAACGGCCACACAAAATGGGGAGCAGCCGCATGGATCATGGAGGTACGAGCGACCTCCATGACCAAGCCAATGCGGCGCTCAGCAATCCCATTTTGCTGAGGGGAGTCCGGAAGCGTGAACGACTGGGTGATGCCCTCCCCACGACAAAAGTCCCGCCAGAGGTCGGAGGAGAACTCACCACCTCTGTCAGAGTGCAGACGCAGGACTGGAAGGTCCTGGCCGAACCGCTCGCGGAGCTGGAGACGGACTGTGCAAATCCAAGCGATCAAGACAGCAGAGACCTCACCCTTGCTGCACAAGGGGAAGACTGTGGTGTACCGCGTGTAGTCGTCAACTACCAGTAGAAAGTAGCGCTCGCGGCCCTGTCCACTGACGCGGGCTGGGCCCCACACGTCTATGTGGAGGGTCTGCAGGGGAGCAGTCGTCGGGGGAAACGAGGAGGAGTGAGGAGCGGCGCGCTGCCGCCCCTCGACGCAAGGAAGACAGGGCGGGGCAGGCGAGGGCGGTAAGGGAGGCAGAGACCTGGGGAGACCAGAGACAAGGAGACGGGAGTGCATGCCACGAAGGCGTGGCAGGGAGGGGTGACCCAGGCGGTGGTGCCAAAGGAGAGTCTGGTGCGACAGGAGGCGACACGAGCAAGAGGCGGCTACCTGACCTGACGCGGACACCTGAGTAGATGCAGCGACCTGAGGAGGCTCGGTAGCCAGCGTGTACAGACTCGACCCTGGCCGACGAGTGAACGTAGCCAGGTGACGCTCCGTCCGTGTGCACGTGCAGATCGACACACGCTGACCCCCAGGAGTGGTGGTAGTGACCATGGCATCCTGAAGGGCAGCGGTACTCACCAAGTTCGTAGAAAACAAGGGGAGGTGAAGACCTGACAGTGACCTGGACGGAACTGCCGGACACGGGAGGACAGTGGAGGAACGGGCAACGACCGGGCCCCTAGAGGGGTCAGCCAGTCTGACCGGGACAGGTGCAGGGAGAGGAGTGAGATAGGTGCTGTCATGAAAGAAACAGCGCGAGGCACCGGAGTCCAATGTGAAGGAGTGCAAGGCCTCAGCAGGTGTAGTACCAGGGGGAGTACCAAACGCACTAGCACCTAGAGCAGCAGGCGCCACACTTGGGTCAGGTGGCACACACCGGGAATAGTCACCCTCCGCACTAGTAGACAAAGCATACATAGCAGTGAGAATAGCATCATAGTCTAGAGCAAAGATATCCACACGCTGCCTAGCCAGCTCGAGCCAGCGGGGAAGCTTAGTCGCGTCGCCAAACTCTGCACGCCAGGTGTTGCTCAGACAGGAGAAGCAGCGAGACTGTGTGTGACCAACTGTCCCGCAAGTCTGACCAGCCCGGTCACCTGTGCGAATGACATACGGGCAGCGAGTACTACTCGGAGACGCCCCACGCTGAACGTACCACTCACGAAGCTGCTGAGGCGTAAGGGTCTCGCGCGGACGCCGCTGCAGGTGCGTCAGGCCACCGCCAGGAACTCCCAACTGAACAGCTGCAGAGTGACTGCCACTACTGCCACCGCCACCATCCCTACTAGTGCATCACTCACGTAGCTGCTGGGGTGTAAGGGACCCGCGTTGACGCTGCTGGCCACCGCCAGAAGCTCCCCACCTAACAGCTCCACAGCGACTACTTGGACGGCCGCCACCACCCCCACTACCTCCACCACCGCCGTCACCACTCCCACCGCGACGACGAAGAGAAGTCATAGTGGGCAATCTAGGCGGCGCGCGGGGCGGCAGTAGGAGCAGCAAGAACAGCAGTAGCAGTAGCGAAGGGGCGGAGCCGAGGGGCCTAGGGGCCGAGGGGCCAAACAAGAGGGCCTAGGGGCCGAGGGGCCGAGGGGCCTAGGGGGCCGAGAGGCCTAGGGGGGCCGAGGGGCCAAACACGAGGGCCTAGAAGGCCGAGCCTAGTAGCCGAGGCTAGGGCCCGAGGGGCCTAGAGGCAGGGCCGAGGGGCCAAAGAAGGGGCCGGGGGGCCAAACAAGGGGCCGGGGGGCCGAGAGGCGGGGCCGAGGGGCCAAACAAGGGGCCGGGCGTGGGTAAGGTACGGGGCCGGGCGCTGGGCAGGTACGGGGCCGAATGCTGGGCTCTGGATTGGGGCCGAGGGGCCTAGGGGGCCGAGGGGCCAAACACACGGGGCCGAGGAGGCCGAGGCTAGGGGCCGAGGCTAGGGGCCGAGGGGCCGAGGGGCGGGGCCGAGGGGCCAAACAAGAGGCCGGGCGCAGGGCAGGAACGGAGCCGAGGGGCTTAGGGGGGCGAGGAGGCCGAGCCTAGGGGCCGAGGGGCCAAACAAGGGGTCGAGGGGCCTAGGGGGGCCGAGGGGCCAAACACACGGGGCCGAGGAGGCCTAGCCTAGGGGCCGAGGCTAGGGGCCAAGGGGCTGAGGGGTGGGGCCGAAGGGCCAAACAAGGGGCCGGGCGCAGGGCTAGGTACGGGGCCGGGCACGGGCTAGGTACGGGGCCTGGCGCTGGGCAGGTAAGGGGCCGGGCGCTGGGCTCTGAATTTGGGCCGAGGGGACAAGGGGGCCGAGGGGGCAAACACACGGGGCCGAAGGAGGCCGAGCCTAGGGGCCGAGGCTAGGGGCCGAGGGGCCGAGGGGCGGGGCCGAGGGGCCAAACAAGAGGCCGGGTGCAGGGGGGGCGTAGGGGGGGCGAGGAGGCCGAGCCTAGGGGCCAAGGCGCCAAACAAGGGGCCGAGGGGCCTAGGGGGCCGAGGGACCAAACACACGGGGCCAAGGAGGCCTAGCCTAGGGGCCGAGGCTAGGGGCCAAGGGGCCGAGGGGCGGGGCCGAGGGGCCAAACAAGGGGCCGGGGGGCCTAGGGGGCCGAGGGGCCAAACAAGGGGCCGGGCGCAGGGCTCTGAATTGGGGCCGAGAGGCCTAGGGGCCGAGGTGCCACACAAGGGGCCGGGGGGCCTAGGGGGCCGAGGGGCCAAACACACGGGGCCGAGGGGCGTGGCCGAGGGGCCAAACAAGGGGCCGGGTGCAGGGCTCTGAATTGGGGCCGAGGGGCCTAGGGGCCGCCGGGCCAAACAAGGGGCTGGGGGGGCCTAGGGGGGCTGAGGGGCCAAACACACGGGGCCGAGGGGCGGGGCCGAGGGGCCAAGGGGCCGAGGGGCCAAACAAGGGGCCGGGGGGCCTAGGGGGGCCAAGGGGCCAAACACACGGGGCTGGGCGCAGGGCTAGGTACGGGGCCGGGCGCTGGTTAGGAACGGGGCCGGGCGCTGGGCAGGTACGGGGCCGGGCGCTGGGCCTGAATGTGGGCCGAGGGGCCTAGGTGGGGGGCCGAGGGGCCAAACACACGGGGCCGAGGGGCCAAACAAGGGGCCGGGCGTAGGTGTTGACGGGCCGGGGCTAGGTACGGGGCCGGGCGCTGGGCGAGGGACTGGGCCTGGCGCGGAGCTAGGTACGGGGCCGGGTCGCTGGGCTAGGAACGGGGCCTAGCGCGGGCTAGGTACGGGGCCGGGCGCGGGTGTCGACGGGGCCGAGCGCGGGTGTCGACGGGGTGCTGGCTAGGTACGGGGCCGGGCACGGGTGTCGACAGGGCGCGGGCTAGGTAAGGGGCCGGGTCGCGGGCTAGGTACGGGCTGGTCGCAAGCGTCGACGGGGCGTGGGCTAGGTACTGGGCCGGGCGCGGGTGTCGACGGGGCGATCGCGAGCTAGGTACAGGGCCGGGTCGCGGGCTAGGTACGGGCCGGTCGCGGGCGTCGACTGGGCGCGGGCTAGGTACGGGGCCGGGCGCGGGTGTCGACGGGGCGATCGTGGGATAGGTACGGGCTGGGCACGAGCGTGAGAAAAGGCCGAGCGCGGGCTAGGTACGGGCCTATCGCGAGCTAGGTATGGGCCAGGCGCGGGCAGGAGACTGGGCCGGGCGCAGGCTAGGTACGGGCCTATCGCGGGCGCAGTACGGGCGGGGCGCGGGGCTAGGAACGAAGTAGCAGGTGGTGGGCCCAATAGTAACCTACTCTAATACCATGTTAGAGAATAGCGAGGATGGTTGATTAGGAGAAAGGGGGGGGTACAAGTAGAATGTCGAGAAGAATTGTGTACCCCCTAAAGCTAGCCCCCATACAGCCTAGATGCAACTAAGCCTAGATACAACTAAGCATATATGTTTGACACAATAGACATGTGCAGGTCCCCGTCCTTCTTCGGTGTGAACAATATCGGTGCTGCAAGTGGTGACGTGCTTGGCCGAATGAACCCCTTGGCGAGCAAGTAGTCCAGTTGGCTTCGCAACTCGTCGAGCTCTAGTTGGCTGAGCCGCCATTGCGTCTGCACAGTGGGTTAGATCATCCTGTGGTATTTTGGACGCTGAGGTGGCAGGCCGTCAGGTAGATCATCCGCGAAAATCTCGGGATACTTCCGAATTATGCTCGCCAGCTCCTCAGGGACTGCCGCGCAGAGCGTGTCGATGTCGGCGGTTTTTTCGGTGGCCGCTACCTCATACATGTGTACAGCGTAGCCTTGAGCCCCACTGTTGATTGCTCGCCACATGGTGACGGCGTTGACAAGTGTCGTCACAGGCTCCGGGTCCATCCATGTCGAAAGTGTTGTACACCTTGTATTCCCTCGCACGGTGCATGCTCCCGTCGTCCAGTCGATCGTCGGATTATATCGTTGCAGCCAGTCCCTTCCCAGCAACACATCACAGCCGTCCAAAGTCGTCGCCAGCATCTTCATGCCAAACCCAAAATTGTCGCCACACTTGATCCAATTTTTTCGCGCTTCATCTCGAATGTCCAACGGTGTCCCATCCACCAACCTTGCATCAACCTCCGGCAGACACCTGTTCAGCTTCACCCCAATTTTTTTTGCCATTGCCAGGTTGACGAGACTGTGGCTCGCCCCACCGACAATGAATATTTTTATTTTGTAGCCATTAACCCTCCCTACCACTAGCACAAGGTAGTCCACGTGTGCACCTACGTTATTTGTCCGGGTGCGGTCGATAGCTTTGAATGGTACCACAACTCGCTGTGGATGGTGATTGTCGGGCGACAGAGTCTCGTCAGTAGGGCGCCCATCTGCTACTGACTCGTATCTTTTCCCGACCCTTCTCCGTCGTTCATCTTCCCCTGCTTAAACTTCGGGCAGTCTTTTCTCGGGGGGCCTAGCTAGTTGCATGCAAAGCATGGACCGATGGCTCGGCTAGGCGCATCCACGCCGTTGATCATGGGCTGCTGAGTCGATCCACGAAATCGAGGGCCCTCCCGGGAGCTCAATCTTGCCGTCTGCATTAGCGCATTTGTTGACGCGGCTTCCTGGACGGCGCCGTTTAATGTGCGTGGCTGCGTTCGTCGGACCTTGCACTGTATCTCATATTGCAGGCCTGCCACGTAGCAATCCAGCTGCTCCGCGTCGCTCATGTCGTCCACTTGGTCTGCCAAGTTGCAGAAGGTGCTAGTGTAGTCTTGGACCGTAGTCAGTTGCGTCCAGGCACGCAGCTTCATGTGAGCAGAATTCGAGGCGGATATGAATCTGGTTTGCAAGGCAGCGCCCCACTCCTTCCATGCGCGTATCGTGGCCGTCCCGAAAATCGAAGCTGCTCATTGTGTGACAGGTGTCGAGATCCCGACGTTCGCACGTGTTATTTCTGCCGAAGTCCCCTCGTCTTGCAACGTTCGTCGCCACCACTCCAGCGCAGGTCCCCTGATCACTGTGAAGTTAATGCAGGTGGCATCGACATGAATCATGGCAGCGTTAAAAAACACCTTCACACCAAACAACCATGCAGAAACAGTGACGAGCTTGTCACTTGGGTTTGTCGGCTTAATCTTGAGAGTTGTTGAAGCTGTCATTGCCGCCGAAACTGTTGCTGCTGCTGGTGTCGTCGCCGGCGTTGTCGCTGCTAGTGTCGGCGCTGCACACGATTGTTGCTGTTGTGCCTGCCTCCCATTGTCCGCATCCATGGAGCCTTCCAGTTCGCCCAAGACCCACTCGTTTGGCGTGGAGCTGCTACTTGCGTCCTCTGTAAACAGGAGTTGTTGTTGGCCCCATCCTCACTTGGGCGGAGCCGACCTCACAGTCGGGTGTATAGGGAGTGCAGCCGATTAGCTGCAGTGGGCGATGCCGAGTTTGGCACGCAGGTCGACGGGTTAGGCCGATCTGCATGAGGCCACTGCTACGCCGCCGACTACAAAGTGCCGGCAACCGACTTGACTCGGTGGTCGACAAGGTGGGGCGTCGACATCGACCTGGACAGGGGAGCCGGAAGGCGCCAAGCTGGGGGGGGCGCCGGGTAGCAGGGCGCCAAGTGGCAGGGCGCCGAGCCAGTGTGGTCGAACGCTAGGCGTCGACCAACTGGCGCCGACCTTTGGGACGCCGGCCAGGTGCAACCGGCAACCAACCAGGCATGGTTGCCTGGTCGACCGAGTTACCCAGGGGACATGTGCGATGGTCGCCGGGGTGGTTTCTGCGAGGCCGACCTCGGAAGTGGTATCCCGAGGTCGACGTGGCTGGTGGGCGCAGTCGCTGGCATGGACTCTGCCTGGCGTCTGCGCTGTGCACATGACGAGGAGTGGTGCACCAACCGGCCGCGAGTACCTGCGAAGCGGGTGCACCGTTGTCATGCGGGTGCAACACTGTGCAGCCGACTTGCTACAATGTTGGCACACCGTGGACTTGCAACGTTGGCAAGCTGCTTCTCTGCAGTGCTAGAGCGATGCGAGTTTTGTAACGCTGGATCGTGGTCGACCGTACTGCGCTGGAGGCCGACCAGCATGCTTGCTAGCTCTGATGTAGTCATTGTTGCCAATTTTGTTTCTACCATTGTTGTGAACTTTTGCTAGTGGAACTCTTGCCAAATTTCCCTGTGAATGCGCAAGTAGTGAAAGCACGACTTAACGACCAAGGAACAAACGCAGAGATCACACCTACCCTGTGCCTTTCCCGTAGTCAGGCTCCCGTTGCTAGAGGTATCTCCGCATGGTGCGGTGAGCGTGGACAGCACCGCAACGATACCTTCGGTTAGCCGACTTTTGCACTTACTTATTGTGTTCGTAGGCCGGCAGCTGTGCGTCAGTTACCATGGTAGGCGCCGTAGGTGACGCAGGGGTGGTGGACACCCTGGAGGCACAGCTGGAGGATGCGAGGAGATGCCACTTGGCTGATGAGTACGGGGAGACGCCCCCTCTGGCGGTTGTCAAGGCCGGCATCCGCTCCGTGTGGGCAGCGAAGCACCCTTCTCGACCTGCGTCTCCTCGACCGGTGAACAACAAGGGCGGCGTCGACGTAGGCGTCAACGCCGGTGACCAAGTCGGCAGCAGTGCGGGAGGCACGTCGAGGCAGAGAGGGGTGATCCATGCCGATGAAGTCAGCAGCGTTCAGGCGCGACGCTGCAGTCGTCGGCGGCTGCGGGCTTCTCACAAGGTAACGTTGGAGGACGTCGAAGCAGTGTGACGCCGACGTTGGCGACCCACGTGACTACGGGCGGGATAGCCCCGAGCTATGGGTACTTCAAGTTCACGCCGGACAGAATTGCCATCAACCCCCTGCTGGTCGGCCGTCACGACCTCATCACATAGAAGGAGGCAATCGAGCCCTTGCTGGAGATGGCCGGGCTGATGTGCTTCGCCGATGGCACCATGGCAATGCCTTCGGTGAGAAATCCCGAGCTGCGTGTGGAGTTTCGCGCTGTGCAGCTGCTAACCTTCACGGCCATCTCGCGGTGCTGCTCGCCGGGCGTGAGATCGCTTTGAAGTCGTGCAGGGACTACTTGGACGCCGGCCACCAGGGAGGGCACTTCATCGAGTCGACGTACCAGGTCACGGATGACATGAACATCGGCCAGCTCGAGGAGCAGATGACGCACCTGCGGATGGGCGAGCAGGAGATGGTGACCGACTACTGCAACCGGGCTTGGCGACTTCTCGCCAACATGAGGATGGCCGGCGTGCATTATTCGACGGCGTCGTACATCACACACGTCTTGAAGGGGCTCCCGAGCAGCTACAACCTAAGGAAGGGCCGGTGGTGGTGCCAGGCACGAGGGAGTCGCTCAAAGAGGACTTGCTGACCTCGTACATCCTCAGGGATAAGGCTATGCAGTAGGCCGACAGGTCCACGGAGCTCTTGCCGCAGGTGAACTACGCCGGCCCGATGAAGCAAGGTGGTCGACCGGGGCAGCGCGGGCAGTCTGGCGGTGGTGGAAGTGGAGGTAGGAAGCCGGCGAAGGATGCCGACAAGCGGAAGTCGGCCATGGACGGGGGTTGAGGAGGAGGAAGTCGACGTCGGGAGTGCAGGCTGTGCCACTGCCCCGACCACCTCTCCTTCCAGTTCCCTGACTGCAGTGACTCCG
This sequence comes from Closterium sp. Naga37s-1, assembly GCA_947471745.1. Lineage (NCBI taxonomy): Eukaryota > Viridiplantae > Streptophyta > Zygnematophyceae > Desmidiales > Closteriaceae > Closterium > Closterium sp. Naga37s-1. Next base: position 174,820 of record CANJKZ010000723.1, on the reverse strand, counting down.
ACGACGACGACACCAAGGGAGGCCGACGGAGGTCGGCCAGGCGTCGCCCTCGCCGGGAGAGCAAGCCGCGTAAGGAAAAGCAGTCGACCAAGTCGTCGACCTCGGCGAAGGACGCCGACTCCTCTGGCGGCAAGGGGTGAGGCAACTAGGAGGCGTCGTGCTCGCTGGTCGGCGTCATGGAGCCGACCGTCTCGCTGGCGCCGAAGGCTGGCGACAACTTCCAGGCGGTGGCGGCAGCTGTGCAGGCAAACCCGGCGGTGGTCTTGCTCAACAGCGGCTGCTTGCACCACCTGATGGGGTCGAAGGACTCCTTCGTCGACTTGGAGCTGAGCGGCGACGTCAAGCAAGTGCACGGCTTCAATAGAGCGCTGCAGGACGTCCGAGGTCGAGGCACTGTCGCTCTGCAAGGAGAAGCCGAGAAGCAGGTGCTAATCCTCAACGTTCTCTATGTCCCGGGCGTGCAAGCGAACCTGCTATCAGCTGGCCAGCTGAAGGAGAACGGCGTGAAGCTGCAGGAGGACAGGGATGGAATGCTCCCTGTCTCGGCAATGGGGGACGTTCTTGGTCGGGCGAAGTATACCGGCCGTATCCTCTTCACGGACCTGCGCCCGTGCACGGCGGTGTCGACGTGGCTCTTTGGGCGATATACTTGGCGACAAAGTCAGCGCTGGGCCGGTGGCACGCAAGGCTTGCGCATGTCTGCGTCGACACCATCACGAGCTCGGCAAAGCACGAGGTCGCCACCGGCCTGAACGTTAAGCCGTCGGCCAGCATCGACTCTCCGTGTGTTTCGTGCGTCGGTCGAAGCTAGTGCGGCCCACCTTCCCCAAGAAGGGCTCCGACACCGACGACGCCCTGGCTATCGTGCACATCGACCTGTGCGGGTGGCTGCCAAGGATGGCAGCCTGTACTTCTTGCTGCTGAAGGACCGCAAGACCCGATACGTGTGGGTGAGGCTGGTCGCCAACAGGTCGGACGTGCTGCGGGAGTTCACACAGTGGCTGGTGGTGGTTGAGCGGCAGGCAAAGAAGTCTGTGCTTATGCTCTGACCAGGGAGGGGAGTTCCTCGGGAAGCAGTTCACCGACTTCGTGGACGGGAAGGGGATTGTCCATGACTTGACCTGCCCGTACACCCCGCAGCAGAATGGCATGGCGGAGCGGGAGATGAGGACGGTGGTGGAGTCGGTGCGGACGATGCTGTTGCACATGGGCGTGCAGTACCACTGGTGGCACCTCGCTCTGCGACGGGCCGTTTGGGTCCGCGACTGCTTTGAGAGGTCAACGCTGCCTCCGGGGATGATGCCGTACCAGCTGCTCACTGGGAAGAAGCCGGACTTGTCGCCGGCACGGATGTGGGGCTGCATGGCGCACTTCCTAGTCCCTGAGCAGCAACGTGGTGGGAAGCTGAAGCAGCAGGAAGGTGGGGCCTTCATCTCGGCGTGTCGAAGGAGAGCAAAGGCTGGGAGCTCCTTGACCTCACCGACAACAGAGTGGTCACCACGTCGGACATGGTGTTCTACGAAACTATGTCGCTGGAGGTGTGGAAGTCGGAGCACGGGCCGGCGTCGGGGCGGACGCAGGTCAACCCGCCGACGGACACGTCGACGGCGACGCTCCCTTTGCTCGCCGAGGTTGGTGAGCTTGCCAATGAGGACGCCGGGGACGTCCGACCTCCTTCCCCTTCCCGTGTCCCCCCTTCTCCACCCCTTGGAGCCGACCTGCATGTGCGGACATCGACGTCGGCCAACGGCGATGAGGGGAGAAGTGGGGCGTTGCCTGTGCCGCCGTCCAAGAGCATCGCTGGTGGCCGACGTGACGCCACGCAAGTCCGCGTGGGAGCAAAGTCGACGCCGACAGGGGAGCAGAAGGCAGAGGAGGTACAACCGACTTTGGTGGAGCCGGAGAAGGAGGCGTCAGCAGGGAAGCCGATGACAGGGGAGCAGTCAGCAGTGAAGCCGACCAAGGAGCAGTCGGCGACCGGGCAGTCGGCAAGGGAACCGACTACAGGGGAGAAGTCGGCACGGATGCTGACTGAGGAACAGCAGGACGTTGAGGGCAGCGAAGCTGGCAACGATGGAGGCGAGCAATCGGGCACCGAGGAGTCCACCAATAGCAATGTGGTGGAGGTCCAGCTTGGACCACAGCGTTCGGGCCAAGTCCGGAGGCCACCGGACTTCCTGTCCTATCATGCGTGCATGCCGCCGGCTGCCTACACCACCTACCCTTCACGCAGGTGTACGGCGCCGACTACGACGAGACGTATGCGCCGGTGAGAAGCTACGTCACGCTGAAGATTTTCCTCAGCATCATCGCCATCCTCGACGTGCACCTGATGCAGCTCGACATGAAGAACACCTTCCTCCAAAGCAAGCTAGAATGGGAGCTGTACATGTACCAGCCGGATTACTATAATGACAGGACCGACCAGTTGTGCAAGCTGCTGAAGAGCCTTTACGGGCTGAAGAAAACGCCACTGCTGTGGTACAAGGCGCTTAACGACGTGCTGGTCGGCGCCGGGTGGAAGAAGAGCCAGGTCGACGAGGCTCTGTACTTCAAGGTCGGCGGAGATGGAGTGGCTTGCTGGTTGGTGGTCTACATCGACGACCTGCTCGCTGCCAGCAGCAGCACCGCGATGCTGAAGGAGCTGCTGGAGGCCGCCTTTGAGCTGCGCGAGATCTCGCTGGTGGAAAGGTACCTTGGGCTGGAGATCATGCACGACAGTCCGGCGAGGAAGCTGTGGCTGCACCAGCAGGGCTACGTTGACAGGCTGCGCAGGCGGTTCATCGACGAGGAGATGATTGGGCGCACCCCTAAGACGCCGGTCTCCATCAACGCCTACGCCAAGCTGACGTTCAACAACGAGGAGGCGTAGGAGCGACAGAAGGAGGAGTATCGGCAGAAGGTTGGCTCGTTGTAGTTCGCGATGATGACGACGAGGCTGGACATGGTATAGAGCTAGAACGTCCTATGGGCCCACCGCCCCGTGCCCCGATCTAGTCCGTAGCACCCTAATGCCCGAAGCGCCCCGTCACCTTAGTAGCCCTGAGTTTGTCACCCGTTTTGCCCTGCTCGCGTCACCCGTTTTGCCCGGTGCGTCACCCGTCTTTAGCCCCGCGCGTCACCCGTTTTCAGCCCTGCGCCTCACTCGTTCTGCCCTGCGCGTTGCTCGCCAGCCCGCTAGCGCGCAGTAGACGCACGTAGCGCGCGGTAGACGCACGAGCACAGGCCGTAGCCGCCCGCAAAGCCGCTCGCGCAGCCGCACGAGCACCCGCGCGTGACGGCCTGCACAGCAGCACGCACGCACAGCTGCACGCTCGAACCCACGCGCAGCAGCCCGCGCTTTGACCTACGTGCAACCTGCCCTGCACCCCAGCCGTGTTATCTTGCAGTCCCACTGTCAGCAGCCGCCCCACCCATTCCCGCTGCCTTAAACCTAGCCCACCGTCCCAGCCGTCAGCCGCCCCAGGGAAACCAGCTGTCAGCCGCCGCCCCACCCATTCCCGTTCCCTTAACCCTAACCCACCTCACCACCTGTTTGCTTTGCCTCACCTACAGTCAACCGCCCCAGCCAAAACAGCCGCCCCAGCCAAACCAGCCACCTCAGCCAGCCGGCCCATGTCAAACTATAATGATATAGTTTGTATTGTTCTAGTCTAGGTGCATTTAATTAGTCCTAGGTTTAGGGTTAGGGCTGACTTATATCTTGCTTGTTTGTTCATCTGCTAGTAATCGATTCTCATATCTTAACATGGTATAGAGCTAGGTTTCCCTAGCTAGGGTTTCCCCTAGCATTTTCACTCAATAGATTAAGGGCCCACCAAATTCTCTAGCGCGCGCATCGTACTAACGCGCGCCCCGTCGTAATGCGCGCCTCGTAGACCGTCGCCCGTCGCCCGGAGCGCGCTCGTCGTCAGTACCCACCCCGTCGCCCGTAGATTTCTCGTCGCCCGTCGGTTTTTTCCCCTCCCGTTGCCCGTCGCCTGTCGATTTTTCCCCTCCCGTCGCTCGTCGCCCATCGATTTTTTCCCCTCCCGTCACCTGTCGCCTGTCTCCCGTCGACCCTAGGAACAGGCCCCACGGCCCCTTTCTCGCTAGCGGGCCCCGCGACCCTTTCGATAGCAGGCCCCGCGGCCCTTTTGATAGCGGCCCCCGTGGTCCCATCGTCAGTCGCACGTACGCACAGCAGCAGCCGCGCGCACGTTCAGCTCGCCGCCTTAACCGCTGCCCCACCCTTAAACCGCTGCCTTACCCGCCGCCCCATCTCTTAGCCGCCGCCCCACCTGTCACCTGCCCCCCCACGAGTTGAAACCCGCCGCCCCACCTGACACCCGCTGCCCCACGAGCTGCCTCACCCGCCGCCCCACCAGTTAGCCTCAGCCCCACCAACTAGCCACACCGGGAAACCATAGTCTACCACATGTACCCGCTGAACCGTACAAAACTGCACAAAACGGCACAGAACCACACAGAATCGCAATCCACTTGTGCTAGCTCCCCTGGAACTGCACAGAACCGCATTCCACCCGTGCTAAACCCCCCTGGAATCGCACAAAACCGCACTCCACCGCCCTAGACCGTTCTTTACTGCTCCACACCGCACTGAACTGTCCTCCATTGCTCCCAACCGCATCCGACCGCACTGAACCCCTCCCACAAGCACCAGAACCGCACTCAGCCGCATTCCACCACACCAGGCCACTCCTAGCCCCACCTGACCATCCAACACCGTTCCCAACCGCTCTCAACCCCACCGAACCGCTCACCACCGCACTAGACTGCCATCAGTTGCACCATCAGCAGTATAGGCTGCCCCCAGCGCACCAGCAGCAAATAAGGCTGCCACCAGTAGCACCAGCAGCAACTTAGGCTACCGCCAGCGTACCCCCCCCGTACTAGCTTGCCATGTTGTTGTGGCGACAGCCGCAGCAACAGCAGTGGTCTTAGCAGCAGCAGTGGCAGCTGCAGCAGCACAGGTGGCCGCAGCTGCAGCAGTGGCGGGTTCAGCTGCAGTGCCTGCAGCAACCTCCACAGTGGGGCCCTCACGGACCCAGCCAGTACACACACCAGTACGTGGGAGCTGCAACTACTATTGAGCCTTGTGTTTCCAGTCTTGGTGCGTGTGTAGTTTCCGGTCCCGGGGCCTCAGAGGTTCTTAGTGTGGGAGCTGCAGCCACCACTAGACTAGTACCAGCCTTAATCGCTGGCTCGGGTGCGACCTCACCGACTGCACAACTTTCCTTCACCCTAGACTCTGAAGCGTCCAGCTGTTTCTTTCGCGACTGCACCGACCTCATGCCACTGCACACTCCAGTCACTGTCACCTTGGCTGACCCCTCCGTAGGATCTGTAGTTGCTGAGAGCACCACCACTCTCCCGTGTCCAGCAGATCCCTCTGGGTTTCTCACAGGTTACTACACCCCCTCGTTCTCTAGGAGCCTGGTGGGTGTCAGTCACCTCCATGACCTCGGAGTTATCACTACTTTCCCACTGCACGAGCCTGTTGCCTCCTGCACAGGCGGTGCCACTGGGGCGCCTTTAGCCACTTTCCACATGGAGCCGGGCTCTGGTCTGTACTCACTACACACTGGGTCCCACCAGACTGGGTCAGGTCAGGTCAGGTAGCTGCTGTGTCGTGCGACTGTTTGTCACTCACCCATCCGTCGGTCCTCTGGCACCACCGTCTCGGTCACCCGTCTTTCCCACGTCTCAGTAGGATGGTACGTCATTGTTTGGTCTCAGGTCTCCCAGAGTCGCTTGCCCCGCTTCTTTGCTCGCCTGCGCCGCCGTGCACCCCCTGCGTCGAGGGTCGGCAGCGCGCTGCCCCTCACTCCTCGTTCCCCCCCACCACGGCTCCCTTACTGACCCTACACTTGGACGTCTGGGGCCCCTCCCCGGTCCTTGGCCCATATCAGGAGCGCTACTTCCTGATTGTGGTGGACGACTACTCCCGCTACACCACGGTTTTCCCCTTGCAACGGAAGGCCGACGTGCCTACCGTCCTCGAGCCGTCGCTACTAGCGAGGGGTGGCGTCTAGGGCTTGTGTGGGCTCCGCCTAAACTCGGACCGTGGTGATGAGTTTTCTTCCACTCGCCTGGAGATTATCGAGTCTTACACGCTACCAGACTCGCCGTAGCAGAATGGGGTAGCCGAGCGACGCATCGGCCTTGTCATGGAGGTTGCCCGGACCTCCATGTGCCATACCGGTGCCCCCCAGTTCTTGTGGCCTCACGCAGTCCTCTACGCTGCGCACCAGCTGAACCTGTGCCCTAGTGACGCACGGCCACGGGTGACGCCGATCTTCCTTTGGACAGGTTTTCCGGGCAAATTAGCTGACTACCGCGTTTGGGGTTGTCTCTGGCTCACGTTCGCGCCCCTGGCGCGAACAAGTTGTCTGCACGCACCTGTGCCTGCGTCTTTCTTGGCTTCCCACTCGACGCCTCAGGCTGGGTGTTCACGACCCAGTCACCCACCTATTCTTTGCCTTCATAACACCACTTTCAACGAGTCGGTCAGTTACTATAGGAGTCGCCCCCACCGAGGTTCTGAGGCCTTTCCACCCCCACTGTTCCTCACCCTTGAGCCCCCCCCAGTCGCCCCGGTAGCCCCACCCCCTTCGCGTCCTGCCCCGTCAGGTGTGTCGCACGTCACTCCACAGTCTTCCCCCCCGCAGTGTCCAGTCCCTGTCGTGTCTGGGGGTGCTGGAGGTGCAGTTGCCGAGGGTGAGGGTACTAGGGCTGCTGGAGCCCGTCGTGCCATCTCTTAGGGTGCAGGGGGTGTGAGAGTGGAGACCACTCCTGAGGAGGACACGGCTCTCTCGACTCAGCGGCCTCACCCCGCCTCACCCCCTGGCTTCCTGTCTGTTCCGCAGTTCCCTCCTCGTTTGCCTCCGTGGCTGGTCGCTGCGAAGCCTGGGTTTGTTCCTCTAGGAGGCACTGGAGTCCCTAGGGGTGTTATCGGTGGAGATTCTGGTTCTGGGGGTGCTCGAGCCGGAGACACGAGCACTGCGACGCCTACGCCGCGCACTGTACGTTTCCTGACCCGAGTGCAGCGTTTAGACAGGTTGGAGAGGGAGGAGCTGGAGCGGTTTGAGAGGGCACGGCAGCAGCAGCAGCAGCAGCAGCAGTCTTAGTCGGAGCGTTAGGAGAGAGATTAGAGGAGGAGTCACGGCAGCAGCAGCAGCAGCTGCAGCAGCAAAAGTCTCAGTCAGAGCGTCAGGAGAGAGTAGAGGAGGAGTCACGGCAGCAGCATCAGCTGTAGCAGCAGCAATCTTGGTCAGAGCGTCAGGAGAGAGAGTAGAGGAGGAGTCACAGGAGCAGCAGTAGCAACAGCAGTCTCAGTCGGAGCATCAGGAGAGAGTAGAGGAGGAGTCACGGCAGCAGCAGTAGCAGCAGCATTCTCAGTTGGAGCGCCACGAGAGAGTAGAGGAGGAGTCACGGCAGTAGGAGTCTCAATCGGAGCGTCAGGAGAGAGTAGAGGAGGAGTCACGACTGCCGCAAGTGCAGTTGCAGCCTTAGCAGGAGAGGGTTGAGCAGGAGTCCTGGGCGCAGCAGCAGGTGTTGTTGCAGCCACAGCAGGTCAGAGTAGAGGAGGAGCCACGGGAGCAGTAGAGGGGGCAGGTGCCGTAGCAGCAGTCGCCAGAGGAGGCGGAGCAGCAGCGTCTGCGACTGCGCGGAGAGAGTAGAGCAGGAGTCCCGCCCGCAGCAGCAGGTGCAGTTGCGACCGCACCAGGAGAGGGTAGATCAGGAGTCCAGGCCATAACAGTAGGTGTTGCTGCAGCCACAGCAGGAGAGAGTAGAGGAGGAGCCACAGGAGCAGCAGCGGGGGCAGGTGCCGTAGAAGCGCCAGAGCAAGCGGAGCAGCAGCGACTTAGAGACCTGCCCGACTTAGCACCTGCACGTTTTGTTCGTGGTCCCCTACCATCCCCTCCTGTTCCCCCTATCGAGTCCCTTTCCTCGTCCGAGTGGACTTGTCGTTCTCCCCTCAGTCGTGCTGTATCCCCAGAGCCTCGTCGGTCCCGTTACCATGCCAACGGCCCGTTTCACCTTGTTCTTTGCTCTCATGTTCCACCTCCTCATATCCTTCCACAGCCTCCTGAGTCGTCCCTCATTGTGTTTCACGACCCGTTGTCTGACTACTTCCGTGCCTCTCGTCCTGTTGTCTCCCGTGTTTTGTCCGCGTTGGTCACGCACCCGACTACACCTCTGTCGTCTGTCTCGGCACTTGTTACCACTGTCGCTGGCTTTGCCTCTTCCCACCGCCTTGAGATATGTGTTGCTTGAGATATGTGGTGCTCCTGTTTTTCCCTTGGAGGTCCTCGACGATAGGCAGTTCGAGCTTGGTTGCGTAGAGATGCTTTGTCTTATACCCTTGTATCGCTTCATATATATATCTATATCTATGCATGTAGAATGGCCTTGTTGCCCCTTGTTTGCCCTCAGACTGTGTGGTGACGTTATGATCCACCCTGAGTTGCATCCCTTGCTTGATTCTTGTTGTTGCAGACCGGTCTTGTGACCTTTCCTTGCTCTTGCTGGCTGGTCCTATGACCCTTGCTCTCAGATTGTGTGGTGACTTCGTGATCCACCTTGAGATATGTGTTGCTTTCCGTAGGACTACCGTCACCTAGACTATGGAGGTGTGTCAAACTATAATGATATAGTTTGTATTGTTCTAGTCTAGGTGCAGTTACTTTGTCCTAGGTTTAGGGTTAGGGTTGACTTATATCTTGCTTGTTTGTTCATTTGCTAGTCATTGATTCTCATATCTTAACAGCCCAGCCAAAACCAGCCACCTCAGCCAGCCGCCCAAATCAGCCGCCCCAGCCAACACCAGCCGCCCCAGCCACAACAAGCTGCCCAACCGCACAGAACCGCGCAGAACCGCACTGAACCGCGCAGTACCGCACAGAACTGCACAGAACCGCGCAGAACCACACTGAACCGCGCAGAACCGTACGAACCATACAAAACCGCACAAAACAGAACTAGTAGCAGGTTAGGCTGCCCCTAGTTAAACCAGCAGCAGAATAGGCTGCCACCAGCAGAACCAGCAGCAGCTTAGGCTGCCACCAGTAGAACCAGTAGCAGCTTAGTCTACCCCTTGTAAAACTAGCAGCAGCAGAACCAGTAGTAGCTTAGGCTGCCCCCCAGCAGAACCAGCAGCAGCTTAGGCTGCCGCCAGCAGCATCAGCAGCAGCCTAGGCCCACCTGTAAGCAGCCCCCTGTTCCTAGATCCTCACATGGCGTGTACTAGGGTTCTACAGCAGCAGGGCCAGCAGCAGCACCCCCGGCAGTGAGGACCTGCAGATCCAAAGTGTGGCGCCCCCAGCAGTGGCTCAGCTAGCAGTGGGCCAGACGTCGACCCCTGCGGGTACCGGGCCCTGACAGGCCCCAGTGCTGGCACTACCTGCTGGAGTCCTAGCCACTCTGCATCCCACTGCAACTGTCGCCTCGACAACCACCATCGTGAGCGTTTTGGTCCTCATGCTATTACACCGCACTGACCCTCACGTCTTCGCCAGCGCACTGTTGCACCAGTTGAGTCTCACCTACCTGGTCTAGGACCTTTCCCGGCTGCACGAGTAGAGACCTGTATTTCCAGTCTTGGTGCGTGTGTTGTCTCCAGCCCAGCCGCCTCTGAGCACCTTTGTATAGGAGCTGCAGCTACCACTAGCCTAGCACCAGCCCTTGTCGCTGACTCGGGTGCGACCTCACAGACTACACAGCTTTAGGATGGTACGCCACCGTCAGGTCTCCCAGAGTCGCTTGCCCCGCTTCCTCGCTCGCCTGCGCCGCCATGCACTTATTGCGTCGAGGGTCGGCAGCGCGCTGCCCCTCACTCCTCCTCGTTCCCCCCCACCACGGCTCCCTTCCAGACCCTACACTTGGACGTCTGGGGCCCCTCCCCGGTCCTTGGCCTACGTTAGGAGCGCTACGTCCTGATTGTGGTGGACGACTACTCCCGCTACACCACGGTTTTCCCCTTGCGACGGAAGGCCGACGTGCCTACCGTCCTCGAGCCATGGCTACTAGCGAGGGGTGGCGCCCAGGCCCTTTGTGGGCTCCGACTGCACTCGGACCGTGGTGGTGAGTTTTCTTCCACTCGGTTAGAGACGTTCTGTGAGGGTCAGGAGATCATCCAGTCTTACACGGTACCAGCCTCGCTGCAGCAGAACAGGGTAGCCGAGCGACGCATCGGCCTGGTCATGGAGGTTGCCCAGATCTCCAAATGTCATGTCGGTGCCCACCAGTTCCTGTGCCCACTTTTGCTAGTGAAACTCTTGTGGTTTTGCCCTGCGAACGCACAAGTGCCAGAGAATGACTAAGTGAACGAAAGCAGAGATCCGTCCTACCCCGTGCCTAGCCCGCAGTCTAGCTCTCGTTGATAGAGTTATCTCTGCATGGTGCGGTGAGCGTGGAGGACCGGGGTTCGATTCCTGCTGTTGGTGACTTCATGTGCCCTAGTGGTGGGCCCTCCAAGTGAGGGGAGTGTTGGAAGTGGACACTGGAATGGCCCAAAGTGGTCTCCCTAAGGGCTACAGGTGTTGTCCTGGGGGGGTATGGGTGCGCTGACCCACCAAAGAAACATGCCCTTTTATCCTAGTTGGCTAGCGGACTGGAATGCTATCCCTGCAACACAATCTTGTGGATCGAGTTTGTCTGCCATCTTGAGTTGCCAGTAACCCGACCATATGGCTAGGTTCAAAAACGCCGTTGCACCACGCAGTTGGTCTAGAAGATCGTCTATGCGCGGTATGGGGTATTTGTTTTTTACTGTCAGTTTGTTCAGTGCCCGGTTGTCAATGCACATTCATAAATTACCGTCCGGCTTTGGAGTGAAGAGAATTGGTGCGCGGTAGGGGTGGATGGGCGGATCAGTTTTATGTCCAGTAGATACTCAATCTGTTTTTTTATGTCTGTCAGTTTGGTCGGAATAAGGCGGTATGGTGCATGAGAGATGGGTTTCGCACCTGGTTCCTCCACGATCTCGTGCTCGTGGGTTCGTGCTGGAGGCAGTCCTCTAGACAGGCTGTCTCGCGTGATGTCCTTGTATTCTGTTAACACCTCTTGTACTGCTGCAGGTAGCTCTGAGTTTGGCTTCTCCTCCTCTGCTACTGCAATCACCAATGCTAAGTAACCCATGTTACTCTTGCTCACTGTCCGTTTGAACCATGCAATTGTCATCTCAGGAGCATCCCCTTTATCCGTCCAGCTTCGTAGCTCCACACGTTTCCCCTTGTTGTAAATGCTCGCCTTTCGGTTGACCCAGTCTATCTCGTGGTTGAACCGCTTTAGAAAATCTCACCCTAAGATGAAATCTAATCCCTTGATGAGAAGTGGTATTCTTAGTTAAAGTATCTTTATAGGATAACTTCAACAAATTCTTACTTGTTGGGGTGTACGGCTAGAGTTTCCCGATCGGTGCAGGGTCTTGTTTCACGGAGTCTCCTTTTGTCTCGGCGATTTCCACTGGTGCCGGCTGGTCGTGACGTTCTAAATTTGCGCCATCATTTTCTCCTCTCCAAATATGACATGTTGTCCGTTTTCTGCTTCGGGGGTGCCGCATTGTTCTTGCCCTTCAGCTCGGCACGCACTTTCTTCATTTCCCAGTACGCCAAGATACAATGTCCTCTAACACCGCAAAATCCACACGTCTCATTTTTTCGCATCTCCCTTGTTGATCTCCATCAGGCCGGCGGTCGTGGGTGGTGCCGATCGCTCCATGCCACTATTTGGCTGTTGTGACGTCTTCCGTAGTAGCTACTGTTCAACGCGCCGAGCTGTTCGATCAGTGCTGCCCAAAACTGCGCCCACGTCCCTTCGCCTTGGACAAATTTCTTGTTGATCTACTCTACTGTTGGCCCTCGTAAGAGTGTTGCTGCGAGCCATATGCGCATCGTGTCTTTTATCAGGGTTGTGCATCCAACGGCTTTGAAGAAAATCTCGAGTTCAGCTATGAATTGGATGTCGCTCCCTTTCACTATAGGATTGAACGCCTCTGGTTGCCTCGGATTCGCTACTTTGAGGTTAACTGTAGCTGCTGCCGTTGTCGCAGGTACAATTGTTGGTGTCGCTGCTGCTGCTGCTGTTATCGTTACTGTGTTTGCTGCTGCTATGGCGGCTGCTGCTTGGTTCGCGAGCATCGTCTCAACTTCATCACAAAAAACCTTGGTTTTTGAAGGGGGTTCGAAGGGGGGTACAGTTCAGGTGTTTTGGTTGGCGAAGTTCCGAAGCCAAATCGCGACCAATCACGGAATGAAATCGGACCGCGTTTGTTTGTCGAAGTCTAGATCGAATCCGCGACTCCGGTACATTGCCGTTTATTTGAAGCGTGCCAAATTTGTTGTGATTTTGTAATTGGTTTTTTAAGCTTTGACTTCCCTAAAATGTGTCTGCTTGAAAATATGCTGGCCATTTTATTACAAGATAAATGCATCACATTTGATACTTATTAAGGAGATAGGTACTGTCCAGGTGGAATGCCTTCACCACATGGACGTGGCGGAGCAGCGCTTCAATCGGAATCACGGAGTACGCGTACATTCCTGTCGTCCACTTGAGGCGAAGACATCCTGTTGCTGTATCCTCTCCGCTTGCATTCCAATATCTAACGTAAGCCAGCTCCTCCCTCTCTCCACGTATTTTTGTATGGAACAACAGAAGCAACCTTGCATACCACTCCTCTCTCCGACCATACCTTACACCCTCCACTGCAACATCCGAGTACAATGGCCTCTCAAAATAGTCAGGGGTTGCTCGAACGAAGTGAGAAACTCTTGAGAAGCTGGCGTCGTCTGCTGCAGGGATTGCCAGCGATGCATGGGCCTGCATAACAGTTGATGTTAGTCATGATGATACGAGCCAGCCAAATGATGGTTGATTGCATAAACTTGCAACTACTTACTCGAATCTTGGTGACGCATCCTGCATAACGCATAAGCGCATCCTTGAGGGCAGCTTGGGCACGAGGGTGTTGCTTGGCCCACTTCCTTGCAAACCAGTTGGTGGAGGTGGGTTCTTGTGGTAACTCCACAGGGAGGAAGTATGACTCCTTGATGAGCGTCCGTGTGTCGGTCTCAATCGCCTGCCAACATATGCTATTGATATTATTACATTCTGCATTCATATCCATGCAATTCAAGCACTAAACAGATTTACCTGCCGCATGGCGGTGTCCCGGCCAGCAGGATCATCCACCGGCACCACATCCGGAATGCGCCTAGCATGGAACTTCATGATCTGCCCATCTACAGTGCGCTTGTTGGACCGACGGTAGATCCTCTTTACCAACGGTCCGTGCAAGTGCTCGAACATGTTGGTGCTGAATTCGGTCACATGACCCGCGCGACGTATGGAGTCAACGTAGTGCGACATGAGATGTGTTTTCACAAGGCACCAAGAGGATGGCTGCTTTGGAAACGCAGCCTGCAACTGCTCAACGAGCCTGATGGGAGTGGGAGATGACAACACATGCAATCACAGAGTCTACTTATTTATTTGGTTTTCCTATTCCTGATCCTTTCCTATCAAAGTTTAGCACCAAACATCCTCACAAGATTGCCTACTACAAGAGCACATTTACAGTAGCCAAGCATTCATCCCATGCACGGGGGTTTACATGCGTGGTATTATTACCGAGAGGTCATCTTCTTCAGCTCCCGGAGGGATCGCTCAGTGTGCCCCTGAGGCTGGGAGCACAGGATGTACCAGCCAAGATAGGCACGAACGGCATCCATCTGGGGCTGGCGAAGCAGGCCTGCAAAAACAAAAACCATGACCTGCAAAGAATGTGGATAGCAGCAAAGGGGAGGGTGAGCACAGATGGTGTGAGGAGTTGGGACAAACAATGGCAGCATGAGCAGACTGCTTGAGGGTTTAGGCCAGGACAAGCAACAGGGAATGGAGGGTTCATACCTGCATGACGGCCCTATGCTCATAGGCCGCCACACATGCTCCGGTCTCGAAGTAGGCGCTCTCCGGCAGGCGCATGTGATTCAGGCGCGTGCGGTCGCGAATGAGAGACAGGCGCCTGCCCATACACATCAGTTCAGCGGTGGCAAAAGGGCAGAAACATGTCAGTAATAGGACAGAACTTATGGTTTGAGTAAATGTGACGAAGAGCAACGAATCCAATCCCCAAAACACTGACCTGTCCATCTGCTTCACACGCCGCTTCTTCATCTTGCGCACGACAGCCACAATGTGGCTCATGATGCCCAGGTCCGCCTGGTGCATGATGTCAGGCATCACCACGAGGTAGGGATTGCCCCACGCGGTCCCTGGGACATCCCACTTCCAGAGCACGCACTGGAAATGGGGATGTGGTGGGGAATGGAGGAGAGATGTACGTGAGAGTGGATAGCTAACCTAAACCACAAGTGGGGTGAGTTCAATGGGGCAGAGCACATCTGGCAATTCATGACGGGGCGGGCGAGAGCATAGACTACTCATGGGCCGGGGAAACAGGTCACTCACCTCAACAGGGTAGGTAGAGTAGGCCTTGCACGGGTCAGCCTGGCTAGTTGTCGTCCCAGCCGCCTCGTTAACGATCCATTGCTGCTGTTCAGGCGTACGCGGCGTGTTCCGTGCCTTGACAGCACTCAGATGCTCCTGTTGTAGCACGGGGGTGAGGGATGGGATAGAAAAGGTAAGGGTGGTAGCTATGTGGGTTCTATCAGGCGACCCACAAACGAGAATGTATTTGAATGCGTGCAGATGGCATGTGACCTCACCTTTGCAGCATAGCAGATGCTGCACGGCATCCGCGATCCATGCGAGAGTGTGCAACTGATCTTGCCGCTCTCGGGGTAGTCGCACACCCAGGCGTACAGCAGGGGCCGCATGGTTTGCCAATCACCGAAAGGGTCCCTGAGACGGAACTCGCTGCAAGGAACAGGTAGAGGGGCAACAGGAATTCGGGTTACGGCTTTTAGGGAGGAACGACGAGGGGCAAAGGGCCATGCTACATACAGAGAGGGTTTGCATACCATGCAGGTGGTGAGATGATGTCTTAGCAAGATGCAAACCGAGTACGGACCTGGCAATGCCATCAAGAAGCGGCTGCAGCACGGTGATGACGCAACGCTGGAAGAGCATCACCTTCTCCACGGCAGACATTGCAGACGGGGGGATACGAAGGAGGGCAAGTAGTGTGTGCCCGGCTTTCCCCCATCGCTTGGCCTGGGAGATGTTGGCCAGCGTCATCATGAGCGGCCACGCCTTCTTCCGGCCGTTGATGCTCATGTGCGTCACATCCGAATATAAGATGATCCCCCCCACAACTTCGGACCAACCGAAGTGTTCCTGCAGTGCACGACAAAGCGGCAACGGACACACAGTTTAGGGCTCAAGATGCTCTTGACAGATCAGTGCAGCGATGGAGGCATGAGGAAGGATTGGGTTTGGGGTGGCAACGTGGTCTTTCCTTACCTGAGCATCGTTCCACCACGTTCCTGTTTCTGGCGTGGTATAGCGACGGCTGCCTGCGTCAGGGTCCTCATCAACACGCGCCTTGAGCTTGAAGCCGGGCGCGTTGTTGGGATGTCCAAACATTTCAGCGAATGCCTGGTGTACGGTGGCGAAGGCAGGTGAGAGGAGAGGCATGGTTAGTGGCGGTGAAGGTGGGTGTACGGTTAATACAAGGATAACTACGTACATGCAAACCCTGTGTGCCTCATCATCATTTCACGGCCTTGAATGCAAAGTCGGCTTACCTGGGCTGAGTTCTGAAAGAGCAAGCGCTGTGGTGGATGACCGTCAATCTCGAAGGTCGCCACCGACCATCCGCGATTGAGCCCTGCCAAACGCTCCATCTCGAACCGCTCCAGATCCTTACAGTTCCGGAGCTCCGAGATCACAAGAGGCGCAAGGCCGGGCTCTACGACTAGCTGAAGCAGGCCGTTGATGTCAACCTCGGCCATTCCCATTCCGCCATTCACGCGCCGAACGAAATGCAGCAGCTTCAACGCGAGCGGATTGAGGGGCGTGGCATTGCTCTGTCCGGAGATGATTGTTGGCGGCGCGGCATGACTCCCTTCGGGCCGGCTCTCAGGATGGTCACTCGTGTCAGCCGCAGGAGCTCCTGGTTGTGGTTGATGTTCATCTTCAGGAGGCCCCTCGTTCACGTCGTTGGGAGTTTCGTCAACGTGAGCTTCAGGCACGCGTGGAGGATACTGACGGCGTTGGATGCGTTAGACGCTGTAGGTGAACCGGGAGCGGCTGGAGCGTCCGACAGAATGTCGTGGACGAATAGCAGAGCGTGAAGA
Source organism: Closterium sp. Naga37s-1 (assembly GCA_947471745.1). Lineage (NCBI taxonomy): Eukaryota > Viridiplantae > Streptophyta > Zygnematophyceae > Desmidiales > Closteriaceae > Closterium > Closterium sp. Naga37s-1. The sequence goes on along the minus strand of CANJKZ010000723.1, from coordinate 158,555 downwards.
CCGGCGGTCGGTGCAGATCGCGTCGGCCTTGCCACGGCGGATAGTCCTTGGCAAGGGGTCCGCCGTGACTTATGACCGCCATAAACTTGGGCGTTGGGGAACCATCTGTTGCAGAACTCGCAGACGACGCCTGGTAAAGAGCCCATGTGTTACGGATCCGTTGTAGAGTCGAGAAATCGCCTATGAAGCTACTAGCCGTGATGAAGCTTGTGAACGCATTAAGTACTCCGTTCAAGAAGCCTGTGACAGCTACACGATCATCGCCAATACGCGCACTGTGGTGGGCGGCTTGTATCACTGCACGACTGGCACTTGACATTGGCGCTAATGTTTATGACTGGCTAACGATGTCGAGCCGCGTGGTCGTTACCAGGCACGATACAGACCGCCCACCTCACGGGCCGTCTTCACTACAAGGCGTGTCGCCCCCGTTTAGAGTGACCACGACGTGAGCAGAGGAGAATGCGGAGGATCTTAAGTCTCACGGTCGTGTGTGTGCGTCGCGAGCACGGTGAGAAGGACGTGCCTATTGAATCAAGAACTTGTGTTTAGGAACCGTGCGTGAGAGTCGAGGGGGATGAGGAAGAGCGGGAAGAGATCCGTTTGGATCTGTGATTGTGTCGCGAATCGATATAGGGGGGAAATCAGAATCACGTAGGTGAGCTCAAGAGGCTTCAAACAAACATGGAAATGCAAATGTACAATTACAACTTAACAAGACACTCAAGTCATTCATAACTAGTAAACATTCATATCCTTAGGACTGATGTTGAACAACCCTTACTTCATAACGATACGGGAAGTACCCAATAACTCCATGCCCTAACGTATGATTGTTGCGTGGAGCGAATACCTATAGCGTGTCTTCTCTTGAGGTGTAGTGTACCTCTACGCACCGTGCTGAATGAATATGCAAGAATGGATGACAATGTCGTACAATAACACAACGGTTTCAATGTCCATGCAATGTTGGATGACAATGCAACACCATACCACAACGGATTCACCATGTCGCGCAACCCGCAGGCCTGAAAGCTGCATCGTCGCACAGTCTAACCATGGCTGTCGATAACGTTACTACGCTTGTGCGTTGGGCCTGTGCTTCATACCACTCCTTCTAAGCACCTTGTTTAATGTCTGTGCAAGAATGGATGCCAATGCAACACCATACCACAACGGATTCACCATGTCGCGCAACCCGCAGGCCTGAACGCTGCATCGTCGCACAGTCTAACCATGGCTGTCGATAACGCATCTACGCTTGTGCGTTGGGCCTGTGCTTCATACCACTCCTTCTAAGCACCTTGTTTAATGTCTGTGCAAGAATCGATGCCAATGCAACACCATACCACAACGGATTCACCATGTCGCGCAACCCGCAGGCCTGAACGCTGCATCGTCGCACAGTCTAACCATGGCTGTCGATAACGCATCTACGCTTGTGCGTTGGGCCTGTGCTTCATACCACTCCTTCTAAGCACCTTGTTTAATGTCTGTGCAAGAATGGATGCCAATGCAACACCATACCACAACGGATTCACCATGTCGCGCAACCCGCAGGCCTGAACGCTGCATCGTCGCACAGTCTAACCATGGCTGTCGATAACGCATCTACGCTTGTGCGTTGGGCCTGTGCTTCATACGACTCCTTCTAAGCACCTTGTTTAATGTCTGTGCAAGAATCGATGCCAATGCAACACCATACCACAACGGATTCACCATGTCGCGCAACCCGCAGGCCTGAACGCTGCATCGTCGCACAGTCTAACCATGGCTGTCGATAACGCATCTACGCTTGTGCGTTGGGCCTGTGCTTCATACCACTCCTTCTAAGCACCTTGTTTAATGTCTGTGCAAGAATCGATGCCAATGCAACACCATACCACAACGGATTCACCATGTCGCGCAACCCGCAGGCCTGAACGCTGCATCGTCGCACAGTCTAACCATGGCTGTCGATAACGCATCTACGCTTGTGCGTTGGGCCTGTGCTTCATACCACTCCTTCTAAGCACCTTGTTTAATGTCTGTGCAAGAATGGATGCCAATGCAACACCATACCACAACGGATTCACCATGTCGCACAACCCGCAGGCCTGAACGCTGCATCGTCGCACAGTCTAACCATGGCTGTCGATAACGCATCTACGCTTGTGCGTTGGGCCTGTGCTTCATACCACTCCTTCTAAGCACCTTGTTTAATGTCTGTGCAAGAATGGATGACAATCCAACACCATACCACAACGGATTCACGTTTGTTACTATTGATAATCGTGTTAGAATGTCGTCCGCTAGCCCTAAACCATTGTGGCAAAGCCTAAAAGTGCACAGTACATCTGTCACAAGTAATAATTTTGGACGGTCGTTGTGTGTGTGACGTAAGAATCACCGATTAACTTACCCCAACCCGGTGGTAAACCATTTGCAACTTAGAGTTTGATGAAATGCATTGTTGTATGTTTGAACAAAATTTAGTGATTTATGCGTTGGCAACCGTGATTGGCCGATGCATCTCAAACGATTCCCCCCGCAACACAGTCATCAGCCAAGAGGTACTTCAGCCATTGATTGGCTGAGATCGAGCGGTAGGTGGGTTTATGCTAGGGTGGCTACACGTACACCGTCCAATATAGCCTGATAGGGTTACATTACTCTCTCTAGTCTCGCAACCCACACCAACCACCCTCGTGTCCCACCCACCTGCTTCCGTCACTCCCTGGACCAACACTTTGACGCTGCTCGTTGCCTTGACACACGCCTCTCCATATCGGCCTTAGCGCGAAGCATAGTGGCTACTATGACAGATTTAGTTGAAGCGGCGGTTTTCGGAAACACATAACAGTGATAGACCGTCGATAATCCCATCGTGGGATTCAGTTGCAGAACCCTTTCGAAACCGGCTCAACCCTTCCGCGCGATTTGCAACTTTGCTCCTCCTACAATTACCATGACACGTGCAACACGTAACCAAGCAATGGAGGAGGAACAGGCCGGCCGCCCCGCGACAAGGAGGACGTCTAAACAGATCGATAGGGAGTGTGGTGGCGGCGCTAAAAAAACTAATGCGTCCGTCGCTCGTGGCATTGGGCAGAAAAAAGCGGCGGCAAAAAAGGTCGCGCGCGGTCAACAGGAGGCCGGCAAGAAAGCGGAAGACAAGGGGCCTAAACCAACGCCACGCAAGCGTGTTTCTACAGTGAACAAAGATGCGGATGTTGCCTCTGCTGGAACCGAGCCCGGTCCGAGTAAAGACGGCACCACTGGTGGCAACGAAGATCCGGGGCGAGGGAGCGCGAGTCTTGCACTCCCGTCGGCGGAGATGGAGGGATCGGCGACGGAGGGAAATCATGGAGGCGATCCCCACGCCGAGCATGCCGCAACCAAGGAGTCCGAGGCGGCGGCAACGCAACACCATCTGACGCTGCTCCAGCCGACCGTGGTCGAAGTTTCTGCAGCCGTGCTGGATAAGGACAAGGTGGGGGAGCACGAGTCGGTGGGGCTGGTCGGTGGCTCTCCACCTTCTGGTGGACGGGGGAGGCGTAGGCAGAGGAAGAGCGATGGGGAGGACGATTATGACACCGCCGTGCCCGGGGACCTCATTACGCGGGCGAAGAGGCGGCAGACGACAGGTAGTGCTGACGACACTGGAGGCGCGGCAGTTGGGACACCGCGAGGCGCCAAGGAAGCTAGTGGCAAGGCGGGCGGTCAAGCATTGCGCCAGAAGGGCCGACCCGCAGCAAGAAAAGCACCCGGCGGAAGGAGAGGCAAGAAAGCAGCGATGGGAACAAAGCCGAAACGGGGCGATGAAGACCCCGGTGATGCGGAGGAGGAGGAGGATGAGGAGGAGGATGCGGAGGGAGAGGAGGATGAAGAGGAAGCGGAGGAGGATGACGCGGATGTTGGGGAGGATGAAAAAGATGAGAATGATGGCGGGGAGGACGAAGAGGAGGAGGAGGAGGAGGGGGAGGAGGAGGAGGAGGAGGAGGGGGAGGAGGATGAGGAGGAGGAGGAGGAGGAGGAGGAGGAGGAGGAGGCAGAGGAGGAGGAGGAGGAGGAGGAGGAGGAGGAGGAGGCAGAGGAGGAGGAGGAGGAGGAGGAGGAGGAGGAGGAGGAGGAGCAGGGTGACGACGAGGAGGAGGATGTGGAGGAGGAGGAGGAGGAGGAGGCAGCGGAGGAGGAGGAGGAGGAGGAGGAGGAGGAGGAGGAGGAGGAGGATGTGGCGCCAGTGAAGGGACGGGGCGGGCGTGGCAGACGGGTGAGTGGTACAGGGAAGGAGGGGGGCCGGACTCGCCCTTCCCGAAAACGCGGGGCAGTTGACGCTGCGCGCGGCGAAGCATCGGGCAAACCGAAGGCGCATAAGGTGAAGGTCGAAAGTGAAGGGGTTGGTAAAAAGCAAGGGAGCCAGGGAGCAAAAGGGGATGGAGGAGGAAAGGGTGGCCGCGCCAAAGGGGTTCCAGTGGGTACCAGCAAGAAAGAACATGCCGGTAAACGTCGCAGCGTCCGCCAAAGCACCCCGCGGAAAGGTGGCAACGAGAAGGCGCAGGCTGCCCCAAAACCGAAGGGACAGCAGAAAGGTTAGCATTGTGTCCAATAAAACTGGCGTGACGTGTTGAACCATCTGCTAAACCGTGCCAAAAAACACCCTTTTTTCACATTGTTTCTCCCATGCAGGGAAGGAGAAGGTCGACGAATCTGCCAAGCAAGGTAAACTTTCTTGTCTCAAACCTGTACAACCCTGAACCCGATCTAGATTCAAACCTTTCTGAATATGCATGCATGTCTGGCCCCGCCTTGAAACCGATCGACTCTAATTTTTTTTTCCGGCTCCCTCTACATCTCAGCCCCTCGCGTTACAGGCATTGGGCCGCCCGTAAGCGTGCAACGAATGCATCTAACGAAGGCTGCCGGAAGAGCGAGTGTTACACCGCTCTCCTCCGGAGCACCAAGGTACTACACGCCATGGGCCGGCCCGAGCAAAGTCGCTGCGACGGCACCAGGCGCGCCAAGAGGAGAGGAATCCGAATCCCCTCCACCCGCCCCCGTCACGCAGTCCCCACTCGCCTCACCCTCGTACCAATTTCGGCAACTCCACGCTTCTCCTGTCCGGGGCAGGGCGGTCTCCCCTCTCGCCGATCCTTCGCGCGGGCATCAGGCAGGCAGTTATGCCAATCCCTTCCCTGAGCTCCCCTTTTCCCGCCAGCGTGATAGTGTGAGGGCACACGGGACTGCTGCAGAAGACGTTGATCCCCTTGGCCAGAGGGGGGATTCTTCAAACCCTTTTCCTCCGCTCATGGGTGCCCTAGGTGAAAGTGCGGAGCACGAGCAGTTTGTTACACGGGAGGAGTTCCAGGCGCTGCGGTCTGAGATGTATGCCATGTTTGCACAGCTCGGCCTGCGTCGTGGAGTACCTGCCAGCTATGCCGGCGGGTTGGCAGCCCTGCCTATGGCTGGTACCCCGCCGCCGATGAGCGCCGTGGACAAGGCACGAGTGCTAGTGTTGCAGGAGACAAACCCATTCCCGGTATGTGGCGGGCCACATGGGGAGGGTTGGGGTTGACGTGGCAACAAGGGCGGGGTTGGGGCTGACGTGGCAGTTTCGAAGGGAACACGGGAGCGGCGCGTGACGAGGCGACGCGTATCAGGTGGGTGGGGGGTGACGTGGCATGGGGTGGGAGGGTGTGACGTGGCACGTGGGGCTGGTTGTTGGTGGACGTGGCGGATGCAGGAGGGTGTGACGTGGCACGTGGGGCTGGTTGGTGGACGTGGCGGACAAGGAGGGTGTGACGTGGCACGTGGGGCTGGTTGGTGGACGTGGCGGATGCAGGAGGGTGTGACGTGGCGGAAGGTGAGGGTGGGGGATGACGTGACAGATGCAGGTGGGTGTGACGTGGCGGAAGGTGAGGGTTGGGGATGACGTGGCACCCTAAAAGGGTACACGTGAGCGGCGCATGACGAAGCGAGGCGTCTCAGGTGGGTGGGGGGTGACGTGGCTCTTGGTGGGGGGTGTGACGTGGCAAGTAGGGCGGGTTGTTGGCGGATGCAAAAGGGTGTGACGTGGCAGAATGTGAGGGTTGGGGCTGACGTGGCGGTTTGGAATGGTACACGGGAGCGGCGCGTGACAAGGCGACGCGTGTCAGGTGGGTGGGGGGTGACGTGGCATGGGGTGGGAGGGTGTGACGTGGCACGTGGGCCTGGTTGTTGGTGGACGTGGCGGATGCAGGAGGGTGTGACGTGGCACGTGGGGCTGGTTGGTGGACGTGGCGGACAAGGAGGGTGTGACGTGGCGGAAGGTGAGGGTTGGGGATGACGTGGCGGATGCAGGTGGGTGTGACGTGGCGGAAGGTGAGGGTTGGGGATGACGTGGCGGTTAGAAATGGTACACGTGACCACTGCGCATGACGAAGCGAGGCGTGTCAGGTGGGTGGGGGGTGACGTGGCTTGTGGTAGGGGGGTGTGACGTGGCAAGTGGGCCGGGTTGTTGGTGGACGTGTCGGATGGCGCAGGGTGTGACGTGGCAAGTTCAAACAGTGTTGCTAGTCACCATCCCATGGTCACGCGGCCACCCTCATAACTGCTGGTTTCTCTCTTCCATGTCGTGTTGTATACCTTACACCCCTGCGCAGAACAAAGCCTACTTAGTGTGCTCTCAGCTCATGTTTCTGAACCCGCCGGAGAAAATACAGTACTACCCTGCACCGGAGGAAGTGTTCGAAGCGTTCTCTGTCCACTTGTCTGCAGAAGGGCTCGAGGCAATGAAGCTGCTGTGGTTGCACAATGACAAGTCAACCATGGGAGTCTTCAACCACCAGCTGTCCTCAACAAGGTCAACTATCAACTCCACCCTCAGGCCAGCAGCATACACCGGCATGGGCCTTGCCGATTACAGCCATCTCGTGGATAGCCTGCCCACTACACCCAACGACCTGGTTCGACGACGATCAACTCCTAGCCGAGTACAGAGATGGTATGTGCAGTGCAACTCGAAAACACAATATGCCCTACCATATGCCCCTTGGCAGCTACATATCACCGTGCGATGTGGCTCACCCTGACTCTCATCCCCCCATTTGATTTCTCTACAAAACCCTTTCCAACCCATACCCTCCCTGCCAATAAGCAGAACAGTGGGCCCTCAACTGGCACTTTGACAAGGCCACCGGGACACCCTTCAGCAACCCCTTGTTCGCTTATGCGTTCAAGCTCTCCTTCAAGAGGGGCGGGGCGGTGTTCACCAAGTTCAAGAGCCGCATGGTGGCATGGGGCCTGTTTTCGGTAAGGATGTAGATATGTGTTTGTACCCCCATGCCTCATCCCCTTAACCCCTTGCCTGTACTTCAGCTAAAACCCTGGTCGATTAGGCCTTTGCAGTTACGTAGATAGTGACGACTGCATCACCGCTTTCAGTTGCCTCATTTACCCGTAACCTACCCTCCTCATAAACCATCCACCCAACCCTACACCACATTGCAGATCGAATGGCCCCTTCTGCAGGATAAGCGTCGCAAGCGAATCAGTAGCCAGCCGGAGCAGAACAGGCCAGACTACCAGGAGTGGTGCGAAAAGGTCAAACAGATGATCCATTTTGCTGTCGTGGAGCGGAGGATCCCCCACGATCCGGCTATGGGTGCGTTCGTCTTTCCGAACAAGTTCCTCATCGACGACGGCGACCTTGGAGATGTCGTCCTTGCCCACCGGGCGCTTTCAAGGCCCGCCAGTGCGTAGGCTATTTGACCTGGTGCTAAGACTGCTTGTTGCTAGAATGCTGAATAATGGTTCTTGTAAACCGCAATAATAAATGCAATTTTGAAATCCTCAATATCCAAAATGAACAAAAACAGAATTTAGTTTTGAATAATTTGGTCACGAATTTGCAACAAAACGGATTGCGCCCGAATGTCATCCGGAAAAGCTCGCGTGCCAAATTGGAACTTGAACCGAGTCAAACCTTGTCGCGAGATGTGTCTCGGAGCTCCTATCAAATGACTCCAACCATCGGTCCAAATTGGCTCCGGAATTTTTTACGCGAAGACAATCGAAATCAAAATTCGTCCAAACTTGGCATAGGGTTTTTGTGATGTTGCTGGAGTGCTGCTCACGCCTGGTCCAGGTCAGTGTGTAACTCATCAATTTCTTGTACGAAATTATGACCCTTTTCCTCCATATGGCGATTTTAAGGAAGATGTGTGACGAAATTAATACAATTCTGTGCGCTGGTCAACTTACTGCGAAGTGATCAATTGTAAAATCGCCGAGTGCAAATTCTGTACGTGTCGCAATTCCCCCTTAGTCAATTTTGCATCCGAGCTTGGCCGTTGAGGAGCGACTCGATCCGACGCTCCAAATTCCAACTTTTCAGTGCAAAAATTCTCTAGGCCGTTGAGATTCGAAATGATCGGATGGTCAAAATTCCAACCTTTTCGCTAATATATGAAGGGTGTTCGAAAACCGGATCAAGGAGGACATCGAAAAAATGCACCGAACTTGTTCTACATACCCAAATTGGCGCTTTCGTTGTCGCCCCCGCGGTTTTTAAAAGGCTGGTTTTTAGCGGTTGAAGACGTCGCGTATAAACCCGCTCCGTTTACCAAGTGTGAGGATCGATGGAACTGGTTCAGAAAATTAAATATGAGCACCTGGATACAACACAAGGCTTTATTTAGGCTAGACACAAAGGCAATAACCCGGGTGTTACTAGAAGGTTCCGCGGGTCGCGAAGCATCCCGAATGGGTCCTTCCCGAATTCGTTAGAAGGCAATACAGTGGCAAAACAAAAAGCACAGAATTCGGTGCACACTAAATATTTGGTTCCTGTAACCATAATATATAAAGTTCAAGCAACAAATATAAGAAATCAAGCAAAGCAAGCAAAACAAAATAAAGCTAAGCAAGATAAAGCATAAGAAAATCAATATAGGTAAGTTCATGTAGGCAGAGCCGTCGTACTCTCACATTCTTGCTGTGCCAGTTCACTGCACCATCTCCAAACATGCACACATAGCCTCCAATGCTAGTGCCATCCGCCTTCACAGAGTTGAAACTAGCGTCAATGTAGCAGGTCCGGCATATCTCCCCTTTGCTCAAATTAGCTGCACCCCGCTACACCCTCTGCCTCACCGCACTATACTCCAAACCAGCTGATGCTTTTGCACTCACATAGCGGACCAATCTCTTGGCCAGGTCTAGCAGCTTATGACTAGCTGTGAGGCCACACTGGCAAGCTTGGATGTAGCAAAGGCAATGTCACGCTGTGTGTGATTTGCAGCATATTTGAGTGCCCCAACCATGGAATGAAACAGCTTTCTGTCGACAGAAACATAGGGGTTGCACTAGCATGGATCGTGGAGGTACGGACAACCTCCATGACTAAGCCAATGAGACACTCAACTATCCCATTCTATTAGGGTGAGTCCTGGAGTTTGTTGTCAGGCGGATGCCCTCTCCACGATAGTTCTGCTCAGTGCAATCGAAGGTGAACTTGCCACCACGGTCAGAAAGTAGATGAAGCATACACTGGGCCTGCTAGGTGGTCACAAGCCACAAGAGGAAAGCGTTAAGCACGTTAGCCTTCCAAGTCAAGGAAAAACCATGATGTAACGAAAAAAATCATCCAAAACAATTGAAATGTGGCTCTTCATGCGCAGCTCAGCGACGAGCAAGGACCAAGGCGTCCATGTCTAAGGTTTGTAGATGCGCAGCGGTAGGAGGAAACGAGGGAGTACACGGAGGTGCGGAAGAGGAAGTGGGGAGAGCAATGCAGGAGACCCAAGTCAAGACGATGGTGAACCATGTGACCAAGATGCGGGAATGAGGGGTGACCTAGATGGTGGTGCCACAAGAGGGACGGGTGGGTGAGTGATGGACATTAATAAGACGCATTTACCTAACCTGGCGCAGCAACTTGAGAAGAGGAAATGCGCGGCATGGAAAGACCCGACGAGGGCTCCTAGGAGAACGTGACAAGTGGAGCCCACTCGTAACGTCCGTACAGATAGCAAACCGTTGGTGTCGAGTAAACGCGATGGTGATGCCAAGGTCCTGAAGACAACCGACACTCACCAAGTTCCTGAAGAACAAAAGGAGTTGTAAGGGAACCTAAGAACAAAATGAGAGTGCAGTAGCACTACATGAGACAACCGACCCAGATGAGGGATCGGCTAAGGCGAGAACGACTAAAGCCAAAAGTAGGAGAAGGAGGTGTGGTCGCAAAAGAAGCTATGAGAGACGGCAACGTCCATTGCAAAGGAAATGGACTCGTCTGCAGTTGGTGGACCTGGACAAGCAACATAAAGAGATTCTACACTAAAGATAGCTAGAGAGAGAGAGAGGGGCAGTGGACGAGCTGGGGGCAGCAGGAGGTCCGCCCGATGTGGATCGTACGACTAGAATTCCAACCATAACACGAAATGTGGAATCGAGCCGCGCGAGGTGACTCGGCAGTGCCAAACCTGCCACAAATTCCACGCTACTTTTTGCCAGACGACTTGGCGAAGCGCACGGATTTATTCGCAACGGTCGCAAACTGGGACATCATGGCACTCCGCGACAGCCGTCAGCCATCCCTGTCACAACGATTACCGCCCAATTTGTGTCAGTTGTTCTCGCTCGCGTTACTCACCCCACTCCTCCACCTCTCACCAATTCCGGACTCACTCGCAGGTTGGCGACTCCTACTTTTTCTACCACGACTCACGCTTTGCCAAGCATAACCCAAACGACCCAACTGATCCACGGTCAAGGCTCGGCTCAGATCCTTCCAGCGTGGCGAATGGGAGCTGTTGTACGCTGATGCCACCAAGACAATCAAAACCCCACCGCCGCCTCGTCACCAACCAGATTTCGCAGGCGTCGTCAGTAGGGCTGAGGGGCTGGCAAAACGCGGGAGTTTGCGACGAGTCGTGCTGGCACTCGAGTCAACACCGGTCTACACACCCTGTCCGGTCATCCTAGACGAACTCCACAAGAAACACCCGCCCGCTAACAACATGGAGCTGAAATGGCCGCCCGCGTCAACTCCGAACCTCGCCATCACCCACGCTGACTTCGTAAAACTCCTGAGCCGATGCGAAAATGGCGTAGGGGCAGGTCCGTCGGGAACGACATTTGCACACCTCCGCGACGCACTGATAACCAACGCAATGGTCTGCACCCACCTTCACGCCTTGGTCAACACATTGCTGGCTGGAAATTCACCCGCACCTGTGGCGGACCTATTGACAGCTTCGCGCCTCATCGCCCTGTCCAAACCTGGGGGTGGCGCCCGACCAATCGCAATTGGCGAAAGCCTAACTCGCCTCGCAGCAAAAGTGGCACTGACTGTCATGGGGGAGACCGCACGTGACATTTTTTTGCCACTACAGTACGGGGTGGCAGTGACAGGTGGCGCCGAAGCAATCATTCATGCCGCCCGTTGCTTCACTGACTCACGATGCCTGGTACTACAGACCTGTGAAGAGAAAGAACGAGAATGAATGAACTATGAAACAGTTGGGTACAAGTGCTAACCCTAGTTGGGTTGTACCCCTTATGGGCTACCCCACTATAGCCTACACAAATGTAAAAGCTATAATGTTCTGACACGCCCCCATAGGCAAAGTGGGGGAGAACAGGTGGTCACAAAACCAGTCAAGAAAGCAAAGCAAGCTCAGGGTGGATCACAAAGTCACCACACAGTCCAAGCACAAGCAAAAGGGCCACAAGGCTAGTTCACATGCATAGTGATATAAAGAGAACAAACAATACAGTGATCATATCCTAGCAAGTACAAGCACACAGGTATATATATCATAGTACAAGCAAATTAATGCAGTAAGCAAGTAAGGCAAAGTAGGCACAAGGCCTAACACATTAGAGAAGCGCTGATGATCACACGGCGGAAGTGCCTTGAATAATATATCAGCAGTGTTGGCCCTAGTGGCCACGTACGCAAGACGAAGCTGGCCACGCTGCTGCAACTCTCGAGCAAGGAAGTATTGCAGAGCGATGTACTTCGTTCTGTGCTCCAGTCTGTGCTCCTGACACAAGACAATCATGGCCTTGTTGTCTACGTATAGGTCTGGAGGCGAACGAGGCTGCTCTCCCAAGTCAGTCAGCAGGTACGTGAGCCAGCGTAGCTCCTGTGCAGCCATGGCTCTTGCGTAGATCTCAGCCTCACAGCTGGAGCTGAGAACCGAAGACGAGCGGGTAGACCGCCAGGAGACAGAGCCAGAGCCAAGGCTGAAGGTGTAACCCTGTGACGACCGCTGCGTAGCTGAGTCGTCAACCCAGGAAGCGTCTGCGTGACCGGTGAGGACAACTGGACCCCGTCCTCCAAGCACGAGCCCCATGCCTGGCGTACTGCACAAGTAACGCAGTACCCTCTTCGCAGCATCCTAGTGCACCTTTCGGTGCCTACCAGGAGCCACGTAGCGAGCCAAGAGGCTGAGAGGGTACGCGAGGTCAGGTTGAGTGCACGTCATCAGGTACATGAGGCAACTCACAAGCTCTGGGTACGGACCACTCGGCTCTACGGACTTGTCCGAAGGTGGAGCTGAGAGCGAGTGGCTGGTAGACAGAAGAGTGGGCTGTGGCGAGGAGAACTGGAAGTCGAAGCGCTGAAGAACCTGGTGCACCATGTGTGACCGAGTCAGGGTAATGGTGTGCCGAGCTCTGTCCCGGGTGATCTGCAAGCCAAGATAGCTGCGCAGTTCACCCAGGTCAGTGCAGGTGTGTCTCTTCTGCAGCTCGGACTTCACAAGGGTCAGTGCCTCAGTGTCAGCAGTGGCAAAGGCAAGGTCGTCGACGTAGACGAGGACGTAGAACGGCGGCAGCGAGGTGTCGGTGCGTAGAAACAGCGACGGGTTGGCAGTAGCAGGAGCAAACCCAAGAGCCGCAAGTGTAGTCCTCAGTGTGTCGTGCCACTTGCGAGGCACCTGGCGGAGACCGTAGACTGGCCGCCGAAGACTCCACTGAGTACCTGCAGGAAAAGACACAGTGAAACCAGGTGGGCGGCGCAACCAGATCTCCTCGTGCAGGCTGCCCTGCAAGAAAGATGTGCTGAAGTCCAGAGAGTGCAACTCGTAGTCACGCTGAGCAGCAACGTGCAGCAACACCCGAAGAGTAGTCATCTTCGGGGTGGGGGAGAAGATCTGGAAGTAGTCAACTCCCTGTTGCTGATTGAAGCCTCTAGCAACGTAACGCGCCTTGAAGGCAGGCAGAGAACCTGGCGGCCGCTTCACCCTGAAGATCCACATGCCATCGACTATGTTCGCCCCAGGTGGGAAAACCTCGTTGACGTAGGTGCTTGTGGACTTCCAGGATGCCATCTCGGCATCCATGGTTTCCTGCCACAGAGAGGAGTAAGGACCCGTAATCGCCTCTGCGTAAGAGTGCGGGGTCGGGATGTCAAGAGCATCCGTGTCACCCTTAGGGGCCAGCAGCATGGAAGCGAAACGAGGTACAGCAGCTGCAAGATACTCAAAGTCCTCCTGCCTGTCCTCAAGGACGTCCGTGCCAAGAGCACACTCACCCCCGACGGACGGAGGACCGGCAGACGTAGACTCAGCAACAAGAGCAGTGGTGTAGTCTAGACGGCAAGCAGCAGCAAAGTCAAGCAGCTCAGCAACGAGAGCAGACACAGCAGCAGACTCAAACGAAGGGTCTGTGACAGCAGTGGCGAGGAGACGAGAGACAGTGGGATTGGCAGCACGAGTTTGGTCAGACTCAGGGTTAGGGACCTCAGGAAGAGAGGACTCAGGAGGAGCAGGCAGAGGGACACGCAGAGGAACAGAAGAAGGACGAAGGGTCATAGCGTGCGTGCCGGGAACAGGAGGAGGACGCGAACGAGGAACACGACGAGTAGAGCGAACAGGCGAGACAGGACGAGACGCAGGCTCACGACGCTCTGTAAGACCGCCGGACTGCTCAGTGTAAGGAGAAGGAGCAGGCAGTGGAGAGGCCGGCTGTAACGGCGGCTGCGACTGGTCAGGCGGGGGACACAGGAGGGGAGGAGTAAGGTCACTAGAAGACAGAGTACCAAGAACTTGCTGAAGCAGGGGAACAAAGTACGGTCGCGGCCGAACCGCGCCACCAGGGTCAACCGCTCCAGCTCCTCCAGCTCTAGCACCTCCAACACCAGAGCCTCCAGCTCTAGCGCCACCAGCGCTAGTAGCACCAGACTCCATAAGGTCTCCAGCTCTAGCACCCTCAACACCACCAGTCCCGGCAGCTCCAATACCCCGGTTACGAGCACCTCCAGGACCAGTGGTAGCAGTAACTCCAGTAATACCAGCTCCAGTAGCAACTCCAGTACCTCCAGCTCCAGTAGCGTCAGCACCTCCAGCTCCAGAAGCTCCACTCCGAAGGCGCGTACGCCGCACAAACCACTCACGCAATTGCTGTGGAGACAGTCTCGACGAAGCACAAGCAGAACCTCCAGACGAAGTAGCACCCTGAGGCTCCGCACCTCCAGACTCCGCACCCTCCGATGCAGCACCCCAAGGCTCAACACCCTCAAGCTCAGCACCTCCAGGCTCACCACCCCCAGTCGCAACACCCCGAGGCTCAGCACCCCCAGTCTCAACACCCTCAGACTCCACACCCCCAGGCTCCGCACCCCCAGACGCAGCACCCCCAGACGCAGCACGTCGAGCAGCACCTGAGCCGACAGCTACCTGAACAGGCGCATGACCAGGGAGAGGGTCTACCTGAGACACACCTGAGGGAGCAGGACCCTGGGGCGGGAGGGGGTCTACCGGAGGAGGAGGAGCAGAGCGGTAGGGGAAGAGACGGTAAAAGGGAACCGGCTCGTCAAACGTGACGTCCTGAGAAGGGAAGACACGACGCGATGTGGGGTGGTAAAACTGCCAGCCAGGCGCGTCAGGAACAAAGCCAAGGAAGACGCAGGGGATAGCACGGGGGGAGAGCTTATCCGCGGACGTATCGCGAACAAAGGCCCAAGATCCCCAGACCCGGAACATCGACGCATCGCCAACCTCCCCCGTCCAACGCAGTGTGGGCAAGGTCTCCGGCAAGGAGACACGGGGCCAGAGGTTGAGCTGATGCGCAGCGTACTGGACCGCAAACGGCCACAGAAAATGGGGAGCAGCCGCATGGATCATGGAGGTATGAGCGACCTCCATGACTAAGCCAATGCGGCGCTCAGCAATCCCATTTTGCTGAGGAGAGTCCGGAAGCGTGAACGACTGGAGAATGCCCTCCCCACGACAAAAGTCCCGCAAGAGGTTGGAGGAGAACTCACCACCTCTGTCGGAGTGCAGATGCAGGACAGGAAGGTCCTGGCCAAACCGATCGCGGAGCTGGAGACGGACAGTGCGGATCCAAGGGATCAAGACATCAACGACCTCACCCTTGCTGCGCAAGGGGAAGACCGTGGTGTACCGCGTGTAGTCGTCAACTACCAGCAGAAAGTAGCGCTCGCGGCTTTGACCACTCACGCGGGCTGGGCCCCACACGTCCATGTGGAGAGTCTGCAGGGGAGCAGTCGTCGGGGGAAACGAGGAGGAGTGAGGAGCGGCGCGCTGCCGCCCCTCGACGCAAGGGAGGCAGGGCGGGGCGGGCGAGGGCGGCAGGGGAGGCACAGACCTGGGTAGACCAGAGACAAGATAACGAGAGTGCATGCCACGAAGGCGTGGCAGGGAGGGGTGACCCAGGCGGCGGTGCAACAGAAGAGTCTGGTGTGACAGGAGGCGACACGAGCAAGAGGCAGCTACCTTACCTGACGCGGACACCCGAGCTGACGCAGCTACGTGAGAAGGCTCGGTAGCGAGTGTGTACAGACTCGAACCTGACCGACGAGTGAACGTGGCCAGGTGACGCCCCGTCCGTGTGCACGTGCAGATCGCCACACGCTGACCCCCAGGAATGGTGGTAGTGACCATCGCATCCTGGAGGGCAGTGGTACTCACCAAGTTCGTAGAGAACGACGGGAGGTGAAGGCCTGATAGTGAACCGGACCAATCCGCCGGACACGGGAGGACAGTGGAGGAACGGGCCATTACCGGTCCCCCGCAGGGGTCAGCCAGTCTGACCGGGACAGGTGCAGGGAGAGGAGGGAATGTGGTGCTGTCACGAAAGAAACAGCACGAGGCGCATGAGTCCAACGTGAAAGTGTGCAAGGCCTGAGCAGTCGCAGTAACAGGTAGAGTACCAGACTCACTAGCACCTAGAGCAGCAGCGGCTATACCTGGGTCAGGCGACACACACCGGTAACAGTCACCCTCAGCACTAGCAGACAAAGCATACATAGCAGAAAGAATAGCATCAAAGTCTAAGTCAAAGATAGCAATCCTAGACTTAAGCAGATCTGCCCAACGAGGGAGCTCGACGTCGTCACCAAACTCAGCACGCCAAGCGTCGTCGAGACGGAAGAAGTAGCGGTGCTGAGTGTGGGTCCGCCCGCAAGTCTGACCAGCACGATCACCCGTGCGGATGACATACGGGCAACTACCCCCAGACGCCCCACGCATAAACCACTCACGAAGCTGCTGGGGCGACGGGGTCTCGCTCAGACGCTGCTGCTGCTGACGCTGGCCACCTCCAGAACCTCCACGCCGAGCGCCAGTCCCACCTCCACCAGTCCCACTGCCGCCACTGCCGCCACTCCCACCGCTGCCTCCACCACCGCCACCAGAGCCCCCACTCCCTCCAGCAGTCCCACCGCCGCCACCACCTCCACTGCTGCCCCCACCACTACTCCCGCTGCCACCTCCACCACCACCGCCGCCACCTCCACCACCCTTGCCACCCTTGCCCTTGCTGCTGCGGCGCTTTGCACTAGCAGAAGTAGCCCCGACGTCCTCAGTAACAGAGACGTCTGCAGCAGCAGAAGAGGCGTAGGATGGGGCAAGGGGGGAGGGGGAGCACCCCTCAAAGAAGGGCGGGCGCGGAGTGCCATGAGCAGCACCTACAGCAACTGCACTAGTCTCATCTGCGAGGAGATGCTGCTCGAGGAGGTCAACAGTGAGGAAGGTGGGGTCAAGAGAGAGGAAGTGGTCCCTGACAGAGCGAAGAGAGTCAGGGAGGCGGGTGACTATAAAGTAGAGAGTGATGTACATTGGGGGCGGGTTCCTGTCAAGGAACTTAGCAGGAACGGCAGCGCGGTAGCGAGCGTCACTAGCGCGAAGGTGGGAAACAAGGTCCTCGACTGTGGTAAAGGCGGACAGCTCGGGGAATAGGTAGGGCAGAAGAAGGCGGCCTAGAGCAGCAGTGGCAGAAGAGGAGTAGCGAGCGACTACAGCATCGTATAGTGCCTGCGCTGTCCTGTGCTATCTGAAGTGAGCGCATTCAGCTAATGGCAGGTGGTTGCGAATGGCTAAGCGGGCAGCAGCGTCACGAGTAAGCCACTGTGAACGAGTCGAACTGTCAGCTGTGGCGGGAGGGGCAGTAGCAGCGCCTGACGCTAGGTCAAACAGCGAGACACTGTCCTTAGAATCGCTCAGTAGGTACAGCTGCAGGTCGTCTAGCCACGTGTCAAACTGAACCGGTCTGCCCTCATGATCAAACGCGAGAACCCGAAGCGAAGCCATAGCTGTGCAGCACGCAGGATAGCAGTAGCAGCAGTAGCAGCAGCAGGAGCAGCTGTAGCAGTAGCAGCAGTGACAGTTGGGCAAGGGGCCGACGGGGCCGGGCGCTGGCTAGGGACGGGGCGGGGCGCGGGCTAGGTACAGGGCCGGGCGCGGGTTAGGTACGGGGCCGGGCGCTGGGCTAGGGACGGGGCCGGGCGCGAGGCTAGGTACGGGGCCGGGCACGGGCTATGGACGAGGCCGGGCGCGGGCTAGGTACGGGCCCGGGCGCGGGCTAGGTACGGGGCCGGGCGTGGGCTAGGGACGGGGCCGGGCACTGGGCGCGGAACAGGGCCGGGCGCGGGGCTAGGTACGGAGCCGGGCGCGGGCTAGGTACGGAGCCGGGCGCGGGCTAGGTATGGGGCTGGGTGCGGGCTAGGTACGGGGCCGGGCGCGGGGCTAGGTACGGGGCCGGGCCGGGCTAGGTACTGGGCTGGGCGCGGGCTATGTACGGGGCCGGGCGCGGGGCTAGGGATGGGGCCGGGCGCTGGGCGCGGACCAGGCCGGGCGCGGAGCTAGGTACGGGGCCGAGCGTGGGCTAGGTACTAGGCCAGGCGCGGGCTAGGTACGGGGCCAGGCGCGGACTAGGTACGAGGCCGGGCGCGAGGCTAAGGGCCGACGGGGCCGGGCGCGGGCTAGGGACGGGGCCGGGCGCGGGCTAGGAACGGGGCCGGGCGCGGGCTAGGGACGAGGCCGGGCGCTGGGGTCAACGGGCCGCGGGCTAGGGACGGCGCCGGGCGCGGGCTAGGTACGGGGCCGGGCGCGGGCTAGGGACGGGGCCGGGCGCGGGCTAGGTACGAGGCCGGGCGCGGGGCTGAGGGCCAACAGGGCCGGGCGCAGGCTAGGGACGGGGCCAGGCGCGGGCTAGGAACAGGGCCGGGCGCGGGCTAGGGACGGAGCCGGGCGTTGGGGTTGACGGGCCGCGGGCTAGGGATCGACGGGCCGCGTAGGCTAGGAGCGACGGGCCGGGCGTGCGTAGGTTAGGGTCTTCGGGTCGCGGGATAGGGGTCGACGGGCTGCGTAGGCTAGGGGCGACGGGCCTAGGGGGGTATTAGCAGCGTAGCAGGTGGTGGGCCCAAGGAACCTGCTCTGATTCCATGTGAAAATAACGAACGAGAATGAATGAACTAGCAAACAGTTGGGTACAAGTACTAACCCTAATTGGGTTGTACCTCTTATGAGCTACCCCACTTCAGCCTACACAAATGTATAAGCTATAATGTTCTGATATCAGCCTCTCTTAGCCTCCCTGAGCACTTTCTAGCTAGTATATAAGCCCTAGGAGTCCTTCATTCCCCCTAATTGTGTTCTGTTGAGTTCCTTTACTCTTAGAAAATGGCGGATCGCGCCGGCCGCCTTCGGCGGACTTCGGCCGTGCATGAGGGGTGGCAAGGGGAGAAGGAAGGCAAGATATAAATACAACACGGGGTACAACATGCTTTAGGGCGACCTATAGCAACAACATGAACCCCAGGCGAGGAGTAAGGGCCATGGGGAAGCCCAAATCCAGGCCAAGAACCAAAGAGGCTGGCAAAGGGATGGGGCCCGCTATTCTTCCAGAATCCAAGAAACCCGCCCGTCGATCCAGCGTAGCACGGGCGCTGCAGCTGGCAGGATGTCACATGGGGCCTGCAGGGCGGCAAGGGCAAGCCACCTCAGTGAAGCAGGGCCAGGCCCCAACGCGGATCTAGGGGAACCCGGCACCAGTCCGATCAAGGGCAGCATCCGCAGCATCTGCATCGCTACTACCGCAGCTTCCTCTTGCTTCTGCTGCGACATTGTCGGAGTCACATCTTCAGGACGCGACAGCCTCGACTGATAAATGTGCAGCTGGTCTAGGACCATGGCCAGCAATGTCAGGCAAGTCCCCATGTGCCCAACGCACTGCTCGACGCGGTGGTGCCAAGGGGAGATCGGCAGTGTTAAATCTGCTGGAGATAATGGGGCAGGGGAATTGGGATCAATTCCCTGAAACATCTGTGGCAGAGGCTGCTGCTGCCGCGGGGGCTGAGGAAGGCGCGGGAAAGGAGGCTCACGAGCCGATGGCAAGGGTTGACGCTGCCACTGCGGTTGGGACCGGGGCTGCTGGCGACGCTGTGGCTGGTGCAATGTCTGTGGGAGCAGCGGCTGCGGGGGCGACGGAGACCGTGCTGGCCGCAACGGCGGTTGCAGAGGCTGGCGAGGAGGTGTGGGCGGGGCTGTCAATGTTGTCGTTGCCACTGGCGGTGGGTCAACTTCACCCTCTGCTACGGCCGCATTTGCCCTGCCACCTGCAGAGGGTCTGGGACCGATGGCGGGGCTGACACAGGCAGAGGAGATGGCACCGCCACGGTCGCCGAGGGTATCAACGGAGGCGGCAGCGGCTGCGGAAGATGCGAAGGCGGGTGCAACGGCTGCTGCTGCGTGCGCCAGAACTCCTGTTGCTGCAGCGGCCGCAAGCACGCAGGAGCACGGCCGAGCGGAGGGTGATAGTTCAGAACCCGTGAACGGCGTTGCCTCCGACGCTGCCCGGGCGACGTCGAAGAGGGAGCTGCGGGCCCAGCCAGCGCCGAGACGACCTGGAGTAGTGCTGGGACCTGGCTCCCCAGAACCCCTCCTAGGCTGGCTTCTGCAAGGGCAACCGCCATCAGAGCGAGTGCATCGGTCGTCATCGGTGAGCCACTGAGAGGTGTGCGAGGAGGTCGAAACTGAAGCCCGCGCATCAAGACGCCCCTGTGATGCACCTGCTGTCAACACAGCACCAGGGATAGCGGCAATCACGGAAGCGCTTAACACCGCAATGGGGACACGCAGAGGCGTAGCGGCGGCAGCGGCGGCTGTAGGCACCAGATGCTCGGCAAGACTAGGAGCAATAACCTCGGGACCGCCACGAGGCGGCCGTACACCATGGATGCCGGCGTGTCGCGGTGGCAACGGCGCGGCGGAAACGACGGGCGTGGCTGGACGGGGGCAGCGTGGGGCTTTGCGCGGGGGGCTGAGAGGCGGAGGGGAGGGCGCATCCAAGCACCCAGATCTGAGATCCCTATTAGGACTGGCCCCTGGCGAGAACGTTACACCAGGCCTGGGAGAGTGCTCCTGTAGACGAATGAGGAGCGAGAGGCTTCAGACAACTCCGGGGCTGACCCAGAGTTTATGGCCGGGGAGGAGGAGGTCTCGGAAGATATCTCCCTGGAGGATGAGACTACACCAAGGAGGCGCAACCCAGAACCCCGAGCAAGGGACGTGGCAGGGGGTGCCCAAAGTAATCGAGTGGAGCTAGGAGAGACGGCCACGGAGGACACCGATGTGCCTTCACCGGCCGACCTGGCTGGCGACGATGCCATCCGGTACACGGCAGGGGAATGGAGCGTTGACGTGCTTCAGCGGGGTGACCAGCCATTCCTCGTCCGCCGGCTGCCACCAGAGCTGCTGGACAGATATTGTCTGTGCATGCTGGCAACACTCATACACCTGGACAAAAATTCGAGTTGCCCATGTGGTTGGACGGTGCTGCTGTTCCTGCCGAGGCTCACCCTTAGGCCAGTACACAAACCTGTTTTGGGGAGTTGCTGGGCAACAATTGAAGCATAGCTACACAAATTCCAGCGAGGCGTTTGGGCTGAGCTGTTCGAGGAAGCTTGGGTCATCCCCGACACAGGAGCCCCGGTAACGACACTAGGCCGACGAGGAAGGGGTCTGTGCACGAGCTGAAGGGCTAGTGAGAAAAGGAAACATTTCGAAGGTGGTGGTGGCGCTACGAACAAGTCCCCTGGCAGAAGGAACTCTGGCTACACTCGAAGCTCTGCAAGCGAAACACCCTTCAGCGGAAGCTAGATACCGGCTTGGGTTACAAGAATCACAGACTCCGAACTGGCTATCTCGCTGGACTCGCTTCACCAAATCCTAGCCAAATGACCAAACGGTGTTGGAGCTGGGCCGTCTGGCACCTGTTTCGAGCACCTTTGAGACCCCACCCTAGCCAACGAAGATCTACTGCTGCTTTTCGCCAAGGTAGTAATTTGGCTGCTTAGCACCTTCCAGGCCTCCCACGTGAGGAAACTTCTCCTGCCTTCACGTCTAATCGCTCTAGAGAAGCCAAATGGAGGGGTGCGGCCTATAGCGATCAGCGAAACCCTGCTCCGCATAGTGGCGAAGGCGGCGCTTCATACTCTAAACCTAAGATCCGATATTTTTTCTTACCGGTTCAGTTTGGCGTGGCGGTTCCAGGAGGAGCGGAGTGCATCATCCATGCCGTCCGAGAAGACAAGACCCATCATCCATGCCGTCCGAGAAGACAAGACCCGCATCGCCCTCCAGTTGGACGTTGAAAATGCTTTTAACAGCGTCGAATGACGTGCTTTCCTAGGCTCGCTGCAGTGGTCCAACCTCAGCCAACTGCTCCCCCTTGTCCGCAATCTCTACGATGGACCATCGCCCTTCGCCGACGCTCGCCTGGGCATCGATTCCATCCAAAGCTCAAGGGGCGTCAGACAGGGAGATCCCTTGGGCCCTCTCTTGTTCGCGGCGGCGATCTAGCCAACTCTCCTGAGTGTTTCGGCGACGTCACCAGAGGTAGCAGTGCGGACGACATTACCATCGTCGGCCCGCGGGAAGAAGCGTGCCGCGCCTTCACCAAAATCGCAGGCGACCAGGCTGAATATGGGTTACGATGCAACATCTCAAAGTCCTCACCATGGGGGGCCACAAACGATGGAGAAAATGGGGAGCTGCGGACCCGGGCGGTACACGGGAACCCGACAGTCCTATCGATAGCGACGACTTCTGCACCACCCAGGTCCGGGCGGCATTGGAGGAGGCCGCCTCACCCCTTCCCCTCGTCTCTCAGCTCAACCCGCAACACGCCATGCTGATTGTCTCACGCAGCATCTCCGTCGCATCTCTTACATGCTGTGAACGACACTGGCTATGACACTGAACCCTGAAGAGTGGAGGGAATGGATTGAAGCGCTGGTTGGCTCGGCACTTACAGCCGCAAAGCTTCGCATCCCCACTTCGGAGCTGGAGCAGAGCTTACTGTGGCGTCAGGCTACCCTTCCGATTCGACTAGGGGGCTTGGGTATCATCAACCCCGTCTCGGAGACCCTGCCAGCCTACATTGCCTCTGTCACAGCGGCACACACCCTTCTACAGCACCAGAACCTACCCCCAGACTGCCTGCTACACAGAGCCATGACCCTGCTCTCCCACGAATGGTCCCCGCCACCGCCAGACAGCAACGCTCTGTCCCACCTAGAGGAGGGACTTCCAGCACAGGCACAGGTGGCACTAGGAGCCTAAAGGACGGGGGGTAAAGGCACGGGCAGCCTCCAGCTGTGCCTCTCCAAACACATCAACCAACAGCGCGCGGTGGAGCTCCTGGGGGACACAGTGGTGGACCGGCCTGGCAACAACAGAGGCCACGCGCTGCGGCTGATAAGTCTGAAAGGGACAGGCGTGGGTGACTGGCTACACGTGGTACCGACAAGAGGTGAACTCTCCATTTCCCCTGGTCAGTTTGCATTGGCCCTTGGCCTTCGCCTCAGCATGGAGCTCCCTGTGGCTGAGGTGTGCCCTTGCAAACGTGATAACTCGGCGATCGAGGACAAAAGCCTTCCCAACCATCTACTACGTTGCCAAGATGGGGGGGATGCGGTGAGGACCCACAACGCCCTGGTATACGCGGCGCAGCGCATGGCTAACGAGGCAGGTTACAAAACATTTCACGAGACCTCGGCCTTTTCACCGCCGGTGATTAGGAAGCAGGCTGACTTGGCCATCCGGGACAAAGAATCAGGGGAGACGTGGGTGATGGATGTCACCGTGGCAGACCCGGTGTTGCAGAATAGAGATAGCAGAGCTCGTAGGCCGCCGGGGTGGGCGGCGGAAGAGGCATCACAGAGAAAACATAGGCTCTATGAGGGGCGACCGAGCTACGCCGGCTTCTTTGGGCTAGCTGCCGAGACTTATGGGGCTATGGCTGCAGACACAGTCCAGTTCCTCCGCATGCTAGGCACCCATGCGGCTAAAAAGAAATTCAGACAGGGACGCCTCACTACAACAGCCGCCAGGCTCACCGCTCACTACCGACAGAGGTGGTTGGTCATGCTGCAGCGGAGCCAGGCCATCTCACTCCTCTCCAAATCAAACCGTGCGGCAGAGGCGGCCTTCCCACAGGCGGCGGGGGACCCGTGAGCCCCACGGCTGGGAGACCTCTGGCAGATGACAGAGGATGAGTATGAGGAGCGGGAGGATCCTGCTTGAGCGGCTTAGAGGGGCTGGAGGGTAAGAAGGGTAGGGACTGGATGATGGTGAGCAACTGCAGAGGTGTGCCATGGGACAGGGAGAGGGAATGGGAGGCAGGAGAGGATGGTGTTGCTGCTGCTGGCGGCTTGGTTGAGTACTGGATGACCAGGGGGCACACACACACGGCATGCTTGCTCTGCTTGCTCAGCTTGTTTTGTTCGTTTGTCAGTCTGCTTGTTTTGTTAGCCTTGGTTTGTGGTTGCTTCCATGCCTAGACAAATAGACTAGCTACCAACCCCTGCCATGCCTGTAACTTAAGATACACCACCAATACATGACTGCTTGAGAGAGAGAAAGGGAGAGAGGCAACCATCTAGTCCTTAGCCTCCTCTAGCCTCCATAGCCAAGTATAAAGGCCCTGGTGCCTTGCCTAGCAGCTCATTATTCATTTGGTGGTTCCTTTTTCGTTCCAAACTGAGCAGGAGAGAGAGAGAGAAAGAGAAAGAAAGAGAGAGAGAGAGAGAGAGAGAGAGAGAGAGAGAGAGAGAGAGATAGATAGCCCCTGCCCTCTACCCTTAGCCTCTGCCCTCGGTTGCCTAGCTATTTAAGGGGCCTTCCCAGCCTCCTTTCCTCATTATTCAGTTGGCGGCTGAAATTTTCCTCTCATTCGAGAGAGAGAGAGAGAGAGAGAGAGAGAGAGAGAGAGAGAGAGAGTGAGAGGGATAGCCTCTGGCCTCTGCCCTTAGCCTCTGCCCTCGGTTGCCTAGCTATTTAAGGGGCCGTCGGCCACGCGCTTGGGGCAGCAAGGAATAACACCGTATCAACTATAAGCAGAGCCATTACACGCATGGCAACACCAACTACCGGCTACACAATCTAAAGCAAAAATGAGGCAAGCGGAGCCCGCGTCTACATGCAGTGAGCTCCAAGGGCGTGAAGAACGCTTGTCAACGTCCGCCACAGCTCCCGGACCACAAAGGTGCTTGCGCTGATCGCGGCGGCTCCAGAACCTGTGCGCAAGTGTCGCCTCAAGCCCCGGACAGCCTCGTCAAGCTGTCCCACAGCCGCAACGCCATCCTCTGAGGGCGCAGCCAACACGGGCGCCAGCAACTGTTGGATGCACGTCATTTTGAGTGCATGTCATCCTAACGTCCTGCCGAGTGCTCGTGCTATTCATGCATGCATTGTTTGCATGAGCATATTTCATTGTGCATGGCTGTTGGATATTGTCATCTCTGTGTTTATATCCAAGTTTAAATGCTTGATCATGCAGGAGAAATCTAGAGCTTTCCAACGATACCAAGATCGCCTTATTCCGACCAAGATCGCCCAAGTTACAAGATTTCCAAGACTTGGATTTCTTATTACCTTTTGGGGTGTTATCTAATTTGGGTGATTACTTGAACATGAATATTAAGGGATCTTTGGTTGGTGGTTAGGAAGGCAAATTTGACTTTTGGATTGGGGTGGCTAGCAGTTTCTAGCATGGGTTGCAAATGTTGCAACACCTAGGCAAAATCCAACTAGTTTGGATTTTGCATGTGACACCTCAAAGACCTCATGATGAGGGTTGCATTCTTGCTGCTAGGAAAGTTCCTACCATCCTTCCCTAGATCTTGGAGAACTCTTTCCCTCTCATGGTTCTCTTGGAGTCCCCAAATCCAATATTCTATGCCTTCATGCTTGTACTTCCTCTACTATTCTAGTCATGCGGCTGCTGGACGTTTTCAATTGGTTCTTAATCTCTAGACCATCTTTCTAAGTGATTCGAATTGGAGATGGTATCGAAGCCTCAGGCGCATAATCCTACTGAGCGGATTTGCGTTTAGTTGAGAAATGAGTTCGCCGTAAGCTCTCAGAGTGACGGATCCTGAACAACAAGTGGTATCAGAGCGGGTAATCAACTTTGAGATGACGAATCGTCATCAATTCTCAACCAATGTTAAGAGTGAGACCCGTTTCTAGTAGCTGTGCTTGCGAACTTTTGATTGGTGGTCAAACCGCATTCTTATTTGAAGTGTCTAGTCCGCGATGACGATTTTTGTAGAATCAAAATTTCTGGCAGAATTCTCTCCAAACGATTTCTCAAGTTCCCACCATTCATAAGGCCTCGATATGACTGGTACGGACTCCAGAGGTGCTAATTGCGAGATGGCTAGAGGTAGAGAGGCTGGAGAGCAGGGGGGAGTTGCTGGTGGTGGAGTGGGGACTCACCAACCAGCCAACCCTACGCTACCTACGTCTACTACACCATCTCCAACATCCGTGGATCCCGTGAAGGCGTTCTCTATTGAGAAATTCATGGGGGAGGACTACGAGCACTGGAGCTTCCGCATGAGGCTGATGTACACCCAATACAAGCTATTGGATCTGGTGGAGGGGAAGGAGAAGATGCCGGAGGCCGCGGAGCTGAAAGGAGCATGGATGAAGCGTTCTTTCGACGCGTACATGCTCACAGTGCAAGCGGTTGGCGGACGACAACTTGACCACATCAAGGACCTCTTGGGTGATCCAGAGTGTGGCTCCAAGGCTTGGAGGAAGCTTCTGGATGTTCACTCACCGACACATGTTACCGGCATCGTCCTACATGTGCGGCGGCTGCACGGCATCAAGTTTGTTGATGGAGAGCCGATGCAACCGGTGTTGGATGAGATGCGGGACATCTTCACGAAGCTCCAAGGCGGTGGTGTGGTGTACCCGGAGCTTGTGCAATGCGTGGAGATCGTGATACGGCTGCCGGAGTCGTGGTCTGCCCTTGCGATCAACCTCAACTCTCAACAGCCCCAGTGGAGCGTACTCTCCAACTCATCCTATAGGAGGACTTGCGGCGGCGGAGTGTGGAGCGCTCGGAAGAGGGGGCTGGCGATGGATTTGGAGGTGGAAAGAGTGGCTTCAAGAAGAATTGGAAGGGCAAGAACAAGGACAACCCTAAGGAGGATGGCGGCGGGGGTCAAGGGGAGGTGTGCTTCTACTGCAAGAAGCGCGGACATCGTTGGTGGAAGTGCTACCAACGACCTAAGGATTGGACCCCGTCTTCATCAAGCAACCAGCATGATGGCAAGAGGAGTGGTGGAGTCATGGGAGCTAGTGGAGAGGAGAAGGATGAGGAGAAAGGCGGCAAATCTGAGGAGCAGCAAGGTGTGCAAGGAGACTTGGCATCGGCGACTCGCACACGTGGCTGTATCTACATTGGAGGTGATGCACAAGGAGAAGTGCGTGCATGGGCTTCAACTGCAAGGAGATGGCGCTCACTATGGCAGCTGCGAGGCGTGCATGCAAAACAAGTTTGCGCGGTTCCCGTTTCGACGTGCGGAGGGATCGGCGAAGGCACCCTTGGAGGTGGTGCACATGGACCTGGTGGGTCCTATGAGGACAGAGGGGACTGGGGGAGTGCTTTAATTCCTCACCATGGTGGATGAATGGAGCCGTTTCACGTAGGCACGTCCCTTGTCCAAGAAGAGCGATGCTGCAGCTGCGATCAAGAAGGATTGGTTGCCGATGGTGGAGCGGCAAGCGATGCGGCTGGTGAAGGTGCTGAGGAGCGACCGTGGTGGAGAGTTCCTTGGAGAGGAATTCACCAAGTTTCTCAAGAGGATCGGCATTCGACATCAGCTGACCTGCCCAGGAACACCGCAGCAGAACGGCATTGCTGAGCGTGCCAACCGGACCATTGGCGAGGCGGCTAAGACCTTGTTGGGGGCTGTTGGGATGCCCTACAAGTTCTGGCCTGAAGCTGTCCGCCATGTCATCACAGTCAAGAACAGGGTCTTGACGCATGTTGGCGACAGGCAGTGGGTGCAGTACGAGCGTTGGCTTGGGAAGAAGCCATCCATTGACATGCTGTGGGTGTGGAGTTGCATGGGGCTTGTGATGGTGCCTAAGGAACAGAGGCACAAGCTGGACGTTGCTGCTGTGTGGGCTGTCCATCTTGGGATGGCTCCTGAATCAAAGGGGTGGTTGATGTGGGACCCCAAGAGCAAGAAGACGCTGGTCAGCCATGACGTCAAGTTTGTGGAGGACGTCATGTACAAGGAATGGCAGCAGCAGCAGCAGGTGCAGATTGGCTTGTGTCTGCAGGAGATGGAGCGGTCTGCAGTGGAGAAGGTTCAGCTGCACCTTGAAGATCTCCATGGGTCAGAGCTGACCAGTGACCATAGTGGCGGTGGAGAGCAGCAAGTTTCTGGTCGTGCTGCAGAGGAGGGCTTGGAGGATGAGTCGGCACGTGTGAACTTAACATCTCAGCCTGAGCCTGCTGCAACCGCCAAGGTCACCAAGAGGAGTGTGCAGAGAGGAGCTTCACCACATGGGCAGCAGACTGCAACCCATGAGAAGAGACTGGCAGCACCACCTTCAAGGCTGAAGTATAGCCGTTTGGGAGGACCCAGCAAGGTGCCATGGCGGTTCAGGCGGATGAGGAAGATGATGAGATGGCGTTCTGTTTCTTCACACCTCCGCCTGGAGAACCAGCCACATTGGAGGAGGTAGTGAGTGGACCCCAGAAGGAGGAGTGGAAGGCTGCCATAGATGCGGAGTTCAATAGTCTCATTGAGAATGGGACTTGGGAGTTGTTGAGTTACCCGAGGGGCGACGGCCAATCAGCAGCAAGTGGGTCTTCGAGGTGAAGAGTGGAGCTGATGGTGCATTGGAGCGGTTCAAGAGCCGCTTGGTCGCCAAGGGGTTTCAGCAGAAAGAGAAGGTTGACTTCAAGGAGATCTTCGCTCCCGTTGTTAAGCCAGTGACATTGAGGATTGTGCTGGTTGGCGCCACTGTGAAGGGATGGCACGTGAAGCAGATGGATATCACCACTGCATTTCTGAATGGAGTGCTGCTGGAGGATATCTACATGGCACAGCCCGACGGCTATGAGGATGGGACCGGCCGGGTGTGCATGCTCAAGAAGGCTATTTATGGCCTTAAGCAAGCGCCCAGCCGCTGGTACGAGAAGGTGGAGGAGGTGTTGCTGAGTGGAGGCTTCAGGACGTCCCAAGCAGATCACAGCTTGTTTCTACTTGGAGAGGGGGAGCAGCTACTCTTGCTGCTGGTGTATGTCGACGACATACTGCTGTTCTCACCTTCCATGGAGCAGATTGAGAGAACACAGTAGCTGCTGATGGACAACTTCAAATGCAAGATGCTGGGAGATGTCCACTACTACTTGGGGCTGTAGATTGAGAGGGATGTTGAGAGGAGTTGGTTGAAGATGCATCAGTCACACTACATCTCTGGTGTCATGGGGCGCTATGGTGTGACTGGGGGTCGCACTGTGATGACACCGTTCCCTACGGGCTTCAAATTGAAGAAGGCAGGTGAGGAGGATGATATGCTTGAGGATGAGCAGCATAATGAGAACCAGTTACTCATTCGGAGTGTGATGTATGCAGCTGTGCATGGGATCACGCCTGGAACCTTGAAGCTGTCGTGTTTCACCAACGCCACGTGGGCCTCAGAGGAGGAGGATCAGTCATCCGTTGGCGGCTTTGTGTGCATGGTTGGAGGTGGACCAGTGAGCTGGAGGTCCAAGAAGCAGAGTGAGATTGCTCAGTCTTAGGGAGAGGCAGAGTACAAATGAAACCGGATGGCGCCTTCTACTCTCTCTACCCTGCCTGACACTTCGCCAAACCTCGCCAAAGCGCCCGGAGTGGCCACAAATCAGAGCTCGGCTCTGAGATTTCCAACGTGGCAAATGGGATCAGCTGTATCGGGACGCAGTAAACGCAGTCAACACGCCCCCCACACCACAACATCAGCCCGATTCGACCAGGGTCATCAGCCGAGCCGAAGGGCTGGCGAAACGGGGCAGCCTGCGCTGAGCCATGCTGGCCCTCGAGTCAACGCCCGTCTGTACACCCAGCCCAGAAATCTTGGAAGAACTCCGCAGGAAGCATCCGTCGGCTGGGGCTAAGACGTTGACCTGGCATACAGCTCGTGAGTCGGATCTGTCCATCGCCCAAGCCGATTTCGCCAAGCTCCTGAGAAGATGCGATAACAGCGTGGGTGCTGGACCATCTGGCATGACATTTGAACATCTACGAGATGCGGCGGTAACCATCGCGCGGGTCAGCACCCATCTGCATGCCTTGGTAAATACACTATTGGGGGGAAACCTGCCAGGCCCGGTGGCAGACCTGCTGACATCTTCGCGCCTCGTCGCTTTGACCAAGCCGGTTGGAGGGGCTCGGCCAATCGCAATCGGTGAATGACTGACTCGATTGACAGCTAAAGCTGCCCTGGCAGTCATGGGCGATGCTGCCCATGAGCATTTCTAGCCACTACAGTACAGTGTAGCAATGCCAGGTGGAGCCGAGGCAGTGATCCACGCAGCAACGGCTTTTCTGGACGCACGCCCCAACAGCCTGGTACTGCAACCCGACATCGCGAACGCCTTTAACAGTATCTCGCAACAGGCCATTGCGACCGCGTTACAGGAGCCCAGTCTTTCGTCACTGCAACCTTTCGTGAAGCTGACACACGGAAACCCGACACCGTTGCATCTGGACGTCAGTTTTGGGAGCGAACGAGGTGTCCGAGAAGGGGATCCCCTTGGCCCATTATTTTTCGCGGCAGGGATTCACCCAACACTCCGCGAAACAGCTGAGGCCCACCCGGACGTGCTGTGTTTGGCGTATGCAGACGACGTGACTTTCCTAGGTATAATGAGCTACCCCACTACAGCCTACACAAATGTATAAGCTATAATGTTCTGATATCAGCCTCTCTTAGCCTCCCTGAGCACTTTCTAGCTAGTATATAAGCCCTAGGAGTCCTTCATTCCCCCTAATTGTGTTCTGTTGAGTTCCTTTACTCTTAGAAAATGGCGGCTCGCGCCGGCCGCCTTCGGCGGCCTTCGGCCGTGCATGAGGGGTGGCAAGGGGAGAAGGAAGGCAAGATATAAATACAACACGGGGTACAACATGCTTTAGGGCGACCTATAGCAACAACATGAACCCCAGGTGAGGAGTAAGGGCCATGGGGAAGCCCAAATCCAGGCCAAGAACCAAAGAGGCCGGCAAAGGGATGGGGCCCGCTATTCTTCCAGAATCCAAGAAACTCGCCCGTCGATCCAGCGTAGCACGGGCGCTGCAGCTGGCAGGATGTCACATGGGGCCTACAGGGCGGCAAGGGCAAGCCACCTCAGTGAAGCAGGGCTAGGCCCCAACGTGGATCTAGGGGAACCCGGCACCAGTCCGATCAAGGGCAGCATCCGCAGCATCGACATTTGCACCGACGAGACACATTGGACCGGTGCACTTCGCTAATGCCGTCCGTTTCCGCCTAGGCCTCCCTTTCTCAACTCCCAAGAACTGTGACTGTGCGGACCACACTGATATCACCGATCCCCGACTTCCTAATCACCTATTTTGCTGCGGCACGGGAAAGCATCGCATCAACACTCATAATGAGCTCAGAGATGCATGCATAAGCATGACGCAGGACGCGTGATTTATCGTTCACAGCAAGACAGCCGCGTACTGCCCCATTGAGGAAAAGACAGCCGATTTTACGATGATGGACAGAAGAAGCGGGGCGGTTTGGGTGTGTGATGTTACAATCACAGACCCAATCATCACGAGGGACCCGGAAGCACAGAAAGGACGAGGATGGGCGGTAAGGTAGACAAAAAGATCAAACATTATGCAAACAGACCAGAGACTGTTGGCTTCTTTCCACTGGCTGTAGAGACCTACGGCTGCATGTGTGCTGAGGTGCCCATTTCCCTAAAACTACTTGCAGATACAGCGGCTCGGTGCTATTTCAACGCCTACTCAAAATCCTATTACGCCGCCAAATTTGTGCACCAGTTTTGGTAGCGGTGGTCAGTGGCTCTCTAGCAGGCCCAGTCAGTTGGATTCTTGATCAAGTTGGGTGAGGCAGCAGCGGCTGAAAATCCACCTGTGGGGGGATAGGCCATGAACTTGATTTGGGGGATTGTTTTGCTGTTCTTGAGCCTCTTATTGAGCTCTAGATAGCTTAGTCTATAGGTTAGCTTAGGTTCCCTTGAATGCTAGTACTAGTAAAAGCCACATCTGCATGATTGCACCTTCAGTGCCTATCAATATACAGACCATTAGAGAGAGAGAGAGAGAGAGAGAGGGAGAGAGAGAGAGAGAGAGAGAGAGAGGGAGGGAGGGAGAGAGAGAGAGATTGTTAGATTCTTTTGTGTTTTTGTGTGTTAGCTAGATACTGATCTTATACCTTGCATGCTTGTATTTCCCTGCTTTATCAATACAAGGACTGTTAGAGAGAGAGAGAGAGAGAGAGAGAGAGAGAGAGAGAGAGAGAGACTTAGCGTCTTCCCTCTCCCTTAGCCCTCTACCCTCTAGTTCCTAGCTATAAGAGGTCTCCCGTGGCCTCTCTCTCTTCATTCTTCAGTTTGTTGGCCAGAAATTTTCGCATGCTATTGCCCCGAGATGTCAACTTACCACTACACACCTGGCTCACCGAGTGTGAATTGGCTCTGCCTACTAACGCACGTGAACTGTTGGAAAAGGATAGTCTGGAGCGGTCGGATCTGAAGCTCCAGCACGCGCTTGCTCTGAAAGTCAAGGGGAGCAGATACGCCGTTAAAGTCCAGGAGAGTAGGCGCATGAACCTGAATCCGCTATCAGGCCACACCCAACGGATGTTCTTGCTGACCGGGTACGGCACGGGAGATTGGCTGACCGCAATCCCCGTCATGGCAAATTGGCGCATTGGACCCGTGCACTTCGCTAACGCTGTTCGCTTCCGGCTCGGCCTCCCATTCTCTACGCCGGCGAAGTGCAACTGCGCGGACCTAACTGCCATCCTCGACCCACGTCTACCGAACCATCTCTTCCGTTGTGGCACGGGCAAGCACCGCAATAACACCCACAACGAGCTTCGGGACGTATGCATTAGCATGGCCCGAGACGCGGGGTTCATTGTCCACAGCGAGTCAGCAACCTTCTGTTCGATCGAGGAAGAAATGGCCGACTTCACAATGAGTGACCGACGCAGCGGGGCGGTTTGGGTGTGTGATGTCACAATCACAGACCCCATCAGCACAAGGGATCCCGAGGCGACGAAAGGCAGGGGATGGGCGGCCCGGGAGCAGGCCGACAAAAAAGATCAAGCACTACGCTGATCGACCAGAGACGGTGGGGTTCTTCCCCTTGGACGTAGAAACCTACGGCTGCACATGTGCTGAAGTCCCGGTTTTCCTCAAGTTACTGGCGGATACGGCGGCTAGGCGATACTTCAACGCTGACTCAAAATCTTTCCAAGCCGCCAAATTCCTGCACCAATTCTGACAGAGGTGGTCGGTTGCACTGCAGAGGGCCCAATCGATGGGTTACCTGCTTAAGTCAAGCAAGGCGGCGGCTGCTGAGAACCCGCCTGTGGGGGGGATTGGGTCAGAGTTGTATTTGGGAGATTGCTTTGCAGTAATTGAGCCCCTACTCGAGATCTAGGGGATAGAGCTGGTGTGCTAGACTTGATGTTTGCATTGTTAGTACTTACTTTACCTTGCATGTTTTGTACCCTCCTGGGTTATCAATGCACGGACCATTAGAGAAGGATAGAGGGAGAGAGAGAGAGAGAGAGAGAGAGAGAGAGAGAGAGAGAGAGAGGGAGAGGGGGAGAGAGAGAGAGAGAGAGGGAGAGAGGGAGAGAGGGAGAGAGAGAGAGAGTGAAAGAGGGAGAGAGAGAGAGTGAGAGAGAGAGAGGGAGAGAGAGTGAAAGAGAGGGAGAGAGGGAGAGAGAGAGACAGAGAGAGGGAGAGAGAGAGAGAGCGAGAGGACCCCAGCCTCTGCCCTCTCCCTTTAGCTGTCTGCCCTCTCCCTTTAGCTGTCTGCCCTCCCCTTAGTGAGCTATATAAGAGGCCTCTCTTGGACTCTTCAACTCATTATTCTGTGTTGGTGCAGAATTTTTTCCTCGTTCGTTCGAGAGAGCGAGAGAGAGAGAGAGAGAGAGAGAGAGAGAGAGAGAGAGAGGGAGAGAGTGAGAGAGAGAGAGAGGACCCTAGCCTCTGCCCTCTCCCTTTAGCCGTCTGCCCTCCCCTTAGTGAGCTATATAAGAGGCCTCTCTTGGCCTCTTCAACTCATTATTCTATGTCTGTGCCTTTGGCCGCGAATGAGGGAACGGCAAGCGCACCAGGCGCAACAAGCGCTACTATAGCATAGGCATATACAAATGGCGAGAGGGTACTACAACTAAAGGGGCGGCAATGGGGCAACAGGAGAATGCAATCGGGGAAGAAGACTCAGTGGATACTAGAAATGATCCACGTTCAGAACTGCAAGGAGCCCAGTCTGAGAGCGGTGGCGCTCCCGCACCACCGCCGCGCTTGCGCCGATCACTTCGTCTCTAGTGCCAGCGCGCAGGACCCGCCTCAATGTTATAGTCACAATAGGCTTGGATGTGCCTAAAACAAAAGATAGAGTGCACAGACGGATTTCTGCACAGCGGCTTCAAACGTTGATAGCGTTCTGGCCACAGCTTCAAATGACCTGATTCAACTTGGATCTGGAGCGTCTTTATGTCGCCTACAATAAGCAATTTATATTGCACGGTTTCATTAAGAATTGACGACACAGCGTCGGTTTGAACGAACGGTACTATGGCAGCCACTATAGTCTTAGAGCACAAGATAGGAAGATTTACGAGTTGGAAATGACTCCCAGCTCCTACAAACCCCAAGAGCCGAGGTACAGTGATGTGGAACAGTGCCACACTGTCCCCAACCACGAAGGGTCTCGAAACTACCCTCCACAAGGGCCTACACCAAGAGAAATGTTACACTACACAAAGTAATGTAACTATTTTCACTATCTTGAAGTTTACCCTTTTGGATAGCTTCGAAATCACTTGAATCTTGAAACCAAGGCTCTGGTTCTTCAAGATAAATTCTTCCTTGAGTTCTCGGAAGTCTGCTGCACACACCTGCGACACGCCGAACGTTCCACACACGACAAAATAGAAAACCGCACACGACACGCAAACGACGACGTGACACGCGACTAGCGATAACTCGCTATTGACTCGACACACACATTCAAAATCATGCCTCATCATTCACACACTATTGTAAGCATGAAATATATATTATCTCATGCCCTCATACCATTCCATGCACACACGCATGCACGCACACGAACAACAAGCCGAATGCAAACCGTAGGGTTGCACCTGTCAGAATGTCATTGTTCTCTAGCCTGCAGTGGGGTACTCTATAGCGAGTACAACCCCTTAGGGTTTCCTATATGTATCCTGCTGCTTTCTAGTGAACTCCCTCTTCTTCTTCATTCTAAACTTCTCTACCTTTTAATTTTAACATGCTATCAGAGCAGGTCGATCCCCTTGGGTCGATCCTGTGGGTTGGCTCACCACCTCACTGCTTCCGCTGCTACTGCCACTCTCTGTGTCGCACGCCCCGTGGCGTGCGACGGATTTTTCATCCCGCCGCGCGCTCGGAGCGTGCGGCGGTTTTCTGCCCGCCGTGCGCCCCGAGGCGCGCGGCGGTTTTCTGCCCGCCGTGCGCCCCGAGGCGCGCGGCGGTTGTCTGCCCGCCGTGCGCCCCGAGGCGCGCGGCGGGTTTCTGCCCCGTCACTCCGCGCGTCGCTCCCGAGAGGCGCTGCGACGGGCGACGGGGACCCGCGCGTCGCCCCCCGTCGCCCGTCGTGGCCTGCGCGCGGCTCGTAAAGCCTGCGCGCGGCCCGTACTGGCTGCGCCAGGCCCGCGCGCGGCCTGTACGGGCTGCGCCAGGCCCGCGCGCGGCCCGTACGGGCTGCGCCAGGCCCGCGCGCGGCTCGGGCCGCCTGCGCGCGGTTCGGGCGGCTGTGCCAGGCCCGTGGGCGGCCCGTTCTTCGCTGCCCCTGCGCTGCCCGCTGTCCCCCGTGCTTCTGATGGCGCCCCACCCCTGTTGCTGCCCGTTCTCCTGAATTAGGGTTTGGGGGTGGGGGGTATGGGGGTGCAGCTTCTGTGTGCCGTCCCCTGCTCCTCCTCCTCCTCCGTCTCCCAGTGCTGCAGCTGCCGCTGAGGGGGGTGGACCTGTTGGAGCCGTCGGAGTGGTACTAAGGGGGGTGAAGGGGGAGTGGAGCTAGGGGTGAAGCAGGGGGTGTGTGTCAGGGGGAGTGGGACTGTTTGGGGAGGTTGAACTGAGGTTGCCGTCGTGTCACCAGCAGCACCTGTAGTCCGGGGAGTTGCTCCGGTAGCCCAGTCGCAGCCAGCTGTGCCAGTCGCCCGTGGGTCCGTTGCTCGTCTGCCGCTACTTTTAGCCGCGGAGCCAGTTACTCCAGTAGTCCGGAGTGTTGTTCCGGTAGCCGCTGTGCCAGTGTGACTCCTGTTGCCCGTGTGTCTGCAGCTTCAGCCGTCGCCTCCTATCTCCTCTCCTCTCACTCTCGCCTCCTCCTCCTCACTTGCCCTCTGCGATAGCCTCTAGCTTTGCTCATAATTGTGAACTTTAAACTATTGCTTCTTGTACTTGTGCTCAGAATGTGTGGTGACATTGTGATCCACCCTGAGCTTGTTCTGCTTTGCTTGCTCTGCTGATTACACCCCACTTTGGCTATGGGGGTATGTCAGAATGTCATTGTTCTCTAGCCTGCAGTGGGGTACTCTATAGCGAGTACAACCCCTTAGGGTTTCCTATATGTATCCTGCTGCTTTCTAGTGAACTCCCTCTTCTTCTTCATTCTAAACTTCTCTACCTTTTAATTTTAACAGCACCAACACTCAACCCACAGACAGCCGTACCAAACTGCCCAACGCCCGCAATTACACCCCGTGCGGGCGCAGATAACACGGGCGCCAGGAGCTCGGCGAGCCGATCTGCCGCATCGAGGCACTCATCCCGAGGGCCTCCATCCAAAGAACTCCCCTGGAACACAGCGGCATGACCGTATACCTGGATCAGGTGAACGGCACGAAGGCCCTCACAAAGATGCCACAACTGCGCCAGGCTCGCTTCCGGGACCTCAGCCGTGCGTGGAGGCCCGGGCAAGGTCGGGAGGGTCGGTGCATCGAGAGAAGACGTGGGAGCGGGACCAGCAGGCAGCAGAGGCGGGTATTGTGCCGTCACCGCTCCTCCTGCCGGAATCTTAAATTCCAGTCCCGCCACTGGAGGAACCCACGGTAGCTGCAAACGATGATCACGAGCGGCAGTGGATGCAGCAGGAGCAGGAGGAGCCGGGGCAACCACCTGAGGAGCTGGAGCAACCGCCTGACGATGCGGAGCCGCAGCCACGGGAGGTGCAGCCACAGGTGGAGCTGCTGGAGAGGGAGCAAGACGCTGCAAGGCTCTCTCCTCGTGTATCGCCGCTGAGACAACACACTGCATGTCCGCAAGGGAGATTGGCTGACCATATGCCGCGCCGCCGCCATAACCGCGACTTCCCGCCCACCCCCCACGACCGCCACGTTACGCATGCCAGTCCGCCTGCGAACGGTTACGCCGGGAAGAATCACGACGGCGCTGCGACGACTCCCGCTCCTCACGGGGCGCAGGAGAATGCGCGAGAGAGGAGCGTTGGCCCAGCTGCTGACCCACAGGTGCAGCAACAGGCGCCGCCTGGACGGCCCCCACTGGCGCCACAGTCGGGCTGGCCGCCAGTGGTGGCGGACACCGCCATTGGCGACGAACCAACAGCCGCGTCGGGTGCAACAGGGACAACAATGGCAAGCAGTGCCGCAATGAGTTCAGGCACGGGTGGCGCAACACCAGGATCGGCAACGGCAGGCGGCGCCTCAGGACTTACAATGACAGCCGGTGGACCAGGAGCGGAGGGTGCGGGACCCGTGACAGCAGCAGGAGGGCCCGGCTCAGCAACAGGGGCAGACAAGGCGGGCAGGAGAGACGTCGGAGCCTCACACGACATGAGGTCTGGAGTCGGAGTCGCAAAGACACCAGCGACCGATGGCGCTGGCTTCGGGGCAGGGGGGACTAGTGGCTTCATTGCAGCACTCCCCGAGGCAGACACCGGAGGTGACCTTCCGCTCGCCGCTGACGCAGCGGCAGCGGGCTTTGGGGATGGCCACGGGTCACCAGCAATCACCATCGCGAGGCGGGAGGAGACAAGGAGCAGGATGCCGTGAAGGACGCGGAGTGGAGGGGGACCGGAGAACGCGTTCCAAGCAGCGGCACGAAGGGCTTTAACACAGCTCGACAAGAATACTAGCCCAGAGCAGAGAAACAACCCGTCTTATAGGGAGGAAGCACAAGCGCCGAGTGAGGAAGATGAGGAAGAAGAGATAGAACATACGACGGGACGTAGCGGAGGGAACCCGAGAGGATTGGCAGGGCAAGCAGGAGGCACACGGGGGCCACAGGATGTGGATCCGACAGTCACCATTCCAACCCCGCCTTCTATACGTCCTACGAGCCGCGGACGAACAAATCGAACCATGGGGGTTTAGGCGGGTGCGGCTTGCCAGTCCCAAAATCCCAGCTATTTTTCTCCAGAAGAGCTGGCGAGGCAGACAGAAAAATTCACTGTGGTGGCGGAATGGGACATTTCGCCTCTATGCGATAGTCGCCACCTACGCTGTTACGACGGCTACCGCCGAACCTGTGCGAGATCTTTTTGCTCGCAGTGCTGACACCACTTCTACACCTCTCGCGAAGCCCTGACTCCATCGCGGGATGGAAGTTACTCCTATTTCTCCCGCGCCTGACACTACGAGAGGGTTCGCTGAAACGACCTGATTGGCCCAAAATCAAAGCCCGGCTCCGTGCATTTCAACGCGGCGAGTGGCAGCAGCTGTTTTTGGACGCAATTGAAGCAGTCAACACACCACCCCTACCACGTCACCAGCCAGACGACGTGGGCACCATCAGCAGAGCGGAGGGACTGGCAAAGAAAGGGAGCCTGCACCGGGCAGTGTTGGCGCTCGAGTCAACACCAGTCTGTACGCCGAGCCCGAAGATTTTGGACGAACTCCGCAGAAAGCACCCTGCAGCCGACCCTGACCCCCTGACTTGGCCTGCCATCACCGAACCTTCCAACCTCGAAATTTCCTACGCGGATTTGTTTAGGATGCTCAGCCGATGCAAGAACGGCGTTGGGGCCGGCCCGAGTGGAATGACCTTCGAACATCTTCGCGACTCGTCAGTAACAAACGCAACCGTCTCGACCCATGTGCAGGCCTTAGTCAACATGATTCTGAGGGGAAACTGCCACTACCAGTCGCGGAACTACTCACTTTATCATGCCTGATAGCCCTGGCCGAGCCAGAAGGTGGGGCCCGCCCAATAGCGATTGGTGAAAGTCTGACTCGCTTGACTGCAAAAGTCGCGCTGGCAGCCCTGGGCAAAGCGGCTCGGGGATATTTTCTCCCTCTACAGTATGGTGTAGCTGTGCCAAGGAGAGCAGAAGCAATCATTCACAGCGCACGAGCATACATAGATGCACATCCCAACTGCCTTATCCTACAGACCGACATTTCCAACGCCTTCAACAGCATATCGAGACAAGCCATAGTCACCGCTTTACAAGATCAGGCTCTTTCACCACTATTACCTTTAGTACAACTGACTTAGGCCCACCCATCATCACTGTTCCTGGACGCTAGCTTTAGTAGCGCACCACTCACTAGTGAACGCGTAGTACGACAGGGGGACCTCTTAGGTCCACTTCTATTCACGGCTGGGATCCATCCCACATTAAGAGCAATAGCTATAGCACATCCCAGCGTACTACGCCTGGCATAAGCCGATGATGTCAGCTTTTTAGGTGAACACCGTGAGACCGTCGCGACCTTTTCTTTCTTCATGAGCCAACTGTCCCAAGTGGGCCTGCGACACAATCCGGGGAAATGTGTCGCATGGAGCAGCCACCCGATAGACCAGGAAGTGCAGCTGCCGCCTGGGGTGCCGAGTAGTACTGAGGGAGTTTGGCTTCTTGGTAGCTTCCTAGGAACTCCACATGGTGCCGCCTCCTTCCTATCCGGACAGCTACGGGCCATGTCTAAACTGCTACCTCTGATAGAACGAATGGACCCACAGATTGCATCCCTCTTGCTCACCCGCTGCATTTCACAACGGGTAGCATACCTCACGCGAACGACTCCTCTGCATCTTCTGGACAAAGCCACTTGGTCCTATTGGAGTAGGGACCTGCTGGCCACCCTCCTTACGGCGTGCAGCATTCGCTTACCAACGGACAGCACGGAACCGACTCGGGTCTGGGAGCAGTCATCACTCCCACTGTCGTTAGGGGGCATTGGACTCACAGACCCCACGGTAGAAGGAACGTTTGGCTTCCTAGCTAGTTTTACGCAAGCATCACTCCTTCTTAGTGCCTTGCCGCTGGAGTCAGAGGTGGCCTTGACGGCGGTTAGGAATCACATGCTGCTACCACGAGACATTACCACTGCTCTACACCGCTGGCTGTCCGAATGTGAGAGAGCATTACTGCGGGAGGCCAGGGACATCCTATACAAGGAAAGACTGGAGCCATCAGATTTAAAGCTGCAACATGAGCTCGGGGTAAGAGTACAAGGGAGCAGATATGCCACACAAGTACAGGCAACATGGCTCACGAGGCTGAACCCATTATCAGGCCATACCCAACGGTATTTCTCCCTAACTGGCTATGGCACGGGGGACTGGCTGACGCCGTCCGCTTCAGACTTGGGCTGCCCTTCTCCACGCCTAGAAACTGTGACTGCTCTAAGCATGTCGAGATCAAGGACCCACGACTCCCGAACCACTTATTTTGCTGCGGCACGGGCAAGCACAGAATCAACACTTATAACGAACTGCGGGATGTGTGTATTATGATGGCGCAGGATGCTGGCTTCATATTTCACAGTGAATCAGCCGACTTCACCATGCGTGATAAGAGCTCGGGGAGCGGTCTATGCCTGTGATGTCACCATCACAGATCCCATTAGCACCCAAGATCCCAATGCCACTGAGGAAAGGGGATGGGCAGCAAGGGAGCAGGCCGACAAGAAAATCAGCCACTACGCTAACCGACCTGACACGGTCGGCTTCTTCCCTCTTGCAGTTGAGACATACGGCTGCCCCTGTGCGGAAGTCCCAATATTTCTGAAGTTACTGGCGGATACAGCTGCTAGGCATCATTTCAATGCCCAACCCACCTCTCATCATGCAGCTAGGTTCCTACACCTCTTCAGGCAGCGCTGGTTCGTGGCTCTGCAAAGAGCACAGTCGGTGGGATACCTAATCAAGTCCTCTCAGGCGGCCGTAGCTGAAAATCCTCCCGTGGGAGGGGTGCAGTCCGAGCTCCACCTAGGGGACTGCTATGCTGTGCTAGAGCCTCTCATGGAGGTGTAGAGAGACAATTGTTAATTTTGTGTT